>REGO01000727.1:537342-610506 GCA_010120015.1 Rhombomys opimus | reverse complement strand
AAGAGGAAGAAGAAGAAGAAGAAGAAGAAGAAGAAGAAGAAGAAGAAGAAGAAGAAGAAGAAGAAGAAGAAGGAGAAGAAGGAGAAGAAGGAGAAGAAGAAGAAGAGGAGGAGGAGGAGGAGGAGGAGGAGGAGGAGGAGGAGGAGGAGGAGGAGGAAGTTGGAAGTTGGAAATAGTAAGACCAGGAGAGGAAAGGAGCTCCACAAGGAGAGCAAAAGAAAAAAACATCTGGGCAAGGGGTCTTTTCTGAGACTGATACTCCAACCAAGGTCCATGAATGGAGATAACCTAAGACCCCTTCACAGATGTAGCCCATGGCAGTTCAGTGTCCAAGTTGGTTCCATAGTAATGGGAACAGGGACTGTCTCTGACATGAAATGATTGGCCTGCTCTTGGATCACCTCCCCCTGAGGGGGGTGCAGCCTTACCAGGCCACAAAGAAAGGCAATGCAGCCACTCCAGATGAGACCTAATAGACTAGGAGCAGAAGGAAGGAAAGGAAGACCTTCCCTATCAGTGGACTTGGGGAGGGGAATGCGTGGAGAAGGGAGAGGGAGGGATATATTCGGAGGGAAGGAAGCTACAGGGGGGATATAAAGTGAATAAGGGGTAATTAATAAAAAATTAAAAAATAAATTCCTTTAAATTTATGTTTTAATGCTAGAGAAGGAAAGAGTGTGTGTGTGAAACATCATAGGTCAATACAAATTGTTTGAAATTCATAAAATAAAATCTTTAAAGACATAATTTTAAAAGCCAAAAGAAATAAGCCATATGAAGATATGGAAGAATTTAATATAGAGTTAGCTTAAAAGGTAGTGAAAGATAAATATATGCACATAGAAAGTAAATCTCTAAAGAGAGAAAAAAGGTCCCACTATCTCCCCTTCTTTCATAGGATTCCCTGCACTGTGCCCAAAGTTTGGTTAAGAGTCTCAGCATCTGCTTTGGTAGAGGCCCTCTCTGATAGGCTCCTGTCCTGTTTGCTGTTTTCTCCTTCCTCCAACATGCATCCCGTTTGTCTTTCTCAGTGAGGATTGATCATCTTACCCACAGGACAGGAGCTCCACAAGGAGAGCAACAGAACCAAAGTATCTGGGCACAGGTATCTTTTCTTAGACTGATACTCCAAACAAAGACCATGCATGGATATAACCTAGAACCCTTACACAAATGTAGCCCATAGCAGCTCAGTATCCAAGTGGGCAAACTAGTAAGGGTTCAGTTCCTGGCTCTTTGATCACCTCCCCCTGAGGGGGGAACAGCTTTATTAGGCTACAGAGGAGAACAGTGCAGCCAGTTCTGATGAGACCTGATAAGCTAGGATCAGATAGAAGGGGAAGAGGAAGACCACCCTATCTGTAATAACATTTTTGTGTGTGAGTGTGTGTGTATGGCATTTCAAAGATCGGGATGATAAGTCCTGAGGATTTTGTAACCACCAAGACTTATTGGCTATGTATAAACATTTATGTGGAGGCCAGTCTCAGATTTGTTCCCATGAAGAGGCCAGCATATACATTACCTGCTTTGGTCTTAACTTGTTCCTTCTTGTGTGGACCTAACATCTTCAGGGATCTCCCTATGTCAAATCCAACAACTTAGACAGAAGATGCAGATTTTCCTGTTGGAAGAAATACAAAATCTCCCCCAACACAACATACCTCCCTTCTTCCATTTTGGAATTAAGAATTTAATATCCTGATCTAATTCATCAATCCTTTCTAAAATCCAGTATTTTTTTTAACAATTATCCTAGTTATCTTATTGACTTTCAAAATATTCAAAGTCAATAAACCACCATTTAATCTACTCTCTGGATAGTCTTTATCCACTTTCTGTTATATCTCTCCATAATTACTTGTCATGCTGGAGTGCAACATATATCTGTAACATTTTCTATGCCATAACGTTCAAAAGCTGTTGTATTCCAATGGATACAGATACTGAAGCACCATCAACCCTAATTTGCAAATGCAACTTCAAGACAGTCACCATCTCTATGAATGTGTAACCTCAAAATCATCCTCTCCAGAATTCAAGGCAAAGGTCTATTGGAATTCTGAATGTGTATTAAAAAGTAAAATCTAGAGTTTTAATTCAATATATGTTATCTCTGTGGATTACCATTCTAATTCTTCAAGTCCCTGTGGACTGGTTTTTTTTATTTTATTTTTTATTTTTTTTATTTTTTATTTTTTTTATTTTTTTATTCTCTGATTTATGATCTCTAATATAGCAATCTATTTCTCATTCTCCTCCTTCTCAAAGTGGGTTTTAATTTGAGTTTTCTGAAAACAATATATAGAACTGTTTATTACTTAATATTGTATTAATATTATGTGTATGTTGACAGTCAATATAAACCTATATGGGGTCCAAATGTCCTCCTCCAAAGGTTTTTCATTTTTTAACATAAAAAATACAATTTATTTATTCATTCATATATTTATTTATTTTTCTAAGTCTTTCTATGGAGATTTCTTTTATATTTAAGCTGCGTAATTTTTATTCAGTTTATTTATTTGTTATTCATTTATTAGCATCTACATATCCTTGAAAACATTTTATCTATTTTCTTTCTTTCTTAAATTAATTTTTTAATTAATTTATTTATTTTTATTATTAGTTACATTCTATTAACTTTATATCCCAGCTGTAATCTGCTCCCTCATTCCTTACCAATCCCACCCAACCTCCTTCATCTCCTCCCTGCACCTTTCCAAGTCCACTGATAGGGGAGGACCTCCTCCCCTTTCATCTGACCCTGGTGTTCATCAATGGAGTAACAGATACAGAAATTGTAGTACTTTTACACAATGGAATACTAATCAGCAATTAAAAACAAGGAAATCATGAGATTTGCAGGCAAATGGTGGGTTCTAGAAAAGGTCATCCTGAGTGAGGTATCCCCAAAGCAGAAAAACACGCATGGTATATACTTACTTATATAGACCTATAAAATATGATAAACATGCTGAAATCTGTACACCTAAAGAAGATAAACAAGAAAGAGGACCCAGGGTAAAATGATCAATCCTCACTTAGAAAGACAAATGTGATGGACATTGGACGTAGGAGAAAACAAGTAACAGGACAGGAGCCTACCACAGAGGGCCTCTGAAAGACTCTACCTAGCAGTGTATCAAAGCAGATACTAAGACTCATAACCAAACCTTTGGCAGAGTTCAGGGAATCATATGAAAGAAGGGGGAGTTAGTATGACATGGAGAGGATAGGAGCTCCACAAGGACCAAATATTTCTGGACACAGGGGTCTTTTATAAGACTGTTTCTCCAACCAAGGACCATGTATAGATATAACATAGAATCTCTGCTCGGATGTAGCTCATGGTAGCTCATTATCCAAGTGGATACCCTAGTAAGGGGAACAGGGACTATTTCTAAACTTTTATTTTTTATATTAATTACAGTTTATTCATTTTGTATCCCAGCTGTAGCCTCCTTCCTCATTCCCTCCCAATCCCACACTCCCTCCCTCATCTCCTCCCATTCCCCTCTCCAAGTCCACTGATAGGAGAGGTCCTTCTCCCCTTCCATCCTCTGAAGGTCTTACTATCACCCCATTCCTTCCTATGGTTCCCTGCACTTTGCCCAAAGTTTATTCATGAGTCTCAGTATCTGCTTTGATACACTGCTGGAGAGAGTCTTTCAGAGGCCCTCCATGGTAAACTCCTGTCCTATTTCCTGTTTTCTCCTTTTTCCAATGTCCATCCTGTTTGCTTTTCTAAGTGAGGATTGATCATCTTACCCAGGGTCCTCCTTCTAGCTCAGTTTCTTTAGGTGTACAGATTTTTGTAAGTTTATCCTATATGAAGAAGGGAAGGTGGGTAAGAATATGATATATTTATAACATAGGAATATTAGGAGAAAAGGGTAGATTATTGAATCTGCTCTTCAACTATAGAACTATTCATATTTTCAAATATTTTGATATGTTGATATAAATTATTTTACTCTGATACAAAACTAAGGATAGTTTTGCTTATATTAGTGTAGATTTTGTATCTTGATACATAATTAAGGTTATTTTTGATACATTGCTCTAGATAATTGCATATTGATACAAATTTTAAGCTGTTTTGATACATAAATACATCAATGTTTCAACTCTTTTATAAGGTATTGGACATATGCAATTTATTTACAAATACAGGGTTTATATTCAGTCATTCTAAAAGCTGTTATATAAACTTTAGGATAGTTAAGTGATACAGAGTAATAATCAAGCTCATGGTCATGTCAGTTACTAGTCTAGTTTATCACAGAAATATATTTTCTAGGTTAATCAGATAGTAAATGACTAGAAACAAGGAACGTTTGGTTGTTCAGACTCACTGTAGACACATTGATAGTGATTAAACAATATGTAAGTAGATACAGATAGATAGTCTTCAAAAACCTCAGAGACCTACAAAAATTACATTCAAAGATATTTTTATTATTTTAAGGTTTCTTTGACAATGAGACATGTCAGCTCCTGACAGCGCCCCTAGCCTACCTTAAAGAAGATGACGGGCCTGAAAGAATTCCTCCACTTGGAGATGGTATCGAATGCATAACTTATTAGAAGGATGAAGAAGTGTATCTTGTTAGAAGAAGTATGCCACTCTGTGTAGGCTATGTTTCAAAAGTCTATGCCAGGCCCAGTCTCTTTCATTATGCTGACTGATAATGACAGCGTAGAACTCTAAGCTACGTCTCCATCAACCTGCCTTCTGCAAGGTGCCATGCTTCTGCTATGATGTTAATTCATAAAACATCTGTAATTATAAGCAAGATAATAATTAAATACATTGAGAAATATGCTCAGCAGAATGGCAGTGACATAGAATACATAAAACTGTAAAGAATAATATCACAAAATATTTCCCATTTGTTAGCAGAAATAACTACTTCTATCCATGTCTTCTACTTCACTGTTTTGAGGACAAAGTCAACTGGCAGTTTTGACAGGACAAATATATATATACACAATATAGGAATTTATTATACATCCTCCAAATTAAAGTTAATAAAAAGTATATACAATAGTATCTTGTCACACTAAAACTATAATGGAACTCTTGAACTTCAAGAAATATTTCTTATTTAAAGTAGTGTTATAGAACAAATTTTACCATTATATCTCCAAGCTGCTAACTGAATTTTGGTTTTGAAGTAAAAGTTTCTAAAGTAATCACATGCACAAATTTTCTACAATCCTCAGACCCAAAGGAGATAAGTAACAAGGAGGGCCCAATGGAGGATGATTATATCTTACTCAGAAGGGGGAATAAAATAGAAATCATGTATTGGATGAAAGAGAGAATTGGGTGGGAGAGGGGGATGGAAAGGGGAATGAATGTGCAGTCAGAAAGAGGGATAAAAGGTTGGGAGAAAGAAGGAAAATCAGTAGGAGGGGCATCTCTGGGACAAGCTGGAAACCAGAGATGGGGTAGGCTCTGGGAGGAAATGGGGGTGACTCTAGCTGAGATTCCCAGCAGCATTGTGTGATAGTCAAAGGGTGTAATAATGGCCTCTGTTTGCCTTAAGTTACCTCGTCAGTAACTAACAGTTCTTTAATTAGTCTAAGAGCTACGCAAAAAGAGGAAAAAGATGCCTCATAATGTAAATTTAGCTAACAACCCAGGCCTAGTAAAGACATGGATCTTAGAGGAGAACTTACAGTCATCACTTTACTAAGCCGGCATGGTGGTAATTCATACACTCTAAACATTTGTTCTTATACCCACTAGCTGGAATCTATACTCCTCATTAAGAAAACTTAATTTTTTGCAACAAATGGAGACCGTTACAGAATATTACACCTAATAAATAGCCAGGGTTGAGGGGTCCAGTCAAAAACCAAGGCTCAGGGCAGGGAGCATCTCAGAAGAAGGAGTGGAAAGGTGGTATTTTCTAGAGGATTAAGGAGTTTGTTACGTGATAGTGTCTCTTAGTAATGTTATAATATACAACCCTAAAATCTCACCAAAATGACAATTAAAAAATTATCTGAATTATCTGGCATTAGGGATGTAGTAAAAGACCAAAGACAAGGAGAGAATGAGAGAGAGAGAGAGAGAGAGAGAGAGAGAGAGAGAGAAAGAGAGAGAGAGAGAAAGAGAGAGAGAAAGAGAGAGATGAAGAAAGGGAAGTGAGAGAGGGAGAGGGAGGAATAAAAATGTTTCTGGGAAGTTATGCTTTACAGAATAAATTACTCAATCCTGGCTAACTTTTTTGTTGACTATTTGGAATATATATTACTTCATTTCATTTGCCCATCCATTGGTCTTCTCTGTGAACCCCATTTTTACCCAGTACCTCAAACAATGCCCTTCAGGTAGCTCCAGTGCCAGAAGACACCTGTTCATCAGCACTCTTGCCTGGTATGAGTGTGTCCTATTCCTTGCTGACAATTGTCCAAATCAAGTTATCCAGAAATATCCAGTCCTTAATTAAAACACATCAGTAAGTTAAAAATCTCCAAACTGACTGAAAACCACAGGTTACTGTCTGATTCTTCCGTTACTAATTTCTTTTTATTCTTTATATAGTCAGTTCTGATTTTCCTGTCCTCAGAATGCATTTCAACTGAGGATCATTTTTGTATGCTACATTTTTGTATGTAAGCCATGCTTTATCACCTACTTTTTTAGGTGGTTCATTGCGTTATTCAGCCTTCATCCCATATATTAGTGAAAGGTAACTCATCATCAATGTAAAGCAAACCCCAAACCTAACCCTTAAACTTTGTAATTATATTATGATTTTTGTTCAATATTTTTGTTCCTCCCTTCCCAGATGCTCAATAAATACAATTGGTAATATGGAGCATGAACTAAGTAGCACACAACAAATGCTTTTACAATTAATTTTAAATAAAATACTTGGAAATAAAAAATTGGTAAAAAGAAAAAAGAAAAGTTACTATTAGTAACTATTAGCTGTCGCTGCCCTTTGCTGGCTGAGGCATTAAGTGAGCTAACCAGAGCACTGGTGGAAAGCTCACCTGGTGGTGTAGGTGCAGGAAAGTTCGTGGGCTGACCACTTCAGCCACTACCAAGGCTCAAAGCCACCCAACCTCTACCTCATCTTTGAACTTCTGGAGGGTATGAATGAGCGAGTCCTACAAACCCAAAGCTGCAGGATCTCCATGACACAGAGCAACAACCGATTACGTAAGAGGAGTCCAGTTGAGGTTCCACTTTTATGGTGTAGCAGGAGCTGGAGGCTGCCAACAAGACCAATGAGTCATTTCAGTGAACATTTGCAAGAAGTGTGGGACACACTGTGATACACGACAGCTTCCACAAGGAGATCTTTTTTTCTTTTGGGGGAAGGTTGCAGGGGCAGAGAGCAGGTACAAAGGGATAGAATGATGAGTGGGATTGGGGTGAATGATGTGAAATTCACAAAGAATGAACAAAAAATAAATAATAAAATGTATTATATAACTTATAATATATAGACCAAATGACAGTTGTTTATGTTAATGTTGCTGATGTCATTATGATATTGTAATGATATTAATCTGTGATATTTAAGTTATACTAATTATCATATAATGAGGTATTTCATTCTAAATGTTACATTTCATATATTTAATTTATTTTATTGTGATTATGAATGATGTTAATGAAGTGGAGTTTTACTTAAAAAAATGTAAAATCCTTTTTCACAGTAATGAAATCTGTAATACTCAATTTGTGACTGGGGAAAATTAACCTTCTTTGATAAAGAGATGTAAGCTATTTCTAAATGGATCTTCATTTCTCAACTATATTGTACTGTTCTCGTGTATTATTCTAAGAATAGCTTTGTTTAAATTAACCCATCAGTGAGGAATTTTCTTTTTCTTTTCATGATAGTGGCACTAGGAGATGCTGCTATACAATTATTTGAATCAATTTTTTGAAAGAAGAATCCTTTTGCAATGTTTCAATATTCCAGTTTCATGTTGAGTACCAGATGTCAGAAGATTTGAAAACATACTTATTTTGGTTTCTTGGTCCTTCAAGATTTTCTGTCTCAATATCTTTCTCATCTTTCATGGTTATGTATTTTGCATCATTGAAGGAACAGGCTTTGGAGAACAGCAATCTGCATATTCCTGAAAGAAATGATTTGGCCACCTGCACCTTGGAAAGTTGTATAAAGTCATAGGAAGCTTTCTAGCAGGGGAAGCATCAATAGTGCATTAACTGTTTTGAGTTATATATAAGAATATGGATCCTTATTAAATGCAAGTTATAACATTTGGAGAGAAATAAAAGTTCAATGAGATTAGTGATTTGCAAACTTAACAGACAATAAATAAAATATAATGTTATTCCAATGAAAAGGCAGTGTTAACAATACCCATTTACAAATCACAACCAAAATGAAAAGTTTGTATTAGTTTGGATTTTATTTTTTTCTTCTTTTTTATATTTATTATTAGATACATTTATTAACTCTGTATTACAACTGTATCCCATTCCCTCATTCCCTCCCAATCCCACCCTCCTTCCCTCATCTCCTCCTTGCCCTTTCCAAGTCCACTGATAGGGGAGGACCTCCTCCCCTCTCATCTGACCCTGTTTTATCAGGAATCTTCAGGACTGGCTGCAAAGTCCTCCTCTGTGGCCTAGCAGGACTGTTCTTTCCTTGGGGGATGGGGAGGTCAAGGAGCCTGCCCTTGAGTTCCTTTCAGAGATAGTCCCTGTTCCCCTTACTAGGGTAAAAACCAATTGGTTACTGAGCTGCCATGGGCTACATCCGAGCAGAAGTTCTAGGTTATAGCCATAGATGGTCCTTGGTGGAGTATTACATAATATTAATCACTAATATGTTACTGTATATGCTAGTTTCAAAAGTGCTTCCCTGAGTAAGACCCCTAAATGTTTGTTTGTTTGTTTGTTTTCCAGTTTAGGTGACAACAATCTCTGGGTTGATAAGAACAAGTAACTCCCAGAAAGGAGTAATGTATGGCAAATTTGCTTTGGGAACAAGCTGTCTGGGTGGCTATTTTGATGTATATTTGCATTACTGTTATAACTGTTTTTATCTCTTTGATAAGTTGGTGGCCTGTAACAGGGCTGGCTCCTGGGAGGATATGGAGGTGACTCTGGCTTCCTGACAGGAAAGCTATGGAGACTGAAGTGACCACCTCCTAGCCAAGCAAGACTAGTGAAGGGAGGGGAACAACAGCCCACCGACAAAACCTTTACTCCAAAAATCACCCTGCCTCCATGAATACAGGAATAAAGACAGGAACAGAGATTGAAAGAATAGCCAACAAATCATTAGCCCCACCTGAGTCCCACCCCACCCACGGTCGGTCGAGAGCCAGACCCTGACACTATGCTTGCAGACAGCAGCCTAACGTGACTGTCTGCTGGGAGACTGCTCCCAGCAGTGGATCCAGATAGGTGCTGAGACTTGCAGCCACACATCTTGCGGAGCTCGGGGCAGGGGGTGGGGGCAGGGAGTGTAGAGGAAACACTAGAGGGGACAGGGACCCCACAGGAAGACCAAAAGCGAAAGTTAACCCAGACCATGGAGGCTTACAGAGGCTGAGACTAACTAAGGAGCATGCATGGTCTGGACCTAGGACCCCTGCACATACGTGGCTCATAGGTGGCCTGTTCTTCGTGTGGGTTTGCTAGCAAGTGGAGGGGGGTAGTTGCTATTTCTAACATGGACTCTATGGCCTGGTTTTGCATCACTTCCCCCTGACAGGACTGCTTTGCCTGGCTTCAGTGGATAAGGATATGTATAGTTCTGATGTGACTTGATGTGCTGGGCAGAGTTGATACAGAGGAAGAGGGGCCCCCTTTTCTGGGAGGAGAGGAAAAGGGGAAGGTAAAAGAAGGGAGAGGGGCAGAAAGGATATGAGGGAGGTGCCACCCTGGGATGTAAAGTAAATAACCTTAAATAAAAATTTTAAAAACATATAAAGCAGAATATACTCCGAGTTTACATTAGATATAGTGATAAATATAAGCACTATACATACTGAATAGCTTAGGTAAGTGATTTAAAGACAACCCTCCAGTGGATTTCTTTACTTAAAGCTTGATAAATATAGCCAGGTATAAGAATTCTAAAAAAGAAGATGTAAGAATTTTAATAATTTGTGGATATTTACATAAATTCCAGTTGAAAAATATCATTATATGATGATGATAAATCCATGAAAAAATTTAAAATTATGGCAGAATATAAGCTGTTGGAAAATACAATGTACTCAGTTTTACTGGTGATACAACAAAACAAAAAGTTCTGCATGTAATTTACAGAATTTATAACATACCAAAATTTATACATTTATAAGACCTTGCATTATATAGTAGTGAGACTTATTACCTTAGTACAAAATTAGTTATGTCTTATATTTTTGACAACATAGGATTTTCTAGCATGCAATTTTTATTTACTTAGATATAGTTGCAAAGACATTATCCATATGCAAACCTAAAAATCTAATATATTATATATTTTTTCATTAAGAATCACAAAAAACGTTGGAATTTGACTATATTCCATGGACACTGATTAAGTATAAATCCCAGAACTAATTTTATAAGAAGTTCTCAGAAACTATTTCAAGTTAGTTATTATTTTCTCATCTGTCCAATGATGATATAATTATCAGAGAACCTTTCCTATACTAGGAATATAATAACAATACAGAATTACCCGGAAAACTAAAGTTAATAATTGTAGTGATAAGCAAGAGTAATTAATGTTCTATTTTAACAATTTTGTATTGATGGTCCTGTGTGTGTTTGTGTGTGTTGGGGATAGTGAGAAATACTTATTTATATGTGGCTGTGAATGTGGAAGCCAGAAAATAACATCAACTTCTGTGTCTCAGGAGCCGTCCACTCAGTTCTTTGAAACAGAACTTCTCACTAGGTTAAGACTTGACATTTAGCCTAAGCTGACTAGCCAATGAGATCCAGAGATCCTCTGTGTTTGCCCCACCTGGTCTGGAATTAAAAGCACGTCACCATAACTAGTGGTTTGTTTGTTTGTTTGTTTGTTTGTTTGTTTTGGTTTTACATTCCTTTTAGGATTTGAACTGAGATCCTCTTGTTTGAATGGCAACAATTTGATCAACTAATGCTTCACTCTAATGGAAATTTTTTTATGTTTGGAATCCAAATGACTTTATATTTCTTGTCATTTATTCATTCAGTCATTAAGTCAACCAATACACAAACAACCACTATTATATTTCAGTGATCTGTTTGATACAGGAAATACAGCCAAAACTAGTATCCCTGAGAATTATCAAAATAATGAGAGAGTCGTTGAAAAGTAGAAAAATGGTATAACATCATGATGATATAAAATGCTATAAAGTAGCATCCCATTGAGCTATACCCGTATTTACCATAGGGTCAAAAATAACAAAACTTAAGATGTAGATAGTAAATGAAAATTAACTCAACAGATAGAGCATCCTTGTGCAACTATTTCTCAAATGTATAAATATTTAATTGTATAAAATTGTATTATTATACTATATGTTAATAGGATTATTAATAACTTCTAATGAAATATTGCTATTCTCATAGATTGGCGCATCATACAACTTTCATCAGAGAAATGTCTTGCAGTAAAAGGTAATTAAATGGTAATTCACAAGTGGACAATGCATAGAGAGTGAGAGATTTTGGAATCTCAGTTCCAAGTGATATGTTTTTATCAAAACCCTCTCCACAAGTATTGCAGGTCTACATGGAAGAAGAGGCCAAAAGTATGCTAGATCCAGAGGTGGTGATGACTCCAAGGAAAGAGCATCTCCAAGACCGAACAGGACAAGTACATGTATGAACTTACAGAGATTGTGACAGCACACATGAACGTACGTTTACTCCAGACAAAAATTCTAGTGCTAAGATGGGAGAAAAAGAAGTGGACACAAAGTCTATCCCTAACAAACAAGCTATTTTCAATTGATACCTGCTTGGATAGAGAAAAGTAATTTTTCTAAGGGAGTGACACTAGTTATATTGACACACTCCAGCGTAGACTTCATGTCCATTAGTAACTGGCCAATATAAATAGGGCTCCATGGTTTGTCTGTGTGTGTGTGTATTTTCTGTTGCTGTTGTTTGCCTTTGGTTCTTCTTGTTATTTTTTTTTGAGAGAGTGAAAGTGAGAGAGAGGGAGAGATGGAATAAGAGAGGGAAGGAGAGAGAGAGCGAGAGAGCATGAAGTTGGACCAGTAGTGAGGAGGAGGAGGAGGATCTGGGAGGAGTTGGGGAAGGGAAAATAATAGGATCAAAATATATTGTATAAAATAAATTTTAAAGCTAATAAAGACAAAAATATAATCACATTACAAAACATAAACACATTTCAACAAAAATTAAACTAAGTGAGATGTTTATGTTTTTAAATCCCCATTTATTGTATTTGTCTTTCAGTGTCCAGGCTAATTAGATGATTGAGTATTTAATGTATTAAGCACCATTACTAGAACTGTTAATAGAATGTCAGTAGATTTAATAATAATGATGATAATAATAATAAAACAATAATAGAATGTTAGTAGAAAATAATATACTAGGCCATAAAAATTAAACTAATTTAGCCACCATACATAATAGGAAAAAAATTGTGCCTGTGTTACCTGTTGCTTCACTTTAACAGCTTATGAAATATAAAATTTTTTGTTGTAAGTGTATAATGTAAATTTTTAAAGATGATAGAAAGTGTTTGCCTTTTGATATAGATGTTTTGTTCTTACTTTCCTGTCATGTATTTCTTTTATTCAACTATCTTCATTTGAGGAAGCTAAAGAGATTTTTTTTCTAGTACAAATAATATCTTTTAGTCTACTCATAAAGTATCTAGAGCTTTATTTAGGACAGGAGCTTTTCTCCCCCAATTATAAAGATCTTGCCACTCACCACAGATGTTGGGATGTCAATGACTCCTTTCACAAGATTTTGAGTCAGCTTTGATGGAGTTGAAATACTCAACCCCAGACCTCTGATCATCCCAGTTCTATCGGGAGAGTTGTAAGCAGTCATCTGCACATCTGATTCCCCTTAAGACAGCCTTGTACACTCTGATTTATCAAGTGCAGTTACTACTGCAGTAAATGGCCTGTTCCTCTACCAAGTTTCATTTTGTCCAGTGGATTACATAGTCTTCAGGGATATGGAGCTGTGGTAGAACAGGAGCAGTTGATACAGCTGACCTCAGCAATGGCAACATTTGCCTCTTGTGGCTGACTTCAAATCTTCATTCACTTACTGCTGCCTTTCATTACTTACGTTCTGGAAGTTTTCTTGGAGACCCCACTATATGGAGTTACTTGTAGCAATGTCCAAAGTATATTTATAAGGCAAGCTTCTGCTTCTTCACTTTCCCTCCTTTAATTTTGGAAAAATTTTCTCCATTTCTAATCATTCTATAAATTCTGAATTCCACCTTCTGATGTGTATCATAGTGTTTGTCTTATGGCTTAACCTTCAGCAATTCTATTCGCTATGGACCAAAACTGTCAAAGGTAAAAACTGAGTGATGTACATTGTACCCAAAGTGATTTACAAATTTTAGTGATTTGATTTCATTTGGATTGTTTCTAATTTTAATAACTTTTCAAAGCTATAAATATATTTTATATATTTTATAGTTCACAGAGTTATAAAGTAATTTCCTTTTGCTTTACATGTCCAATATTTTTCTAACTACAAAACAATAATTTAATAAAGTATTGAAAATGAATGTATTCATTTAACAAAAATGATATATCATTAGGAATGTAAATTCATGACTTAATGTGTTTGATTTTTAAATTCAGAAAAATAATAGAAAGTCAAAATATAAGACTCATAATTGGTAATATATTTTAATTGATATGAGAAAGAAATGATTGTATCTGGGATAAACAATGTTTTATCTCAGTAAGGAGAAATTGGAAATATTAGTGAAAATGGACAAGGTATTTTCATGTAATGCCATCAAGAAAAAAGTCATCAATCACATTCATTAGTAAGGAAGGGCAACCCAAACCGCAAAGCCTCACTATACTCCAGAATTGTTAAAAAGAAAATACAAAGAAATATCAGTATGCCTAAGATATAATCAGAAAATTTGCACTCTGGAAAGCTATCTGGTGCTTTCTAAGACAATTAGGAATAGTGCTTCCTCAAGACCCAGCTATACCACTGCTAGGTATATACCCAAAGCTTGCTCAAGTACACAAAAGGGATACTTGCTCAACCATGTTTATAGCAGCTTTATTTGTAATAGCCAGAACCTGGAAACAACCCAGATGTCCATCAATGGAGGAATGGGTACAGAAATTGTGGTATTTTTACACAATGGAATACTACTCAGCAATCAAAAAGGAGGAAATCATGAAATTTGCAGGCAAATGGTGGGATCTAGAAAAGATCATTCTAAGTGAAATATCTCAGAAGGAGAAAGACAAACACGGTATATACGCACTTATATAGACCTATAAGATATGATAAACATAATGAAATCTATACACCTAAAAAAGATAATCAAGAGAGTGGACATGGGGTAAGATGATCAATCCTCGTTTAGAAAGACAGATGGGATGTGCATTGAACGTATGACAGGAGTCTACTGAACGCATCTGAAAGACTCTGACTAGCAGTGTTTTCAAAGCAAAGACTCATGACTGAGTACAGGGAATCATAAGAAAGAAGGGAGTTAGTCTGATGGGGAAAGGATAGGAGCTCCACAAGGACCAAATATATCTGGGCACAGGGTCTTTTCTGAGACTGACATTCAACCAAGGACCATGTCTGGATATAACCTAGAACCTCTGCTCAGATGTAGCCTGTGGTAGCTCAGTAACCAATTGGTTTCCCAAAGTGAGGGGAACAAGGACTATTTCTAACAGGAACTCAATGACTGGCTCTTTGGCCTCCCCACCCCCCTAAAGGGAGGAGCAGTCCTGTTAGGCCACAGAGGAGGGCTTTGCAGCCAGTCCTGAAGATACCTGATAAAACAGGATCAGATGAATGGGGAGGAGGTCCCCCCCTATCAGTGGACTTGGAAAGGGGCACAGTGGAGATGAGGGAGGGAAGGACTGGGAGGGAATGAGGGATCGGGACATGGCTGGGATACAGAGTTAATAAAATGTAACTGATAAGGAAAAAATAAAATTCAAAAAAAAAATCAGAAAATTTGAAAGTTGGTAAATAAATGAACTCTTTGACATGAACTAACATTGAAAACATGAGTACCCATTGCTCAGTATTTCTCTTACAATTGTATTCCAAATGTAAGTATGTCCCTCTGACTCCTCCAAATTATAATATTTACATCAACATTATACTATCACCCATTAAATAATCAATGACCATCAATTTTATAATATATAATGTAATATAATCAGCCATTTGCATGCTATTTGAAATAATAATGAATAAGTTATAAGTGCATAGGGCAATATCTAGAAATCTGACAAGCATGTTAGATAAAATAACTGTGGTAAAAAAAATCATAAATTTATTCTTCCACTATTTAAAATGCAAAGAGTAACTGATTGTATCAGAATGAACTGATTTGGAAGGTTCTAATAACATTTCTGATCGTTAAAAGGGACTACATACATTGTTACATATTTGTATGTGTTTTGGGTATGTCCACCTTGCTTTTAAAAACTCTGCTTTCTTTAAAAAACACATTTAAGCACAGCACAATACCAAAGTTAAAACTGTGGCAATAAATTATTTTTTTTGAGCTAGGAAAGTGAACAAGTCAATATTACAAACCAACAGAATCTAAGTTTCAATATATTTTAATAGACATAATTTACTCAAAATATCACTGTATTTTATCTATACTTTGTGTTTAACATATAAACACGTCCTTGACTGCTTTGAGAGAGGAAGACATCTTGTCACAATAAGTTCTTTTTTTACTCATATGATAAATGCTGTGCAAAGAATTAACTCTGTTTCTAATAAAACTCCACTGCAAACCAAGCTAGTGAATTAACAGTGATTTTAATTTTCTTACTCTTTTAGTAAATGCCTGGAACATCTTATGAAAATGTTTATGAACAAATCTTCAGAACCAGACTTACTTAACACTTAAGAGAAGCCTTCCAAAAAAACATATCTTCCACTTTACAAGTCTGCTTTCCTTGCCCCAGCCTCAAAAGGCCCCAAACCCTTCAGGTCTTGAATCATGTCACTATCATTCTAGCTAAAGGGAACTGGAGAGCTCTCCCTTGGGGTCCTATTAACACCTGCTAGTTAATCAGCCAGAGGGGCTGTTGGTGACTGATGCCATGCCCTTCCAACCATCCCCTTTTCACCCTCCCCAGAGGCTGTACCACCATTGTAGCCATCCAAGCCTGTGAAAGGGAATAAGAGAGCTTGGGCAACACAGCCGGTTAAAGAAATACATTCTGCTGTTCAAAAGCTGGAATTTGTTAGTAGTAAATTCGCAATTATGAATTTGCAAACCAAGAACATGCAGCTGTGCAATGTATTAGCTGCAAAACTAACTTTTCAGCTTTCAGATTCATAAATATTTTAGTTATAGTACAAATATTGAAGCAAGTAGTAACAGAGATGTCCCTTGATAGAAGGCATCTACTGTAAGATGTATGTTGCAATGCACAGGGGGTCCTCATATTCTGTACGAGGAATAACGTTAGCACTGCAGCCATCTCTAATTTAGACTGTTTTCTTAATCTGCTGCCAGGAGACCATGCTGGGTGATTCACAATAATGAACTCCACCTGGATGCTCAGTAAATCTGCACAGGAGAACTGAGTGCAGCCTACCAACTGTTGTTAGCACAGATCTGGATGAGTGAGTTCTAATTTAATCATTAAGTGACCATCCCACCAAGGAAACATTAAGAAAGTTTAGAGTCTGATACTCTGAGATAGGGCAAAAAATATTGCAAATTTTAGGAAGATTTTTTTTTCATGGAAAAAAAGAAAATGTTTTGAGAAAACAGAAATATCTGTGAAACCAAGAAAAACTGCTAGTGAACTGTTAATTTTCATTCCATGGATCATAGTGTTAGTTTAGTAGATCTGGTGTTTCTAAGAGGAAAAACATATATATATATATATATATATATATATATATATATTCTTTTGCAATGTACAAGCATTATCCTAGAAGCAGAAAGACACAGAGTGTATATACTCACTCATATGTGGATATTAGACATATAACATATGAAAAACATTCTAAATTATCTACACTTAAAGAAGCTATGCAAGAAGGAGGACCCTGGGTAAGATGCTCAATCCTCATTCAGAAATGGAAAGAAGATGGACATCAGAAAAGGGAGAAAACAGTGAACGGGACAAGAGCCTACCACAGAGGGCCTCTGAAAGACTCTACCCTGCAGGGTATCAAAGCAGATGCTGAAACTCATACTCAAACTTTGGACAGAGTGCAGGGAATCTTATGAAAGAAATGGGAAATATAAGACCTGGAGGGGACAGGAGCTCCACAAGGAGAGCAACAGAACCGAAAAAATCTTGGCCCTGGGTCTTTTCTGAGACTGATACTCCTACCAAGGACCATTAATGGAGATAACCTAGAACCCTTGCACAGTTGTAGCCTATGGCAGTTCAGTGTCCAAGTGGTTTTCCTAGTAATGGGAACAGGGACTGTCTCTGACATGAACTGATTGGCCTGCTCTTTGATCACTTTCCCCTCAGGGGGGTGCAGCCTTGCCAGGCCACAGAGGAAGACAATGCAGCCAGACCTGATGAGACCTGATAGACTAGGATCAGAAGAAAGGAGAGGAACACCTCCCCTATTCAGTGGACTGGGGTTGGGGCAGGGTTGGAGAAAAGGGAGGATGGGTGGGATTGGGAGGGGAGGAGGGAGGGAGCCACAGGTGGGATACAAAGTGAATAAACTGTAATTAATAAAAAAAAGGGTAGAAAAAAGAGCGTGTGGTTTTACTAGTAGAATACTAGAACAATGATTAGGCAGTCTGGATGGCTGCCCTCAATTAAGAAAATGGATGTGAATTCAGTTGAAATACACTGGGGACCATAACACGATGATTAGATCAAAACATTGGACATTGGTAAAATGCTAGTACTGAAATACTGTCACAAATACTAGCAATCAACTCTGTACATTTTTGCTTTAAATGATCCTCTTTTCTACTCATTTAATTCTTTGGAAAAAATTATGAGAAGGAGGAGGCTACAGCCAGGATACAGAGTGAATAAATTTCAATAAATAAATAAATAAATAAATAAATAAATAAATAAAAGAATTGTGTTGGAATTTTGATGGAAATTGCGTTGAATCTTTAGATGGCTTTTGAATAGATGTCTATTTTTACTATGTTGATCCTACAGATCCATGAGGATGGGATAGGTTTCCATCTTCCAATATCTTCTTAGATTTCTTTTTTCAAAGATTTGAAGTTTTGTCATATAGGTATTTCACTTGCTTTGTTAGCATTACACCAAGATACTGTGTCTTGTTTTCCTATTTTTTTAATTTTTATATTGATTACAGTTTATTCACTTTGTATCTCAGCTGTAGCCCCCTCTCTCATTCCCTCCCAATCCCATCCTTCCTCCCTCATCTCCTCAAATGCCCGTCCCCAAGTCCACTGATAGGGGAGTTCCTCCTTCCCTTCCATCTGACCCTAGTTTATCAGATATATTCAGTACTGGCTGCACTGTCCTCCTCTGTGGCCTGGCAAGGCTGCTCCACCCTCAGGGTGGTGGGTGGCCAAAAGTGAGGCAATGAGTGCATGTCAGAGACAGTCCCTGCTCCCCTTACTAGGGCACACACTTGGATACTCTGTCCATTTCTCACTTGTATATAGGAATGCTACTCATTTTTTTTAGTTAAATTTGTATCCAGCCATATTGATGAGAATGTTTATCAGTGGAAGTTATTCTCTGGTAGAATTTTTGGGGTCCCTTATGTATACTCTCACATCATTTGCAAATACTGGTACTTTGACTTCATATCCAATTTGTATCCTCCTGTTTGCTCCAGATCGAACTTCAAGTACTATATTGCATAGATTTGGAAAGAGTAGGCAGCCTTGGCTTGTCCCTGATTTTAGTGTAATTGCTGTAAGTTTCTCTCTTAAGTTGATGTTGCCTGTTGGCTTGCTGGATTTTGCCTTAATTGTATTTAGGTGTAACGACCCGCGTAACCGTCTCGCCAGCAAGAAGGCACACGGACGACAGGATCCTTCTGCAGCAGGCTTTATTGTTCCACAATGAAAGGAGGAAGACCCCAAGCCCCAAGATGGCGCTGCTTAAATAAGCCCCGACCGCACTTATGTGACGTGGAGTGACATGTCATACCCTGATTGACTGCTTACTCATACCCGTCTGACGGCCTGGGGTGGGGCAGTGGCCTGGCGTTCTTTTGCAACTGCACATGTGCTCTCAGAGGCTGTTACCAGTACAGAGACTGGATGCCGGCGCCATCTTGTAATGGCGTCTGAACCTCGGCTCTCTACATTTAGGTATGTGCCATGATCCCTGCTTTGTATAAAAGACTTATAAAAGACTTTAAACCTTAAGGGGTGTTGGATTTGTAAAACGATTTTTCAGCATCTAATGGGTTGATCATGTGGTTTATTTCTTTCAGTTTGTTTATACAGTGGATTACGTTAATAGATTTTTATATGTTGAATCATCCCTGCATACTTATGATGACTCCTACTTGGTCCTACTTGGTTATTTTTTATGTGTACCTGGATTCGGTTTGCAAGTATTTTTACTGAGCGTTTTATTGAGTATTTGTGTCAATGTTTATAAGAGAGATTGTTACGAAATTATGTTTCTTTGATGGGTCTTTGTGTAGTTTGGGTGTCAGGGTGACTGTGGAGTCATAGAATGAGTTTGACAATGTTTCCTGTGTTTCTGTTTTGGAAAATGGTTTCAAAAACAGGAGCTCCACAAGGACCAACTATATCTGGGCACTGGGGTCTTTTATGAGACTGTTTCTCCAAACAAGGACCATGAATAAATGTAAACTAGAACCTCTGCTCAGATGTAGCCCTTGGTAGAACAGTATCCAAGTTGGTACCCTAGTAAGGAGAACAGGGACTATTTCTGACAGGAACTCAATGACTGGCTCTTTGACCTCCTCTCCCCCCACCCCGAGGGAGGAGCAGTCTTGCTAGGCCACAGAGGAGGACTTTGCAGCCAGTCCTGAAGATACCTGATAAATCAGTATCAGATAAAAGGGAAGGAGATTCGCCCCTATCACTGGACTTGGAAAGGGGCAGGGAGGAGACGAGGGAGGGAGAGTGAGATTGGGAGGGAAAGAGGGAGCTGGATATAGCAGAGATACAAAGTTAACAAACTGTAACTAATATTTAAAAATTATATATATATATATATATATAAATGTTGGTATTAGCTTTTCTTTGAACATCTGGTAGAATTCTGTGCTAGAATACATCTAGCCCTGGGCTTGTTTTGGTTGTGACCCTTTTAATGACTACTCCTATTTCCTTACAAGTTATGGGTCTATTGAAATTGTTTACCCAATCTCTATTTAATATTGGTAAGTGGTATTTGTCAAAAAATAATTTACTTCATTTAGATTTTCTAATTTTGTGCTGTACAGAGTTTTGAAGTAAGATCAAATGATTCTTTGGATTTCCTATGCATCTGTTATTATATTGCCCCTTTCATTTCTGATTTTATTGATTTGGATACTCTTCCTCTGCCTTTTAGTTAGTTTGGCTAAAGGTTTGTCTATCTGTTGATTTTCTCAAAGAACCAGCTCTTTGTTTTGTTGAATCTTTTGTATTGTCCTCTTAGTTTTTCTTTTCCTGATTTTAGCTCCAACTTTGATCACTTCCTGCCTTCTAGTCTTCTTTGGTGTGTTTGTGTCTTTGTTTGTTCTAGACCTTTCAGGTGTGCTGTTAAATTGCTTTTATGAGATCTCCCAACATCTTACAAAGACACTTAGTGCTATGAACTTTCTTCTTAACAATGCTTTCATTGTGTCCTATAAGTTTGGGTATATTTTGCCTTCATTTTCATTGAATTCTAAAAAGTCTGTGGAAATTTTCTTTCTTTATTTTCTCCCTGACTCAGTGGTCATTGAGTAGAGAGTTTTCTGGTTCTATAAGTTTGTAGGCATTCTGATTTTTTGTTGAAGTCCACCTGTAATCCTTGGTGGTTTGAAAGAATTCAAGGTGTTATGTCATTTTTTTGTTTTGTTTTGCTTTGTTTTATTAAATTTTAAATTTCTCTTTAACTCAGGTTCTGACTATTATGAATAAAGTTGCTTCAAACATAGTTGAACTAGTGTCCTTGTTATGATGAAAGATCCATTGGTTATGTTTTCAATAATGTTATACCTGGGACTTAAGATAGATAAATTTCCAATTTTATGAAAAACTACCATATTAAGTTATAGTAACTATACAAGTTCATACCTCACCAGCAATGGAGGAGTATTCTGCAGTTCAACATCCTTGCCAGCATGAACTGTTTGTTTTGTTATTGATCTTAGCTATTCAAGCAGGTGTAAGTTGAAATTTCAAAGTAGTTTTGATTTGCATTTCCCTGATGTAAAAGGATACTGAATATTTTTAAGTGTTCCTCAGCCATTTGAGACTCTTTATTGAAAATTTTGTTTAGATTTCAACTATTTTTAAATTAGATAATTTATTTTTTAATATCTAGTTTGATACTAAGTTTGAGTTTTCTCTCTATATATTTGATATCACCCCCCCCCCTTGGATATGGAGTAGGGGAAAATCTTTTCCCATTTTGTATAGTGCCTCTTTTTCCAATTGATGGTGTCCTTTGCCTTATAGAAGCTTTTCAGTTCATGAGGTCCCATTTATTAATCATTTATCTCAGTGCCTGCACTGTTGATATTTTGTTCAGAAAGTTGTATCCTGTACCAATGTGCTCAAGGCTTTTCCCTATTTTCATTTCTATTAAGTTTAGCATATATGGTTTTATTTTTATGTCTTTGATACACTTGAACTTAAGTTTTGTACAGGATGAAATATGGATCTATTTGCATTCCTTTATATGCAAAGATTGAATTTGACTAGAACCATTTGTTGAAGATCCTTTCTTTTTCTATTGTGTATTTTTGGCTTCCTTAGAAAAAAGAAATAAGATGTCCATAGGTGTGTAATTTTATGTCTGAGTCTTAATTCAACTCCACTGATCAACCATGTCAATACCATGTTGGGTTTTTAATATAGCTCTATATTATAAATTGATATCATGGGTGATATTATTAATAGGGTCAGGGCTTCTCTCTCTCTCCTGGGGTAGGTCTCAAGTTGGTCCTGTCAATCTCTGCTCCATTTTTATCCCACAATTTTTGTAGGCTCAACACAATTTGGGTTGAATGTTTTATGGGTGAGTTGGTGTCCCTCTTCCTCCACTGGGAGTACCAGTTGGCTATAGGAGGTGGTAACTTCAGGTTCTGTAACCCCCAGCTAGGGTCACCCCCATAGATTCCTAGGAGTTTCCTCTGTCCAAGAGATTGTTCACTCCACAGATTTCTGTTCTCTCTCCTGGTCCTCCAAGGAACCCACACTCTCCTCACATCTGATCTGCATCCCTGTTATCCTCTCTACCCTTTCTCTCAGCCAGTTCCCTCCCTCTATCTACTTCAGCTGTCTATTTTATTTCCTCTCCTTAGTAAGATTCAAGCATCTTCCCTTGGCTTCTTTGGGCCTGTGGATAGTAGGCTTATCCTGTATTTTATGGCTAATATCCACTTATAAGTGAGTACATACAATGTCCTTTTGAGTCTGGGTCACCTCTCTCTGGATATTTTGTATTTCCATCTATCTGCTTGCAAATTACACAAAGCCTTTGCTTTTCATAGCAGAAAGTTGTCTCCTGTACCAATGCAGTCAACGCTATTCCCTATACTCTCTTCTATTAGATTTAGTATTAGATTTTATGTTGAGGTCTTTGATCCACTTGGACTTGAATTTTGTGAAGGTTGATAAATATGTATTTTTTTTGCATTCTACTTTCAGACATCAAGTTAGACAATAAACATTTGTTGAAAATGCTTTCTTTTTTTCTGTTGTATGGTTTAGGCTTCTTTATCAAAATTCAAGTATCTGCAGGTATATCAGCTTATTTCTGGGCCTTCAGTTTGATTCTATCAATAAACTCGTCTGTTTCTATGCAAATACTGTTTTTATTCCTATTGCTCTGTAGTATAGCTTGAAATAAGGGATGGTGATACCTCCAGAAGTTCTTTCATTGTATTAATTGGTTTGGCTCTCTTGTTTTATTTTGTTGTTTGATTTTTCCATATGAAGTAGAGGATTGCTCTTTCTAGTTCTGTAAAGAACTGTGGAAGTTTTTTGTGAATTGCATTGTATCTGTGCATTGCTTTTGGTAAGATGGCCATTTTTACTCTATTAATTCTACAGGTCCATGAGGACGGGTGATCTTTCCAACTGCTGATATATTCTTTAATTCATTTCTTCAAAGACTTGAAGTTCTTTTCATACAAGTCATTTGCTTTTTTTTTTTTTTTTTTTTTTTTTTTTTTTTTTTTTAGGCTTACACCAAGATAATTTTTTTTTATTTGTGGCTATTATGAAGGGTGTTATTTCCCTAACTTTTATCTCAGCCTGTTTACAGCTTGTATAAAGAAAGGCCACTGATTTTTTTTTTCAGTTAATTTTGTATCCAGCCACTTTGCTAGAGATGTTTTTAGGCTGTAAGAGTTTTCTGATAGAATTTTTGAGGTCATTTATGTATGCTAACATATCATCTGTAAATAAAGATACTTTGACTTCTTTCTTTCCAATTTATATCTCCTTTTAGTTGTTTTATTGCTCTAGCTAGTACTTCAAGTACTATATTGAGTGGATACAAAGAAAGTAGGAAGCCTTGTCTTGGCCCCAATTTTAATGGAATTACCTTAAGTTTCTCTCCATTTAATTTAGTGTTGTCTACTGGATTGCTGTATATTGCTTTTATTGTATTTATGTATCTCTGATCTCTCCAAGACTTCCAATGTTGTAGTAAATAAAAATTATGTTTTTCTATGTAATGTCATTTATCATTTGGCCTATAATTATCATGGTCTCATTATTTAACCTGCTGTCACAAATAATAAGACACAGAGACCTGATAGATTTCATAGATTGTCTATTTACCTTGGGCGGGGCAGATATTTCTACCTATTCTAACTCAATAATTTCACCATCCATCTCCCAGCCCCCACTCAATGCCATCTGCCTTAACCATCATTGCCTGGGGTACCTTCTATCAACAATCTTATAAATATGTGTTTGTATTCTTTATCTGGGCCTTTCCACACAATCTTCAGAGTTCTTCCTCCTGGCCCACCTGGTTTCTTCTCCACTTTATCCATCATGGCATACTCTTTCCTCCTCTCTTTCTGTCTTTCTCTTTCCTGTTATTCTCTTGAACCCCAAACCCAAGAACTTTAGCCACGCCTACCCCATTCTGCCCTGCCCAGGTTTTAGGCCTTTAATCAACCAATCAGGTATAATGTTATGGGTAGTGTTTAACAATGAGGATGGGTGTATCAGGACAGTAACCAGATCTTGAGGGCTAAACATTAGCATCAAAATAAAGTACCAGACCAGCCTCCAACACTTTTTTTTAATTTTATTTTTCTTATTAGTTACATTTTGTTAACTCTGTGTCCCAGCTGTATCCCGCTCCCTCATTTCCTCCCCAACCCCACACTCCCTCCCTGGTCTCCTCCCTGACCCTTTCCAAGTCCACTGATAGGGGAGGACCTCCTCCCCTTCCATTTGACCCTGTTTTATCAGGTATCTTCAGGGTTGGCTGCAAAGTCTTCCTTTGTGGCCTAACAGGACTGCTCCTCCCCTGAGGGGGTGGGGAAGTCAAAGAGCCTGCCCTTGAGATCCTGTTAGAAATAGTCCTTGTTCCCCTTACTTTGGGAAACTGCTTGGTTACTGACAACACTTTTAACATGAAGGGGTATTCAGTTTTTCAAAGATATTTGAGATGGTCATGTTGTTGTTTTTTTTTTGTTATCTATTTATTCGGCATCATTTAACTGTTTATCTGACAAAAGCCCCAATCCATATTACAAAAATTTACAACAAATTCTCAATAGAATCATTAAATGTCAATAGGACACTTAAACATATACATGTGTATTTAAGAACTCAGACTTATAAATGGTTTACATTTAAGAACCATTTATAAATGGCGTATTTAAGAACTCAGACTTATAAAAGGTTTACATTCATGTAAGAACAAGTGACAAGTTAGAGTGAAAGAGAACACCTTGATTTCTAGATTATTGTCTAGAATACTCCTTTCAAGACCACACCAAACTTAGACTTTTCTGGTATTACACTCTTATTCATAGGTCAGCCTTTGTTCTGCTTTCTGTATTTATTTCGGTTTTTTGTTTTTTTTTTATTTTTTGCTTTTTTTCTAAGGGGTCCTCTTTAAGCCATGGAGTCTCCTATCTCTTTTTTCAATACTGCTTCTAAGAAAGTCATGCGTATGCACAAATATACATGTGCAAATGATTCTTGAACATTCCAGAATAAAAGAAATTTACATAAGATAAAGATAGAAGGTAGAAAAGTTGGTTTTATGTATCGTATCACAGGGTACTTACTTTCTCAACCTGAGATATTATCAAGCAACAATCCTCAAAAAAAGTTAAAAACAAAACAAGAAACATCCATATAATACTAGATACGTATATACAGATCCTTGGAAAAATTAATGATTTGTATTTGTGTAATCTTTTATTGAAATTTCTAGTCATAAACTGAAGTCTAATTTTTTTTCTGATATCTTGATACCAATAGTGAAATTACTGTATATTTCACTTTCATATGTAGCCTTGCTACAATGATCATTGTGTCATGACAGCTTAATTCTTGTTTTTTTTTTTTATAGACCATCACAATATATACTCATTGCACACTTAGAATACCACCATTTACACTTAATACACAATGTGTATTTAAACATTGGGTTAAAATGAATGAAGGACCTAACTATCACACTGAAGGTAAGCTCAGAAAATTTACCAAACTGTATAAAAACAGAGAAAAGAGTACAGAGTCCCTTTGCTTTGTCAGATTATTTTTACGACCTATACTAATACATATTCTACTTCAGGAAATGGGAAAAATCATAGATAGCTGTGTGCTCTGCTGGAATACATCCAAGATATTCTGATTTTGTCGTATGTTTTAAAATTTATTGCTTATTTTTAATTTCTAGAAATCACTACTAAAAGGTAATTATTTCTACGGAAAAAGGCATTCATGGATATTTGCTTTCAGAGATTACCTAGTCCAACTATAAATCACAGGCCACTTAGTGATGAATATGTATCTACTTAGCATGACAAAATCGGGCAGCGTTTATATGATTTATGAGGTGCAGCAGAAGAGTGCCCCCTTAGGGGATATTCACAGTGATCAACTTATTTGCGATGGGAGATATCTTTTACTTCTCTAAGTACCAATTTCCATATATTGAAAAAAGGAAACAATTTGCACATAAAATATAATTTTATGATTAAGTAGATTAAATTGAATTAAGCAATTATCTACCATTAAAATGAACAAATTTTACTATATGAAACATGAGTATTTATTTTTAGCTCAAATTCAAACTATAAGTTTTATCATTATATGTTATCTTTTGTGTTCCTCAGTTTGTTCATTTTTTAAGAATGGTATTAAATTACTATTTCATTATGCTATTATAAAAGTTGTACAAATGATAGACGTAACGTCTTACAGAATGCTGCCTTTCACACAAATTTACTCAGTTTTAACAAGACATCTTTCATGATACCAAGAAACAAAATAATTTAACGATGCAAACATTTTAAATAGAAATAACTTCCATTTTACCACAACTTTTATCTTAGGACCAAGCATATGTAGGAAAACAAAAACTTCAAATATTGAAATGATGTACACTACAGCGGTATTATTAGCAGTGAATTATATCTAATTATGTAGAGACCAAAGGATGGAACATTTCTAATGCACACTTAGTTTTATGGGAGACTCTGAAGTTGTGGGATTAAATCTAGAAGATTTTTCTCATGATCTACTAAAACTCAATTTAAAAAATTGACTGATTTAAAAAAATTACACATGTGAGAAGGGGAAACTTCAATTGGAGATCAATCAGGTTGCCTTGTGGACATAAGTGTGAAACATTTTCTTGACTCTGGATGCTGTAGGAGGGCCTACTTGTAAGCTTAGATATTTCACCAAACCTACTTTATTTAGAGTTCTCAAACATCTTTACCTTTCTTCCAATCCTCTGACCTTAGGTAGGAGATTAGTAGGGAAAAGAGCTGTAGACCTCTTTTTCTACTTCCTGCTGAGTTCCTGTCAGAGACTGCCTCTGATCCCCTTACTAGGGCACCCACTTAGCCAAGAACAAAGAGTACAGTATTCTTAAACATTGGAAGAATGCAAAGCAAACCCACAATATGATATTACTTCATCTCATTACAAATCATTACTATCAATAAGACTAAAGTGTTGGTAAAGAGATATAAAAAAGATACAGTTCGGCAAGATGTCTGTGAGTAGCATGCACAGTTTCTGAGAGGCAGAGGAGCTGAAACGCCGGAACTTGTGCGTGGAGAAACAACTAAGGCCAGAAAATCGACAGTGAGGCTTTCTGAACAAAAGAGAAGAATCACATAAGTTGAGACCTTTGGTCTCAGGTCACCTGTGGACTTCTTTGGAGAAGGAGAGAAACAATCTTTCAATCCCCTTGCACTCCCCTCTTTTGGGCCTCCCTCCTCCTTAGCAGAGCAGGTTCACAGAGATTCTCAGCACAGAACTCACTGCCTGGAGATTGCCACAGCAGAGGCAGGGCTCCTAGCTCCTCAACTGTGGCTGCAGCTGTACCTACTTTCTGAGTTCTAGATCCTTGGTACTAGCCTTCCAAGTCTCAGATCTGCAGTACCATATTCCCTGAGTCCCATGTCTTCAAATAGCCATACCGACTCCGCAGGATCACCCAGCCAGTGACTGTATGGGCCGCCAAACCCCTCAGTGGCAGACAGCAGGCTATACAGCCACCAAAGACCAGCAAACCCACCAAACAAATAAGGTACACTAGGCACTGGATCACCTAGGTCTTCCAGGAATTCCCAGAAGGCATCTGGACTGGTCTTCCAGTCTATGGATGCAGCTGGACTCCGTAGGTCAGTGGTTGCAGCACACTGAGCTGGCTGAGCTGGTCAGTCCTTCTGCATATGACTCAGCAGGTCCAAACCAGAGAGTGGAGAGCCTGGATACCCCAGTCCTTGCTGATGTAACCTGCTTGAGAGTGAGTGCACCCTCAAGTGCCTGCAGAGCCCCAGATCCAGGATCCTTCTAAACTAGCAGCAAGACATCAGATCCCTTCCACCCACTGTGGGAAACAAAGGGACTCTTGAGACATTGAAGCCCATGCACTGAGGGTCCAACAGAGGAGTTCAGGCAAATAATGCCTGGAGCTCAGAGTGAGTTGAATACCAGTAGCCTGTAGGACACTGAGGTATTCAGGGAATTTGCATAAGGAAATTGCACCCTAGATTATCACCAGTGCCTGCTACATCTTCAGGGCAAGAACAAGCACACCCTTAGAAGCCTGCAAGGCAGCATACCACCCATACACTCAAGAGTTCTACATTCTCTAGAACCCTGTTCCTCAAGGCAGACTTCTACACACATGCTTATCCACATTTGTCCTTTTGCACCCTTGGACTTTCCTCCCACAGGTACAGCTGAAACGCCAACACACACACTAAAAACACTGGACCTCTCTCATCTTCCTGAAGAATTCTTCAGACACAAAGAAAAACAGTACCAGTCTGAACTGCAGAATCCAGGAAGAAACAGTGAAGGTTACAGATAAGCAAAAGGCCAGGGGTCAGCGAAAGAATACATAAAACAAAAATCAGGACATTATGGCTTCACCAACAACCCAAAAAACTAATGGATACTCCAATTTATTGGAAACGTAGGAAAATGACTTTAAAGCTATGTTTATCCAGTTATTAGATGCACATAAAGAAGAAACAAATCTCTCAGAGACATAGCCATACAAAAACAGACAGTTAAAGAGGAAACAAACAAATCTCTCAAAGACTTGGCTAACCAACTAGAGGCAAAGGAAGAAGAAATGAACAAAGTTCTCAAAGAAACACAGGCAAATATAGCCAAACAAATGAGGAACAAATTGAGGCACAATTAGTGGCATATAGAGAGGAAATGAACAAAAAAATAGAGACCATCATAGAGAGACAGGAATACAGATTCAAACAGATGTGAGAAATGGTGCAAGGCATGAAAACAGAATTATAATCATAAAGAAAACAAACTGAAAATCCCTGTAGCTGGAGAACTTAGAAAAAAGATCAGGAATCTCAAAAATAAGCATCACCAATAGAATACAAGACATGGAAGAGAGAATCACTGGTACTAGAGATACACTTGCAGAAATTGATACTTCTCTCAAAGAAAAAGTAAAATCAGAAGAGTTCCAAACACAAAACATCCAAGAAATCAAGGACACCATGAAAAGGCAAAATTTAAGAATAATAGGAATTGATGAAAAAGAAGATTCCAGGCTCCAAGATCCATAAAATATTTTCAAGAAAATCACAGAAGAATATTTTCCCAACATAAAGAAAGAGATGTCCATAAATATACAAGAGACCCACAGAACACGAAATAGACTAGACCAGAAAAGAAACTCCTGACCTTATATAATGTCAAAACACTAAATCTACAGAACAAAGAAAAGATATTAAAAGCAGCAAGGAACAAAGGCCAAGTAACATATGAAGGTAGACCTATCAGAATCACACTGGACTTCTCATCAGAAACCATGAAAGCCAGAAGGGCTTGGGCAGGGGTCATGCAGATTTAAAGGAACCAGAGATGTCAACCCAGACTGCCGGAGCCAGTCAGCAGAGTTGAATGGTTCTTGAGTCGGGAGTGAGGATTAAAATTAATAAAATAATACACAGCACACAGGAGGCTTTTTTTAATTTTTATTTTTATCAGTTACATTTTATTTATTCTGTATCCCCGCCATGCCCCGAACCCTCATTCCCTCCCAGTCCCTCCCTCCCTCACTCATCACTACTGTGCCCCTTTCCAAGTCCACTGATAGGGGGGGACCTCCCCCCATTCATCTGATCCTGTTTTATCAGGTATCATCATTGAGTTCCTGTTAGAAATAGTCCTTGTTCCCCTCACTTGGGGAAACCAATTGGTAACAGGAAGCTTTTTAAAGAAGGTCCGGACTCGACAGCCACAGCAAAAAGCCGCCTTAGCAGCAAGCAGCCACAAGCCTCTAGCAGCAATTCTCCTTCGCTGCAACTGCCAGCCGGTCTTTTTATTATAGAGTTTTTTAGCCAGAGTAGAAACATCTCAGAACGATGGGTTAATTTCCATGAGGGGCCTGAGGAAGAGGTGTGATCCTCACAAGCTATCCCAGCTGCTGTCACAAACAAAAGGAGACGGACTTGAAAAATTTTCCCTCCCTTTAGTGAAGGTCGGGTAAAAGCAGTCTCTCCACTGAGATTTAAATATGAAAGCAGCTGCCAGAGGCACCGCTCCACAAACCAGACTACTATACCCTGAAAAGATTTCAATCAAAATGGATGGAGAAAACAAAATATTCCATGACAAAACTAAATTTAAGCAGTATCTACACAGCAACCCATCCCTACAGAAGACACTTGAAGGAAAACTCAAATTCAATGAAAACAACTATACCCAAGTAAACATAAGATACAGATAATTTCCTAACAAAAATTAGAAAAAAAAAACATGCAATGAATCACAGTAAGACCACCAACTCCACAATAAAAGGGACTAATGTTCATTGGTCACTATTATATATCAACATGAATGGACTCAACTCTCCAATAAAAAGACACAGACTAAAAGAATGGGTGCAGAAACAATATCCAACAATCTGCTGCATCCAAGAAACACACCTCTGCAACAAAGATAAACACTACCTCAAAGTAAAGGGCTGGAAAAATGTTTTTAAACAAACGGACCCAGAAAACAAGCTGGGGGAGCTATCCTAATATCTAATAAAATAGACTTTCAACCGAAATTAATCAAAAAAGATGGGGAAAGGCACTACATTCTCATCAAAGGAAAAATCCACCAAGAGGACATTACAATTCTAAAATTATATGCCCCAAATACAAGAGGACCTACATTCATAAATAAAACATTATTAAAGCTTAAATCACACATTGATCCCAACACCTTAATAGTGAAGGACTTCAACACTCCACTTTTACCAAGGGGCAGATCATCTAGACAGAAGCCAAATAGTGAAATGAAGGCACTTACAGAGGCCTTAATTCAAATGGACCTAATAGATGACTACAGAACTTTTAAACCGAACTCAAAAGCATATAACTTCTTTTCAGCACCGCATGGAACCTTCTCCAAAATAGACCATATGGTTGGCCACAAAGCAAGCCTTAACTAATACAAGAGGATTGAATTAATCCCCTGTATTGTATCTGACCACATGGACTAAACCTGGACCTCAATAACAATGGAATTAGTAAAAAGCATACACACACATGGAAACTGAACAACTTGCTGTTCAATGACAGCTGGGTTAAGGAAGAAATAAAAAAATTAAAGACTTCCTAGAACTCAATGAAAATGAAAGTACAATATACCCAAATTAATGGGACACAATGAAAGCAGTGCTCAGAGGAAAATTCAAAGCACTAAGTGCCTTCAAGAGGAAATCTGTAACATCTCACATAAGCAACTAATTGGCCCAAAGAAGAAGAAGAAGAAGAAGAAGAAGAAGAAGAAGAAGAAGAAGAAGAAGAAGAAGAAGAAGAAGATGATGATGATACACCCAAGAGGAGCAGATGGCTGGAAATATTCAAACTCATGGCTGAAATCAATCAATTAGAAACAAATAAAACTATTCAAAGAATCAATGAAAGCAAGAGCTGGTTCTTTGAGAAAACCAACAAGATAGACAAACCCTTTGCCAAACTAAGTAAAAGCTAGAGAGAATCTATCCAAATCAGCAAAATCAGAAATGAAAAGGGGGATATAACTACAGACACTGAGGAAATCCAAACCATAATTAGGTCGTACTACTAAAACCTATACGCCACAAAATTTGAAAATCTAAAAGAAATGCACAATTTTCTTGATAGTTTGCTTCTACCAAAATTAAGTCAAGATCAGGTAGAAAGATTGAATAGTCCTATATTCCCCAAGGAAAGTGAAGCAGCCATCAACAGTCTCCCTTCCAAAAACAACCCTGGGCCAGATGGTTTCAGGACAGAATTCTACCAGACCTTTCTAAGAAGTGCTAACTCCAAATCTCTTCAAACTATTGCACAAAATAGAAACAGAAGGAACATTACCAAACTCATTTTTGAAGCCACAGTCACTCTGATACCTAAACCAAAGAAAGACCCAAAGAAAAAAGAGAACTTCAGACCTATCTCTCTTATGAACATTGATGCAAAAATACTCAATAAAATACTTGCAAACTGAACCCAAGAACACATAAAATATATCATCCACCATGACCATGTAGGCTTCATCCCAGGCATACAAGGGTGGTTCAACAGACAGAAATCCATCAATGTAATCCACCATGTAAAAAACTGAAGGAGAAAAACCACATGATCATCTCCTTAGATGCGAAAAAAGTATTTGACAAAATTCAACACCCATTCACTTTTAAAGTCTTGGAGAAATCAGGTATACAAGGCACATACCTAAACATAGTAAAGGCAATATTCAGTAAGCCTATAGACAACATCAAACTCAATGGAGAGAAACTTAAATCAATACCACTGAAATCAGGGACAGGGCAAGGTTGAAAACTCTCTCCATATCTCTTCAGCATAGTACATGAAGAATAGCTAGAGCAATAAGACAACGAATGTAGATCAAGGGGATAGAAATCAGAAAGGAAGAGTTCAAAGTTTCACTATTTGCAGACGATATGATAGTATAACTGAGTGACCCCAAAAATGCAACCAGAGAACTCCTTCTTTTCAGCAAAATGGCTGGATACAAAACTAACACAAAAAAATCAAAAGTCTTCCTATATACCCAAGAGGAAAAGGCAGAGAAAGAAATTAGAGAAACAATACCCTTCACAATAACCACTAATAACATAAAGTATCTTGGGGGGGGCTCTAACTAAGCAGGTGAAAGACCTGATTGAAAGAAACCTCAAGTTTCTGAAGAAAGAAATTGAAGAAAAGATCTGAAGATGGAAAGATTTTGCATCAGTAGGATTAACATAGTGAAAATGGCCATCCTGCCAAAAGCTATCTACACATTTAATGCAATTCCTATCAAAATACCAACACAATTCTTCAAAGACCTTGAAAGATAAATTCTCAACTTCATATGGAGAAACAAAAAACCCAGAATTTCCAAAACAATCCTATACAACAACACATCATCTGGAGGTATCTGATCTTGAGCTGTACTACACAGCAATAGTAATAACAACTATATGATATTGGCATAAAATCAGAAAGGAGGATCAATGAAACCAAATAGAAGACCCAGAAATAAACTCACACACCTATGAATACTCGATTTTTGACAGAGAAGCCAATGCCATTCAATGGAAAAAAAGACAGCATCTTCAACAAATAGTGCTGGTCCAACTGGATGACTACATTCAGAAAAATGAAAATAGATCCATAATTATCACCCTGCACAAAACTAAAGTTCAAATGGATCAAAGATTGCAACATAAAAACAGATACATTAAATAGGTTAGAAGAAAAAGTGGGGAAGAGTCTAGAACTCATTGGCACAGGAGACAACATTCTGAACAAAATACCAACAGCACAGGTTCTAAGAGCAACAATCAATAAATGGGACCTCATGAAACTGAAAAGCATCTGTAAAGCAAAAGACACTGTTGTCAGAACAAAACGACAGCCTACAGACTGGGAAAGGATCTTCAGCAAGCCTATATCTGACAGAGGGCCTGATATCCAGAATATATAAAGAACTAAAGAAGTTAAAAAGCAATAAATTAAGTAATCCAATTAAAAAATGGGGTATGGAGCTAAACAGCTAATTCTCTGTAGAAGAATATAGAATGGCAGAGACATACTTAAAGAGATGCTCAACATCCTTAGCCATCAGAGATGGCTACCCTGAGATTTCACCTTACACCCATCAGAACGGCTAAGATCAAAAACTCAAGTGACAACACATGAATGGAGAGGTTGTGAAGAAATGGGAACCCTCCTCCATTTCTGGTGGAAATGCAAACTGGTACAACCACTTGGAAATCAGTCTGGCACTTTCTCAGACAATTAGGAATAGTGCTTTCTCAAGATCCAGCTACACCACTCCTAGGCATATATCCAAAAGATGCTCAAGTATACAACAAGGACATTTGCTCAACCATGTTCATAGCAGCTCTATTTGTAATAGTCAGAATCTGGAAACAACCCAGATGTCCATCAACAGTGCAATGGATACAGAAATTGTGGTACTTTTACACAGTGGAATACTACTCAGCAATTAAAAACAAGGAAATCATGAAATTTGCAGGCACATGGTGTGATCTAGAAAAGATTATACTGAATGAGGTATCCCAAGAGCAGAAAGACACACGGGGTATATACTCACTTATAAGTGGGTACTAGACCTATAAGATAGGATAAACATTCTAGAAGAATGTTGATAAACATTCTAAATCTTCTGTACACCTAAAGAAGATAAACAAGATAGTGGACCCGGGATAAGATTATCAATCCTCACTTAGAAAGACAAATGGGATGGACATTGGACGTAGGAGAAAACAAGTAACAGGACAGGAGCCTACCACAGAGGGCCTCTGAAAGACTCTACCTAGCAGTGCATCAAAGTGGATACTGAGACTCATAACCAAACCTTCAGCAGAGTCCAGGGAATCATATGAAAAAGGAGGAGTTAATATGACCTGGAGAGGACTCCATAAGGACCAAATATATCTGGGTACAGGGGTCTTTTATGAGACTGTATCTCCAACCAAGGACCATGTATGGATATTACCTAGAACCCCTCCTTGGATGTAGCCCATGGTAGCTCATTTTCTAAGTGGGTACCGTAGTAAGGGGAACAGGGACAATTTCTGATATGAACTCAATGGCTGGGCTCTTTGACTTCCCCCCACCCCCTGAGGGAAGAACAGCCTTGCTTGGTCACAGAGGAGGACATGGCAGCCAGTCCTGAATATACCCGATAAGCTAGGGTCAGATCAAAGGGGCCTCCTCTATCAGTGGATTTGGAAAGAGGCTTGGAGGAGATGAGTGAGGGCAAGTGGGATTGGGAGAGAATGAGGAAATGGGCTACAGCTGGGATACAAAGTTAATAAACTGTAACTAATATTAAAAAATAAAAATTTAATTAAAAAAGAAAGTTATACACTCTTGAAGGGAATGTAAATTAGTGTGCTCATTATGAAAAATGTATGGAGTTATTCGAGAAAGTTAAAATAATACTACTACAAGGTACAACTATCCAACTACTAAGTATAGTCAAAAGAAATGAAATCAGTATCTAACAATGAAGTCTACACTCTTGTTTTACAGTCTTTCTACTAATAACAACGAAACAGAGACAACATAAATACCTATCAGTGGACTAATAGATAAAGAACATGTTGTGAATATCTGTCTATCTCTAAATATATCTATAATTATCTCTATCTTTCTGTCTCTAACTCTATGTTATCTATGGTTAGCTATATCATCTACATCTATTTCTAATCTATGTCTATGTATTTATCTATTGTTATCATCCATCTAGCTATTTATCTATCTATTTATTATCTATTTATCTACTATCTGTCTATTTGAACATATACACTCCTGAAAAAGAATGAAGCATGACTTCTGTTTGTAACACAAGGATGAACAACAATTCTTTATGTTCACTGAAGTAACTCAGACACAGAAATCAATACCACATTCTCTCATTCATCCTAGTCTATTTCATTGAGATTGAACAGTATTTCCCAAAATACATGTAATTTATGCTATTGTATAACTGATAAAATAAATATAAATTTATAATTGAAAATATTTCAACAGTGTTTTTTGTTTGTTTGTTTTTTCTCGATAAAAATTGAAGTAGGACTCGCATATGATAGCTAGGCTACATTTACAAACCATTCAAATAGCTCATTATTTAGAAATTTTTTATTTAAGATATAAGCTCAACACAATCATGAAGTATAGAAAGCAACTTTATTTATTACCAGAGTGATCTCAGCTAGTCAACACTGTTGCTTTATTTTGTTAAGGTCTATGCCCTCACTGCAGACTATTCAAAAGACTAAATTTTCCTTCACAACATTACATAATATGATGGTTATTCTCATTTACATTTTAAGAGAAAAAACATAAGTCCCACTTTATTATTGTAAAAAGACATATGTACATATCTCTATAAACAACAACCAAACACCAAACAAATCACTATATTCAGAAATACACAAATAATTTTCTTCACATTTTAGAGAAGAGAAGCTTATGGGTTATCCCATATGGTCCCCAGAATTGCTTCCCTCTATTCTTTGAGGTTTTTTTGTTGTTTGTTTCTTGATACCAAGATACCCTTTAGATGCCCAAAAAGAATGTGTCCAGAGACTCCTGAATAAAATGAAATCAGGATTCACATGCATGTTTTAATAGAAAGAACTAGTTAAAGCCATAGGAGGGAAATGATTGTCTTCATTTTGGGGAAAAAAAATTAACTTTAATTAAAGCTGAAACTTACAGATCCATGGAGCTCAGTAACCAGCCAATACAGTCTACTTTCTGAGTTTCAAGTTACTGAGAGATGTTAACACACACACACATACACACACACACACACACACACTCAAGAATAATTTATGGAAAATGTCATTTTGAATTTGTACGTTAGCCTCAGCAAGCATGTACATAAACTGTCATACACCTGAACAGATTCTCTCTCTCTCTGTCTCTCTCTCTCTCTAGTTCTGGGATTATGAAGAAAACTAAGATGGATCATAAGTAATAAGTTTTATATTATCAAAATCCACAGAACTTTGTCTTCACAGTATAAGCAGTGCTGAAACTGTATTTTATGTATTTTAATAAATATTTTAGGCTTTATTCAACTTTATTTCAGTTGATACAACCTGATAACTTCAAATATAACACAAATTTAAATTTAAAACAGATGGGTAGAGTTTTTTATGAACATATTTACAATGTGACCCTGTTTAGGCTGAACGCAGTACAGGTCTGTCCCATGTCTGATATTATTTCATACAGAAATGTTTCCTTTGGAATCTGGAATATACATACACATACAAACATAAACATACATAGATGCTTAGATATATTCTGGTAGGGATAATAAATACACCAATGGCCAAAAAAAATAGTTCAACCTTCCTAAACCTCAGAAAAATGCAAGCCAATACCAATACAATATATAATTATATATACACATAACTGAGATAGGACCCTAATCTAATAAAAATTTATGTATTATATTTATATGGTTATCTCAAAATAATTTTATATGCTATTTTTGTGCATTTGACTGTGAGAAAAACTTCATCAAACTTTGATATTTTGTATATTATACTTTTTTACCATTGGTCTATTGATAGACATTTAGTCTCATCCACAATTTGGCCTGTATGAAGACTGCTTCAATTACCATAGGGATACAAATATGTGAATTTCATTCTTTATGACATATTAAAGGAGTGGCAGTGATTAATAGTAGGGATGTTATGTTTTCACTCTTTTGAAGAGCCTGTATGCAGGTTTTTTGTTGGTTGAGTAAATAGAGTCCATTCATTTAGAAAGATCATTTATGAACACTCTCAACAACATTTATTTCTTGCTTTCTTCATGGCCATTCTTCTTGGAGTGAAAGTAGTTTTGTCATATTTTGCAAATAGCTAGGATAATAAGTACTTTGTTCATGTGAGTTTTGGCCATGTATATTTATTCATTTAAAAAATTCAGTTTGTTTCTCTTCTCCATTTGTTAATTGGATTTACTCTTCCTTTTTTCTCTTCTAAACATAATCATTTAAATACATCAGAAACATTCATTCTAACACAAAATTATGTTTGAAAATCTACCCTTTGATACAAAAATTTAATTGAGAGGTGATATACTATTTATAAATGGTAACATTTATGTATCTTTCTTGTGAGAAAAATTTAGGAAGTTACAGTCTTGTCAAGCACTATGTTCAGGACTGGACTCAGGAATTTAAACTTGTTTTAAATTTAAACTTGTTTAAAATGTTTTCCAATTAGTTGCTCCCAAGCTGAACATAGCTAGACTAACCCAACAGCTGGTTTCAAATTCATGAATTAAAAAGCTACCTTTTATGCTGCTATTTTTCAAACATGCACAGATTTTAGTGGGTACACAGCAATGTCAATTTTCTCATTTAAACCTTCTAATTAAATAAAGTATGCAATCAAAATAACAGGAATATACTTTTGCTATGTCTAATGCAAACATATTTCAGCATTTTAGCATTTTTGCTTGATTTTAATCATGTAAAAACTGTTATTTTTGTTTGGAGAGAAACAGAATGGTCATGAAGAATATGAAGGGTCTTTTATTTCATAAGTGAATTATAGTAGCAAACATTTATCATTTTGCAAGCTTGAAATCTCTTCCCATGACTTTGATTTCAGTGTAGGCTTTCTGCCTTTGTAAGCAGCATTAGTGGTGGAAGGCATTCATCCTAGGTTTAGATAGCCCAGGTGCTTCAGCCTCCAAACACTGAAAGCATATCAGCTATGGATCTATGGTAATTAAATAATTTCTCAAGCTTTAATTTTAAAGTCGCCTACTCTTTGACTTTTCATAAAATTTGTATCAACATTTTCAAATATGTAGAATAATCCATATGCACCATATGTAATTAGCCACAATTATTATTTCTAAATTAGTAAATTTGCGCCTTCACCTGCCATTAGCATTCCATTATACACAAATAAAGAGGAACTCTTTAGAAAACAGATTAATTGTTATGAAGTCATTTAATTTCTTCTTATGAAATGATTTTAGCATAAAAATAGTTATTTTTATGGATCAATTGTTTATCAAATTGTATATATATTTTATTATTGAAAAACTTTTGTTGTGATCTATCAATATTTATTTTTAGTTTCTGGATAATCAATTAAGAACTGTTCTACAAGGGATTATTTCAATCTTCTTGTATCTGTTGAGGTTTGCTTTGTGACCAACTATGTGGTCTATTTTGGAAAAGGTTCCATGAGGTGCTGAGAAGAAGGTAAATTCTTTCGTGTTTGGGTGTAAGGTTCTGTAAATGTCTATTAGGTCCATTTGATTCATGACCTCTGTTAGAGATATTGTTTCTTTGTTTAATTTCTGTTTAGTTGACCTGTCCTTTGTTGAGAGTGGGGTGTTGAAGTCTCCCACTGTTAGTGTGTGGGGATCTATGTGTGGTTTAAGTTTTATCAATGTTTCTTTCACAAATGTGGGTGCCCTTGTATTTGGGGCATAGATGTTCAGGATTGTGATGTTCTTGGTGGAATTTTCCCTTGATGAGTATGAAGTGTCCTTCCCCATCTCTTTTTATTAATTTTGGTTGAAAGTCAGATATTAGAATGGCTACGCTTGCTTGCTTCTTGCATCCATTTGCTTGGAAAGCCATCTTCCATCCTTTTACCCTCAGGTAATGTCTATCTTTGTGACTTAGGTGTGTTTCTTGTATACAACAGATTGCTGGGTTTTGTTTACGCATCCATTCTGTTAGTCTGTGTCTTTTTATTGGAGAATTAAGTCCATTGATATTGAGAGAGATTAATAACCAGTGGCTGTTAGATCCTTTGAACTTGAGGTTGGCTGTGGTCATAAGGTTGTGTGCATGGTTGCTTTTTGTTTTACTGTAGTGGGGTTATTTATTTCCTGTGTTTTCTTGAATGTAGCTAGTTTTCTTGGGTTGTATTTTCCCTTCTAGTGTCTTCTGTACTGCTGGATTTGTTTGTAGGTATTGTTGAAATTTGTTTTTGTCATTGAGTATCTTGTTTTCTCCGTCTATGAGGACTGAGAGTTTTGCTGGGTATAGTAGCCTGGGCTGACATCTGTGTTCTCTTAGGGTCTGCATGATATCTGTCCAGGCCCTTCTGGCTTTCATAGTCTCTGTTGAAAAGTCAGGTGTGATTCTAATGGGTTTGCCATTATATGTTACTTGGCCTTTTTCCCTTGCAGCTTTTAGTATTTTTCTTTGTTCTGTGTACTTACGGTTTTGATTATTAAAAATAGATCCATACTTATCACCCTGCACAAAACTGAAGTCAAAGTGGATCAAAGACCTCAACATAAAACCAGACACATTAAGTCGGCTAGAAAAAAAGTGGGAATACCCTAGAACTCCTTGGTACAGGAGAAAACTTCCTGAAGAGAACACCAACAGCACAGGCTCTAAGAGCAACAATCAATAAATGGGACCTCATGAAACTGAAAAGCTTCTGCAAAGCAAAGGATACCATCATCAAAACAAAGAGAGTGCCTACAGATTGGGAAAGAATTTTCACCAACCCTTTATCTGACAGAGGACTCATATCTAGTATATATAAAGAACTAAAGAAGCTGAAAAGCAGCAAACCAAGTAATCCACTTAAAAAATGGGGAACAGAGCTAAACAGAGAATTCTTGACAGAGGAATAACAAATGGCAGAGAAACACTTAAAGAAATGCTCAACCTCATTAGCCATTAAAGAAATGCAAATCAAAACAACCCTGAGATTTCACCTCACACCCATCAGAATGGCCAAGATCAAAAACTCAAGTGACAACACATGCTAGAGAGGTTGTGGAGAAAGGGGAACCGTCCTCCACTGCTGGTGGGAATGTAAACTTGTACAACCACTCTGGAAATCAATCTGGCGCTTTCTCAGACAACTAGGAATAGTGCTTCCCCAAGATCCAGCCATACCACTCCTGGGCATATATCCAAAAGAGGCTCAAATACACAAAAAGGACATTTGTTCAACCATGTTTGTAGCAGCTTTATTTGTAATAGCCAGAAGATGAAAACAACCCAGATGCCCCTCAACTGAAGAATGGATGCAGAAATTGTGGTACATCTATACAATGGAATATTACTCAGCAATGAAAAATAAGGAAATCATGAAATTTGCAGGTAAATGGTGGGACCTGGAAAGGTTCATCCTGAGTGAGTTGTCCCAGAAGCAAAAAGACACACAAGGTATATACTCACTCATATAGACATACAACATAGGACAAACCCACTAAAATCTGTGCATCTAAAGAAACTAAGCAAGGAGAGGACCCTAACTAAAAGGGTCAATCCCCATCCTGAAAGGCAAAGAGGATGGACATCAGAAGAAGAAGAAAACAGGAAACAACCTAGGAACCTTCTACAGAGGGCTTCTGAAAGCCAGAAGAAGAAAACCCATAGTTCATTTTAAACTACCAGTAAGCAAATTGAATACTTAGAAGCAAAACACTTCTCTGTATATGAAGACAGTGACATATGGTGGTCTTAGCCATAATTCTTTATCAGGTTATTCAAAGTCAAATCAATAGCACAGAATACAAACAGAATTTCAACCTCAACCAACTGCTGTGGTGTACAAGCTCTTATGCAATAGACTTCTGTGCCATTACTTCATGACAGGTCATAAACACTTTTGAATAGTAAGTGTGTGCACTAAATAATAAATATGAAGTGGCTGCCACACAGTAGGTGCATGACGCTATTTCTCTTTAATTATTATTATATTTATTTATTTATTTATGAATTGTCACTCCTGTTTACATTTAACTTGTCAAGTGTTTATACAGGACTTACAGATGGCTTAGAAAGATCCACTTTGGTAAGTACATTCCTAGGCCTGGAGTTCAAATACCTTTAAAATATGTAACTTGTTTGCCTTCAGCCTCATGTCTTCCAGTCTCCAAATATGTCCATCACCAGTAGCTCTCTGAAGATAGTTTTGCCATTCCACACAGATAGACATTGTGATTCACCTACTGTTAACTCTCTCTTAGCTCCCTCTGGCCTCCTGACGAAAGTCATGCTCACACACCCAGGAAAGGCTGATCCTCTTATCTATATCTGCATAGCTTTCCATGTATGCCAGAATTTACAGCTCAGTAAACAAGGTAGGCGTGGGTTATGTCAACACACAGTGAAAAGGTCTGCAAAGCAGGGGCTTGGCTTTTAGCATTTTAGTATTCCCAGGGCTCTCTCCAATAACTGGAACTGCAGGCATGCAGTGGGCCTTATTGAATTTTCCTGATAACACAAAATTCATTTCTTAAACTTGATTTGCTCTCAAGAAGGTTTTGGAAAGAGGAATTCCCAGTAATAGACCCTCTTCCAGGAATCAAACATTAGGCTTTTTTTTTTTTTTTTTTTTTTTTAAAAATGTATTTTGTACAACAGTTTGCTAGTGCAGACAGAATGGTACCATAGTGGAATAGACCAGAGAGTAATTAATTCTGACAGGCTTGCCCTTGACATCACATAATTCATTAGGATATTTATTAATTTAGAAAATATTTATTGAATGGTGTTGCTGAATATAAAGGGTAAGAAGGAATCCATATCCTGATATTATTGCAACATACCTTGTCTCTGAAAAGTCCTGCAATAAAGAAACAGCTTCACCTTATTTCCAAAATACATTCTGATATATTTGATCAGAATTTATTTTTCACATTTCACCACTCCAGATGCATAACTGAGAAAATATTGCCAGCCAAAGTTACCCATTTAGATAAGACTTTTTCTCTCCTAACCTCTTAATTTTTTTAAAAAAATTATTTATTCATATGATAAAAAAAGTAAATAAGAAAAAAGTAATTATGTCACTTAATCAAAACTTAAATTATTCTGAGTATTTAAATTATTGTATATTTAGACTAAATGGTGTTACAATGTTGTGAAACTGATGGTTGCTACTAATAATAATGGGAAGCAAAAGTCTCTAGAAATCCCTCCTCCCCTTGCCGCCAGAAGTAGAAGCAACTAACCTGTTTCAAAAAGGAGTCACTTACTTGTGGGTGCTAAGTTCTTGGGTGTGCCATGCTTGACCCAGTCCTCATTCCTACTTTTGTCAAGATACTGTAATATAGATTTTGAAACTTAGTCTTGAATTTACCACTAAATTTAACAGAGAAGTAAGAAGAATCAAACACCACCCTTCTGTGTTTCTTCTGAAATGGGGAATGCAGAGCTAGGCTATATCAATGGTTAGAACAATTAGTTATGTAAATTCCTTTTTTTTTTTTTTTTTTTTTTTTTGGTTTTAGGAACTTTATTTTCCTTCCGTCTTTTTACCCTTTGCTCAGGTGTCTGCAAAGGAGCTCAGGACCACTCAGTGTTGGCCCCAAACCACTCAGCGACCAGTTCTCAGTGGCTGGTTGGGCAGTCCAGCCTTCAGGAGGGAACTGCTGGATGGGTACAGAGGGCACTGGCACACCCTCGGACCAGTCTGCCACCATGGGCTGAGCAACAGTGAACTCAGGAGCTGGCGCAGTCCATTCACCTGGAATTCCTCCTTTGTCACTGCCATCTCAGCAGCAGCCTGCTCCTCCTTCTCAATCTCCTCTGGGTCTCTGTAGAAGTAAAGATCAGACATAACCTCTCATGGGTGCTCACAGGAAAGAGTACCACGCATGCGGCGTACTTCCCGGGCCAGCATCCACCGCATCAGACTCGCTGAGTGAGCTCCCTCGTGGTTGCAGGGGATGGCAATGTCCACAGAGTGCAGAGGAGATGGAGGGAAGATTGATGTAAGAGGCCTCCATCAGGGGCTGGTGGTCAGCCCTAGGATCAGTCACCAACAGAAGCTGTGGCTCCCTGAAGGCTGCTTTGATCTGGTTAGTGAAGGTCCCAGGTGTGAAACAGCCAGCAATTGGGGTGACTCCAGTGGCAGCAGCAAGCTTCAGCACAGCTTGCTGGCCAGTGTTCCTGGAGGAGATGACATGACGCTGACATCAGCAAGGTTTTCAATGCCAGCAATAGCCCAAGCTGCAAGCCACAGCTTCTCCCAGGTCCTCTTCAGACTTATGGTGTAGATACCATCACTCTTCTTTTTGAAGATGTATTGTTCCATCTGAAAGTCAAGGTGGGTACCACTGAAGTGGATTCCTACATTGGGGAATTTGAGGACATCCTCCTCCTTCATCTGCAGGACATCAAGGGCTCCGGACATTGTGTAAGTTCCACCAGGAACTTTGAGTTCCACCAGGAATAAAAAACAATGCATTATGGACCCATCCCCAGGCTGTCTATTACTAAAACAAAAGTCCCCTTTTCAGACCTAATTGACTTTCACATTTTACATTTTTTTTCTTTCATGTCTATGTACATGTTTAATGAATAGATATAGGTGTATGCATTCATATTGTCAAGTGTGTCAGGCAGAGTTGATAGAAGGCATCTACATTAATTTTGCTGTGCTTAGTTTTTGGGATAGGGTCGTTCAGTGGATGTGAAGCCCGCAGTTTTGCCTATATTGGCAGGCTGACCAGCCCTAAATATCTGTGCATCTGTGCCCCGCAGATACTGAGTTACAGAACTCAGACAGTGCCACTCAAATTTTATTAGTGCATTAAGTGCTTAAGACCCAAACTCAAATCCATCCTTCTTCAGCAAGCCCTCAATCACTGAGAAATCTTGCAGCCACATTTCATACTCTTAATGCTAGCATTTTTTTCTCTGCTACTGGTAGCTTTTTTTCTTCTTAAAATTTATTTATTTATTCTTGTCTTTAATATTCAATCCCAACAGCAGTTTTCTTCTCCCATCTCCTCCCACTCCATCCCTAGCTTTCCCAAGTCCATTCCTCCTCAGCATTTCATCAGGAAAACAAAAAGTAGGCCTCCCAGAAATACCATTCAAACATGTCATAACAAGATGTCAGAAGACTCGGCACATATGGAGGCTAGAAGAGGAAACCCAGTAGGAAAAAAAGGAGTTCTAAAAGCAGGCAAGAGTCAGAGACAGTCCCTGCTTCCGCTGCTGGGAGTACCCAAGATCACCAAGCTACACAGCCAGAGCATGCACACAGAGAACCTAGGTCAGACCCACTTCTGGTTGTCCCTTCAATCTCTGTGATTCCCATTGAGCCCTGCATAGTTGAATATTGTAGTATATTCTTTGGTATCTTTGATCCCTCTGGTTCCTTCAACCCTTCCTCCCCTTCTTCCTCAAGATTCTTCAACCTCTGCCTAATGTTTGTCTGTGAGTATCTGCATTTTCTCCCATGACTGGTGGCTTTTCATGTGTTATTCCGCTTGAATTCATGCTATCTATAATTCTCCCAATGCTGCCTCTGTTCCTTTGCCTTTTCAATGACTGTTTTACAGAGAAGTTAATGCAAGATTCTGTCAGGAGCAAACTGCTTACTATCCTGACCCTCCGAATCACTGAGGATTAGGTCAACCCATTTGATTCACATGTTTAAGAATCACTAGTAAATGAGCATTTGAGAGCAAGCTGAATAACTATGGGAAAAATAGAGGACATGGAGTAGAAAAGATAGTAATGCATGCATTAGAAGTGTCACATGTCTTTTTACCACAGAAGATATTACACAAAAGAAAGCTTTGAGGCATACCTTGGGTTCTCTACTGCCAAGACATCTTGGGCCTTGTTGAATTTGCTTTTAGAATATCTCAGTGTGAAAAAGGATTAATGGTTCTTTTATTTATCACTGAACAGTATTTGGTGATCTAGTACATACTCAACAAACACATATTAAGTCAACAAATGAAAGTAAGTCAGATTGACTTAGAATTTGAACACATTTTCTATTTAATTCAATGAGGAGACAGTTTTCTGTGTCAGAAAATTCATTTAATCACTACCTCTGCTCAACTAGTAATTTTTTTCTTCAGTCTCTTCCCCTACTCCTATTTTTTCTCCGCACTCCATACTTTCTTTTTCTCCTTTTATTGTCTTTCTTTTTCCACTGTGGAAAGGATTGTCTTTAGCCACATGCCTTTGCTGCTGGAACACTGTGCATGAACACTGTCTACAAAGAGCTTCTTGGTTTATGAACTATAACTATATCAGCCACTCTGTAAGTCACACAACTGTACAGTAGTTAAAAACATACAAGAGTTTCCTTCTTTCTTGGGTTCTTAAATAATTGAAATGCATGATTCCTCTGATAAATTAAAATTGAACAAAAATAGTGAAAGGGAAATTCCAAATTCAGATTATGCCAACTGTAATCAGAACTTCTGTCCAGGAGAATTTTAGTTTTCCAATAAATACTTAAATCAAATGGTGTCAAAAACCTTTTCATAAGAATTACAAGATCAATTGTCTTCAGCTTAAAACTATGACCTGGAATACAATTAAATTAAAATTGCATTAGCATATTATAAAGTAGAATCAGTTCAACCAAATAGTAAGGGGAGCAGGGGCTGTCTCTGGCATGAACTCAGTGGCAGGCTCTCTGATCACCTCCCCCTGGGGAGGCAGCCTTGTCAGGCCATAAAGAAAGACAATGTAGCGAGTCCTGATTAGACCTGGTAGGCTAGGGTCAGATGGAAGGAGAAGTGTACCTCCCTATCAGTGGACTAGGGGAGGAGCATAGGAGGATATAGGGTCGGTGGGATTCGGAGGAGATGAAAGAGGAGGCCACAGCTGGGATACAAAGTGAATAAATTGTAATAAATAATAAATAATTTAAAAAAAAGAAAGAGAAAATGAATCTTCTTAATACATTTTTAAGTTTGTTATAGAACTATTCATTTTGTTTAGAATGTTAACATGAACAATCACTTAATGAATTTGAATAGTTCCATTTTTGGAGACTTTTCAATGTTTCAAAAAGTCCCTTAATGAACTTTCCAGGGATGCAGAGATAGTTGGAGGGAATGGGCCCTTGTTTCTGCAGACGACTAGAGTTTGGTTCAACAGCACCCAGATCACATGGTTCACAACAGCTTGGAACTCCAGTTCCGGGGACCTGACACCCTTTTCCAGCCTGCTCAGGCACCTCCATACTCCATACACAAGGCATATAATTTTACAGCACATATATACAAACATAAATAAAATAACAAATCTTTAAAAATTTTTATTTTGCATTAATACTTTTCTAATATGTTCTTAGTGTATAATTAAAAGTAAATTTTAAAATTATCATAAATATACAAAATTGTACATATAATTACTAATTACCTGATTGTTTACAGCCATGAAAATTTTATATTCCTGTAATTTTTTCTCGTTCATACTACCTTGGTCCCCAGCCTGGTTCCATTAGTGGACAGACAAACACACAAAACTGGTTTTAAACAGGTTTTTCTTAAGCCCTTGTCCATGATGCTTATAAAAACCTTAGTGCTACTTTTGGGAAGGCTGTAGTCATACAAGTAATGAGAAAAGAGACGGTTCATTAGTATTAAGAATTCTAACAGAGTTAATAAAATGTAACTAATAATAAAAAATTTAAAAATAGAAAAAAAATAATTCAAATATTCACATTTTGAAACAGTTGTTGGATATGAACACCTTTTTCTTTCTAGAATTCCAAGAATATTCAAACCAATATGGACTTAATATAACAAAATGAGTTAAATTCTCTCTTCATTCTCCTTCTCTTTATATTTTCTAAAGTATAAAGCTATTTTATTTCCTTATGATATATACTAAATAACATTTCATGAAAAGTCTTTCATTGGTTTTTAACTTTACAGATAATCTTTCTGTCATAACACCTCATCAAGTATGATTCAAATATCCTTTCCTGAAAGATAAGTAGGTTTAAAGGAATACATTAAATCAGGATCCCTTAACTTAGAAAGATGAGTACTACATACAATGAGTTAATTGGTCCTACTTGAAATTCAATTTGCTCTCTGAAACTGAGTGAAATAATCTTCATGTCCAGGGCTGTAAATTTTCTTTAGAATTTTTTTTTGTACTTTAGTCATCAACTTTTACATGAAAACAATATAATAAAGTAACCACTGCGGCTGCAATAGTAAAAAAAATAACAAATTTGAGTGTGTTTATATAATCTAAGTCAGTTTCTCAGTTTCAGACTATTATGATTTGGTTTTATTACTAATGAAAGCAAGCAATGAGTGTAGGCTCTTCGAGTATTCTATATAACCAATTATATAAGGTAGCTATGACCTTAGTTACATGGACATTTTCTGCATTTAAAATGAACAGCTCTGATATTTGAATCGAAATCGAAAGTTTCCACTCTAAACCACACTAATGCTGCACTTGACGTGGCCTCTGGGGAGGAGAGGGCGTGAGCTCTCTGTTCATGATGAAGTCGATCTAAGATTTCTCATTGCACTGCTTAAATCAAAAGTATGCGTACTATCTGATGTGTTAATGATTTCTAGATGGAGAAAAAACTAAAAGATTGCTAAACATTCAGCATAAGCCATGAGACCTGAAACCTGGAACAGAAGACTAAGAACACCAAGGACATTATTTCTGAACTAGAGTTTTCTTGGGAAAAAAAAAAAACAAAAACCTCCACTGACAAGAACAGTGATGCTCCACAATCTTACTAGAGTGCTTTATTTGTAAAGCAGCATGCAAGGCTCATAAAAGGGTAATGAGTTCCTTAAGCTACGGTAAAACAGCTTTCATGTAGAGACTCTCAGAGGTGCTACTGTCTGTGGACTGTGGACATACATTACCTATTTTGTATTTTCAAATTTCACTAATGGAAAAAATATAAAAGAAATTACTGTAATGGTCACATGTTCTGTCCCGTGTCATAAAAATACCCAAGTGTAGTTGAACTAAGTAGAGAAAACGATAAAATCTTAAGTGAAATGTCTACTTATCTGGCAGTTCTTCTTTTTGTAGCAAAGCACTGGTGTAGACTGGCGGCAGGTCCCTATGACTGATCATAGATTTTACCCATATGCCTGTTTTTAGTTGATTTATTCTACTTTGAATTTAATCAACTATTATAGTTTCACAAAAGATGCAAAAATATTTGGCATTTAGTTGAGGTTATTACTTGTCTACTCCCTTCTATGTTTATTTGTATAACACTACAGAGTAAAATTAATTGTTTTAATTTTTAAGTTCATTTTTTAAAGATATTTAAGAAACTTAAAACCTATCTACATTTTTTGGTTAATTTTTTTTCCTTCATAATTTGTTCATTATAAAGGGGACATGATTTCCCTTTCTCCACATCCTCTCCAGAATGTGTTGTCACGTGAGTTTTTTATCTTAGCCATTCTGATTGGTGTCAGGTGAAATCTCAGGGTTGTTTTGATTTGCATCTCTCTGATGGTTAAGGATGTTGAACATTTCTTTAAGTGTTTCTCTGCCATTCTATATTCCTCTACTGAGACTTCTCTGTTTAGGTCTGTACCCCATTTTTTAATAGGATTACTTGATTTGTTGCTTTTTAACTTCTTTAGTTCTTGGAGGGGTTGTGGAGAAAGGGGAACCCTCTTCCACTGATGGTGGGAATGTAAACTTGTACAACCACTTTTGAAATCAGTGTAGTGCTTTCACAGACAATTAAAAGTAGTGCTTCCTCAAGATCCAGCTATACCACTCTTAGGCATATATCCAAAAGATGCTCAAGTACACAACAAGGACATTTGATCAGCAATGTTCATAGCAGCTTTATTCGTAATAGCCAGAACCTGGAAAGAACCAGATGTCCCTCAGTTGAGGAACGGATACAGAAATTGTGTCACTTTTACACAATGGAATACTAATCAGCAATTAAAAACAAGGAAATCATGAGATTTGCAGGCAAATGGTGGGTTCTAGAAAAGGTCATCCTGAGTGAGGTATCCCCAAAGCAGAAAAACACGCATGGTATATACTTACTTATATAGACCTATAAAATATGATAAACATACTGAAAGCTATACACCTAAAGAAGATAAGCAAGAAAGAGGACCAGGGGTAAGATGATCAATCTTCACTTAGAAAGACAAATGGGATGGACATTGGACATAGGAGAAAATAAGTAACAGGACAGGAGCCTACCACAGAGGGCCTCTGACAGACTCTACCTAGCAGTGTATCAAAGCAGATACTAAGACTCATAACCAAACCTTCAGCAGGGTGCAGGGAATCATATGAAAGAAGGGGGTGCTAATATGACCTGGAGAGAACAGGAGCTCCACAAGGACCAAATATATCTGGACACAGGGGTCTTTTATGAAATTGTTGTGTATAGATATAACCTAGAACCTCTGCTCGGATGTAGCCCATGGTAGCTCATTATCCAAGTGGGTTACCCTAGTAAGGGGAACAGGGACAATTTCTGACATGAACTCAATGCTCCCCTCGAGGGAGGAACCTCCCTGCTAGGCCACAGAGGAGGACTTTGCAGCCAGTCCTGAAGATACCTGATAAAACAGGATCAGATGAATGGGGAGGAGAACCCCCCCCATCAGTGGACTTGGAAAGGGTGGAGATGAGGTAGTGTAGGAGGCATTGGGAGGGAATGAGGGAGTGGGATACAGCTGGGATACAAAGTTAATAAACTGTAACTAATAATAAAAAAATAAAAAATTTAAAAAATAAAGGACCCTTTTCTACATTTTAATGTCATTCTTAAAAGAGAAAAACCCTGTGTACCTTGTGCACAGAATCGATAAGGAAATTCTGTAGCCCAGTCTGTTGAATAATTGCATGTAAAATCAGCAAAATTTCTCAGTCCGTTCTTTACTCTTAATATGGTTTCTGGCTGTTTAGTAGCAACAGGAAAGAAATATTCACAGAATTCATTAAATGGCTGATATGTGAAGTGTCAGTGTTTGTCATAATATCGCCAAGGTGACATGTTAGTGTAAGAAGAGATTTTAAAAGATTCAGTGAACTAAGGGAGGGCCATAGGGAGAGTAGAGGGAGTGTGGATGGGACTGGGAGGAAACAGGGGGTGAAGCTACAGGGGGATACAAAGTGAATAAATTGTAATGAATAATAATAAAAAGGATTCAACTAGAAACGATGATTCTGCTGGGTGGAGTCTTTCAGAGGCCCTCTGAGGTAGGGTCCTGTCCATTTCGTTTCCTGTTTTCTCCCTCTTCTGATGTCTATCCCCTTTGCATTTCTGAGTGAGGATAGATCATCAGGATATCAAAGCAGATGCCTAGACTCATAGCCAAACTTTGGGCAGAGTGCGGGGAATCTTATGAAAGAAGGGGAAGATAAAAGACCTGGAGGGACAGGAGCTACATAAGGAGAGCAACAGAACCAAAAAATTCTGGGCCCTGGGATCTTTTCTGAGACTGATACTTCAAACAAAGACCATGCATGGAGATAACCTAGAACCCCTGCACAGATGTAGCCCATGGCAGCTCAGACTATCTCTGACATGAACTCAGTGGCTGTATCTTTGATCACCTCCCCCTGAAGGGGGGGAAGCCTTACCAGGCCACAAAGGAGGACAATGCAGCCAGTCCTGATGAGACCTGATAGGTTAGGGTCAGGTGGATGGGAGGGGACTGCCCCTATCAGTAAACTGCTGCAGGAGTATGGGAGAAGAGGGAGGGAGGGTGGGAAAGGAAGGGGGCATGGAAGAGGGCTAGAGTTGGAATGCAACGTTAATAAATTGTAATAAATAAAAAATAATATTAAAAAAGAAAAGATGATTCTGAAGTAGAGATTTTAAACCAGGTGTGATGGATTGCAAACAAATAACATAAAAAATCATGTTGAAGGAAAGCCATAAAATCTATGTTCCTCTACTCCCAAACTGTAAAATATGTTTATATCTCTAAAAATTAGAGAATAAAACTTTCTGTGCTCTCACAGGATGGTTGTTATCTCCAAGTGAAAAACTCCAAAAATGTTTCCTCTAAAATCAAAATCTAAATGCTACAGAGCTAAATTCCATTTTCCTTGGACAGGGCTATAATACATACATAAATACTCAGATACATGGATGAATATATTTCTGCTATTTACATTACATGGCTTATTTAATGAAAGAGGGGAATATAAAAGTTGACATTGATCTGTAGGTACTAAAGAATAAATCTGTGCATGTTTGAAAATAACCATATAACAGCAGCTTTTTAATTTTTACATCTCAAACTGGGATATCAACTCATCCCAGCAGCAACTAGCTTCTTACTAATAACTCATGCTACAATGTATTTAACATGTAAAATACATCTTTTATATTTCCAAAATTTATGTAAATAAAACAAAAAATGAAAAAGAATTGCAAATAAATGTCGATTTTCTTCACAAGAAAAATGTAGAGAATAAGGCATCAACATTAAGTTCCCTTCAAACAGACTGATTATAAAACAAACAAAACAAAAATCATTTTGCTCAACATCCTTAGTCCTCCGGGGAATACAATTCAAAATGACCCTGAGATTCCACCTTACACCCATCTGAATGGCTAAGATCAAAAACTCAAGTGACAAATCATACTGAAGAGGTTGTGGAGAAACGGGAACTCTCCTCCATGCTGATGAGAATGTAAACTTGTACAACCACTTTGGAAATCAATCTGGCACTTTCTCAGACAATTAGGAATTGTGCTATTTCAAGATCAAGTGGTGCCACTCCTAGGCATATAACCAAAAGATGCTGAAGAATACAACAAGGACATTTGCACCTCCATGTTCACAGCAACTCTACTCATAATAACCAGAATCTGGAAACAACCCAGATGTCCCTCAACAGAGGAATGGATACAGAAACTGTGGCACATTTACACAATGGAATACTACTCAGCAATTAAAAACAAGGAAATCATGAAATTTGCAGGCAAATGGTGGGATCTAGAAAAGATCATCTTGAGTGAGGTATCCCAGAAGCAGAAAGACACACATGGCATATACTCATTTATAAGTGGGTATTAGACATATAATATAGGGTAATCATGCTAAAAACTGTACACCTAAGGAAGCTAAGCGAAAAGGAGGACCCTGGGTAAGATGATCAATACTCATTCAGAAAGGCAAATAAGACTGACATTAGAAAAGGGAGAAAACAGGGAACAGGACAGGAGCCTACTACAGAGGGCCTCTGAAAGACTCTACCCTGCAGATTATTAAAACAGATGCTGACACTCATAGCCAAACTCTGGATAGAGTGCAGGGAATGTTACGAAATAAGGAGGAGATAGAAAGACTTGGAGAGGACAGAAGCTCCACAAGGAGAGTAACAGAACCAAAAAGTCCTGGCCCAGGGACCTTTATTGAGACTGATACTCCAACCAAGGTCCATGCATGGAAATAATCTAGAACCCCTGCACAGATGTTGCCCATGGGACCTTAGTCTCCAAGTGGTTTCTTTAGTAAAGGGAACAGGAGCTGTGTCTTACATGAACTTAGTGGCTGGCTGTTGACCACCTTTCCCTGAGAAGTGAGTAGCCTTAATAGGTTACAGAGGAAGACAATGCAGACAGCCCATTTGAGACCTTTATAGGCAAGGGTGAGATGGATGGTGAGGAAGGCTTCCTCTAACAGTGGACTAGAGGAGGGGCATAGGAGGAGGATGAGGGAGAGTAGGCTTGATTGGGAGGGGCTGAGGGAGTGGGCTACAGCTGGGATACAAAGTGAATAAATTGTAATAAATAAAAAAAAATAAATTTAAAATATCCTGGGTGCAATTGTGTTATTTTAAATAATAAAGTAAGATATAATAAGCCACGTGTTTTTGCTTCTGTAAACAAGATTGGTTACCCCAGCTGCACAGTATGTGTTTTGATCACTAGTAGGCAGGAATTACACCAGCATGTACACTTGCCACTGACTGGGTGATGGTGAAAAGTATGTAGCCTTGCGTGTTTTGATTTTATAAACCCTGACTAATGGAATTTATTCCATACACTGGAAATCCTATATATGGACCTGGCCAAGATCCATAAACCAGGCCAGTATTTAATAAATCTTGCTTCAAATTTGGCTCAAAAATTGTTGTAGTGGTGTTATTCTCAACTGCTAGAATTAACACTATGTTTATTTATAACATATATTTAATATTGCACACATTTATGTTTTAATATTAATCTATTGAAAATATATATCAAGATTAGCAAAAATCTAGATGTCATTGGGTAAAAAGATCAAATAGAAGCACAAAGAAGTATAAAGAAGTATAAAGTTCAAATATAAAGAAATTCACACTTCCTTTATACTCCTGCTTTAAGGGACCAGGTACACCTAAGAACATTGCTAAATACATTACAATGAACGATTACAGAGTATTTCTTTCATTTAGTTTTAAAGGAAATCTACAAATTTTTGCTACATCTAAACTTATCTGAGTCTCCTCAGATTCATCACTTGTTACCATATGCTATGTTCAGATCACAATTTCCATAATCTGTTAAGTGGTTACAGATGTCTGCTTTTAAATAAAAACAACTATAAGTTTGCAAAAGAATGGGCATGGGCCATGTTTCTAATCTAAAACTGGAAAATTTGCTCTATTTTACAGATTTATTTTTATACCTTAAAACTGCTAACAAGATTTGCTAAGCCTCAATATTCTACACTTCTTTTTTAACTTTTTTTTTTTTTGTGGGTGGGTTCATGTAAAATTTCTTTTTTTCTTCTTTTTTTATTAATTTATTTTTTATTAATTACAATTTATTTACTTTTTTATCTCTGCTGTAGATCCTTCCCTTGTCCCCTCTCAGCTCCATTCTTTACCATTTCCCACCCCCTAGTCCACTGATAGGGGAGGTCCTCTTCCCCTTCCCTCTGACCCTAACCTATCAGGTCTCATCAGGACTGGCTGCGATGTCCTCCTCTGTTACCTGACAAGGGTACTCCCCCCTCAGGGGGAGGTGATCAAAGAGCCAGACACTGAGTTCATGTCAGAGACAGTCCCTGTTAGCATTACTAGGGACCCCATTTGGACACTGAACTGCCATGGGCTACATCTGTGCAGTGGTTCTAGGTTGTATCCATGAATGGTCCTTGGTTGGAGTATGAGTCTCAGAAAAGACCCCTGTGCTCAGATTTCTTGGTTCTGTTGCTCTCCTTGTGGAGCTCCTTTCCCTTCCAACTCTTTTATCTCTTCCTTCTTTCAAAAGATTCCCTGCATGTAAAATTTCAAATAGATCACGAGGGCAGTAATGTCACACAGTAGTCATTTGTTCTCATTTGAAAAACAACCTTTAAGTACAAGTGGATATACTTTCCACTTTAGCTGATAATTTCAAAACAGTTCTCTTCTTACTCTGAATTATTTAACCTATGTACTTGGAAGACATGTTTTTGTAGATATGGATTTTCTATAAACTTGATCTTCTTTGCCAGTGGCTCTCAACTTTATTAATGCTGGCACCTTTCAATACATTTCCTCATATTGTTGTGACCTCAACCATAATTTTTTGTTACTACTTCATAACTATATTTTGCTACTGTTATGAATCTTAATGTAAATATCTGATATGCAGGATATCTAATATATGACCCCTGTAAAATGTCATTTGACCCTCAAAGGGATCTTGACCCAGAATTTAACATCTACTGTTCTACACCATTATTTTATTGAATATTAATCTTGGATAATTTATATATTTGTGAATGAAAAAGATCAAGTCCTAAAAGTTAAGTTGTGCCACTAGTAAAATGAGGTATTTAGAAGTGAATTTAGGGGTTCTGAGCCATTTATATCATCAGGCCTCACCTTCATTGCTAAAGAAAGTGCCAAAATAGAGCTCTCAGAATGATACTCATACCTGTTTATAAATAGGCTCTCATTCCTTTCCTAAATACTTCCACTAAAGAGTTATTTTTTATCAGAATCCCATATTTTACATAGGTATTAACAATTATGGTTTTATATATACTTTGTTAAGCTATTATATAAACATTCAAGTTTAAGTGGTTTAGTGAATTTATTTGCCCCTTATGTTTTTTGGGGGAAGGGGAGAATTTCAAATAATATTGATAAAAATTAAATCCAGAGAAAATAATTTAGCTGAAAAAATGTCCTGGTATAATATATAAATCTAATACTTCAACAACTCTATGAATTCTAGGTTGTGTTAAAATTGTTTTTTCATTATTGTTGGTATTAGCCAACTTATTAGAAATATCACATACATAGAAATATGAAAAATGTTTGACTTAATAAATGCTCCAACAATTTAGAGCCACACAATCCTTTACATTTAAAAACACATTATTGTAGATAGTTGTCCTTATTTACTGAACATGTGTACCTTAAAGATATTTGTTCATTAATTTATTCCCTCATTACACAGCAGTGAATGTTGGCTACGGCCCAGGTTTTCCCTACATAAAAATAATATGGGAGGGGGAGGAGTGGAGAAGAAACAGAAAGATTAAACAATACGTACTAAATTACAGCTGAAGGATTAATCAATGAATTCTGATACAGTTAGATAGGAAGAAAAGGTTCTTGTGTGTTACTGCACAGTGGTATCTCTGACTAGAGATAACAGTTTTAAATGGTGTGGATTGTGATGGATGGGAAGCTGGGGAGGCTCTAAGAAGAGCTGAGGGGGGCAGCCATAATCAAAATGTATTGTATGAAAAGAAATCTATTTTCAGTAAAAAGTACTACAATGAATTTTGCAAGTTTTCCTAATGAAAACAGTAGATATGTTGTTGGAAAGGAAAACATTCAACCTGATCTAAGCAAGCAGAATGTATCCCACTCCCAAAGCCTCACATGGAACAGGGGTGTAGTAATTAAAAAAGGTTTTGAAACTTTACTTCACAGAACAATCTTCCACATAAAATAACTTACTTGGAATTAAAATAGGCTAACAACAAGTTCTCGTCCAAGACAGCAGGAGAAAGACATATCTTTGAGTTAGAAACTGGACCTCACATCTAAATGTGCACATGCATATTTATGGGAATTTGTTTATTGTTTGCTTAGGTTGCAAAGCAGCTATAGGAAGTATAAAGGTTAAAATATTCTCCTCTTCGAATTTTTGCAGAAAGTCCTCAAAGCTAGTAAAAACTGTCTTTGCACATATATAATTATTACCTATGAACTAAAGGAAGTCTGAGCCAAGAGTCAAACCTCGTGATCCACCAGCAGTGCCCACCAGTGAGTACATATTTCCATGCATCCAGTGAAATTCATTTCACTAATAATGAAAGGAAGAATTCTGCTCTTCTGTGAAAACCTTTCTGCCACCTACATTATCATGATCTAAAGGAGATCTATTGGTGTCAGTTTTGCTTGTCTTGGCTACATAATTATTGTGCCCTAGTCCTCTGTCTGTATTTATCTAAAAAACTCAGAAGGCCATTGATTTTCCAATAGATGGTAGTCATTAAGTCACTTTATTCTTAATTAGGTCTACATAAATGGTGGGATTTCTTCTTAGATTTGGTACCCTTGGCTTCTAAACTACTATATTACATTGTTGTTGGAGCACACCACACAAAGTCATAATTGTGCCATTTAAGAGGCAACTTAAGACATTTATAGAGATAAGTAAAGCCACTTTAGTCAATACTAATTCATTAATATTGTCTTCACCATGTAAGATTTAACTTTCAGAATTTTTCTTAAAGAGCCTTTCATTTCTCAATATGGTGATGAGATTTAGGAATATAATGTTATATTGATCTGGAAAGATAGCATTTATCAAAATATAATGGCATAAAATATCTAACTGAAATATTGGTTATTTGAGAGCTAATTAGTTTATGGCAAAGTTCAAAGTAATTTCATGATAAGAAATACTGTTTTTTAATGGCCTCTGCTATTAGGAGTCACTGCTTGAATCCCTCTCATATCCTCCCAGAGCCTACCCCGAGTTAGGTCTCCAGCTTGTCACAGAAATGCCCCCACCCTCCATTTCTCTTTTTTTATACAGGCCTTCCGTTCTATCTCCCTTGCTCTCCCCAGGTCTGTTCTCCACCCTCTTAACTCTCTGTATCCCTTCTCTTACCTTGCTTCCTCTGTTCAGCCACTATCTCTGTCTGATTCCCCCTTGGATATTTCTTGTTATTTATCTTCTTTGTGTCTGTGTCTTGTAGTATGGTTATCCTGTGCTATATGATTAAAATCCCCTCATAAGACAGTACATACCATATGTGTCTTTCTAGGTTTGGGTTACCTCACTCTGGATGATCTTTTCTAGTTACAGCCTGCAAATTTTTTCATGATTTCTTTGTTTTTAATAGCTGAGTAGTATTCCATTGTAGAAATGTGCCACAATTTATTTCTCCATTTCTCCATTGCAGGACATCTGGGTTGTTTCTAGTTTCTCAGTATTACAAATACAGCTGCTATAAAGATACTTAAGCAAGTGTTCTTGTTGTACAGGGAAGCAGCTTTTGGGTACATACCCAGGAGTTGTATAGCTGGGACTTGAGGAAAAGCTATTCCCAATTTTCTGAGAAAGCTCCAGATTGATTTCCAAAGTGGTTGTACAATTTTACACTACCACCAGCAATGGAGAAATGTTCCCCTTTCTCTACATCCTAGCCAGCATTGCTTGAGATGTTGATCTGAGCCATTCTGACTGGTGTGAGATGAAATCTCAGAGCCATTTGATTTGCATTTCCCTGATGATTAAGGAAGCTGAGCTTTTCTTGAAGTGCTTCTCAGCCATTTGAGATTACTCATTTGAAAATTATTTCTTTAGTTCTATGCCTCATTTTTTAAATGAGTTATTTTGTTTATTTGTGTTTAATTTATTCAATTCATTATATATTTTGGATAATAGTCCTTTGAAGATACAGGATTGGTGAAGATATTTTCCCTTTTGCTTATGTCATTTCATTCTATTGACAGTGTCTTTCGCCTTAGAGAAGCTTTTCAGTTTCATGAGGTCCCACTTACTAATTGTTTATCTTAAAACCTAAGCTGTTGATGTTCTGTTCAGGAATGTGTCACCCGTCCCAATGAGTTTGAGGTTCTTCCCCAATTTTCTACTAATAGGTTTAGTGTGTCTAGTAATATATTGAGGTCTTTGTTCTACTTGGATTTGAGTTTTGTTCAAGGAGATAAATATGGATCTATTTACATTTTTTTTTACATGTAGACATCCAGTTAGACCAGCACCATTTGTTGAAGATGCTGTCTTTTTTCCATTGTATGGTTTTGGCTCTTTTGTAAAAAATCAAGCATCCATAGGAATGTGGGTTTCTCTGGGTCTTGTATTCTATTCCATTGATCAGCTAGTCTTCTTCTATACCATACTAGTTTTACTGTTGTTCTGTAGTAGAGCTTGAAGTCAGGGATAGATATACCTCCAGAAGTTCTTTTGTTGTATAGGATTGTTTTAGGTATTCTGGGTTTGGACACCTTCTAACTAGACCAGCCTCCTAGTAGAGGGAGAGGAACTTCAATCCACCCACAAAAACTTCAGTGGCACATTTACCTTGCCTATAAGATGTGCAGGGATAAAGATAGAGCAGATACAGCAGAGACCGAAGGAATGCCCAACCTATGCCTGCCCCAACCAAAGACCCACTGTATGGGAGAGTGCAAACCCTGAAAGTATGAATGATGCTCTGCTAAACTTGTAGACAGAAGCCTGACAGAGCTGTCCTCTGAGATACTCTATCCAGCCCATCCTCAAGACAGATGCTGGGACTCACAGCCAAGCATTAATTGATGCTCAGGGAGTCTTGGGGAATACTGGGAGGAAAGAGAAAAGGACCTAGAAGTGACAGGAGCTCCACAAGAAAAACAACAGAGCAAACTAGCCAGGACCCAGAGAGGTTTGTTGAGACTGAAGCATCAACCAAGAACTCTGCATGAACAGGACTACGCCCCCTACAAACATGTAGCAGATAGACAATTTAGGCTTTATGTGGGTCCTCTAGTAAAGGAAGTGAGGACAACATCAGACATAGATTCACTTGCCAGCTTTTTTATCACTTCCCCCTGGTGGGACTGTTTTACAAGGCCACAGGAGAAGAGGACATACTCTGTCCTGATGCAAATTGATGAGCTGGGATAGATGAGAAAGGGAGCTCCCCTTTTCTGAGGAGGAGGTGAGAGGGGGAAAGGGAAGGGACAGAGGGTAGAATTCAGAGGTTGCAAACAGATGTAAAATGAATAAAAAATAAATTAGTTAATTAAAAAATGAAATATTGTTTTTAACACTTTAAAATTATTAATGTGGTTTCATTTATTTTTAAAGGATGAAAAATTATGAAGAAAACATTCAGTGAAATGCAGCATTCTTTTCTCGTAAAACTCTTAGCAAACTAGCTATAAATGAATATTCCTTAAAAATAGGAATTCTGACTCCACCCCCCATTAAGATGGAGAATGTTCTTCAAAGCAGAACTTCAAAAGATAATGGAAGCTCACGGTCACAGCCTCTGCTCAATACTGAGTCAAAATTTAATAGTCAATAATTAAAATAAAAAGACTGATTTCATTTGAAAATAATATGTGAAAAAGGCAAATTATATGAATTGACCAAAGATTCTCTGTGTTTCTGGAAGACAAAATTTAAACACAAACATCTGTAAACCAATCAATTATAAAGTATAACAACCAAGTACCATGCATGGAGATAACCTAGAACCCCTGCACAGATATAGCCCATGGCAGTTCAGTGTCCAAGTGGGTTCCATAGTAATGGGAACAGGGACTGTCTCTGACATGAACTGATTGGCCTGCTCTTTGATCACCTCCCCCTGAGGGAGGAGCAGCCTTACCAGGCCACAGAGGAAGACAATGCAGCCACTCCTGATGAGACCTAATTGACTAGGATCAGAAGGAAGAAAAAGAAGACCTCCCCTACCAGTGGACTTGGAGAGAGGAGTGTGTGGAGAAGGGGGAGGAAGGAAGGGATTGGGAGGAGAGGAGAGAGGGAACTAGAGGGGGGATACAAAGTAAATAAAGTGTAATTAAAAAGAAAAAAAGAAAATATAACAAAATGGTAGTGACTAATAAATTTTTCAGACAATAAAATATTAATATTAAAACTTATAAAGTTGCTGTAGATTAATGCAATGTTTGTACAAACTTAAGCAAAGACTGACAAATTTTACATAAAATGATATTAAATATAAGTGTCAAGGGTACACAAGAAACTTTAGAAGAACAAGGTTGGTATGACAGTTGTCTAAGAATACACACTATAGTTATTTTAAATAATCTGAATGAATAGATTTAAATCAAGGAAGAAATACTAGCCTTATAGATATGGAACTACATCTGGAAACATGGAATTATATAAAAATGAGAAATGCTCATTAACATTCTTACATGTATAGTAGTAAGAAACCATTAACATTAGTTTGTATTATCCTGACAGAATGCACTTTAAAAGTATTTACAAAGATTAAAATGTCCACACTGAAAATAATAAATAAAAGCCCCATGTATGTCTCTGTGTATGTGTTTAAAAAATATGGTCTGTTTACTTTTTTAACATTGGTTTATGTATATCTTTCTTAAAATTCATCAGATATTTTTGGTAATTTTATAAAATCTATCCTCCGTTCATCTACCTCTCTGCCCAAATTTTAACAAATACTACTGATTAATCTTCTTCTTATAATGAACAGTTTTTCTCTTGATTATAAATATGTCCTTCTTAGATGGGTGTGCTCGCATCCAACTTTAGTCCTAGCAATTGGAAGGCAGAGGCAAGAGGAGTTCTACGAGTTTGAAACTAGCCTGTTCTACAAATTGAGTCCAAGCTAATGAAGGCAACATAGTGAGACCCTGTCTCAAAATAAAATTAAATAAATAAATAAATAAATAAGTCCTTCAATGCCATTGAGAAGGCTTGAGACACACGGCATTGGTGTCATTTTGAGACCATCTTAGGCTACAAAGTAAAGCTCCTCAAATAATAGTATTAATAAAAACAAAAAATCTGAAACATAATTTTGTCTTAAATATTTTATATTTCCTCCAATAAATGGGATCAAATTTCATTACTGTTTTTTTTTACTAATGCAAAACTATCAAAGTAGAGTTTGCATATATTTTGAAATGCATGTAAGTTGAAGTTGATAGGTTTTGCCAAACGTCTCCTCGGGGTAATTAACATCTGAAGTTAGTATTTCCCTTGCCCTCTAACTGCACTCTGATACTCACATAAGTCGCTCTACCCTCTCACACAATGAGGCCACCGCTGTTCTTAACTATCTATTCATTGTACAACTTGTGTAAGGGAATTCATGCACAATGTATACTTGTTATCATCAGGAATTTGGAAAAGAGAGTATATATGGAATTATCCACTAGGATTTTTACACAAACAAAATACCTCAAGTAAATAGCTAATTAAACATTAATACTCTAGTAAGGGAAGCAGGGACCGTATCTGACATGAGCTCAGTGGCTGGCTCTTTGATCACCTCCCCCTTCGGCGGAACAGCCTTACCAGTCCACAGAGGAAGACAATGCAGCCAATCAGTCTGTAAATCGGTCTGTAACATGTGTTTCTTTACAAACAGTTGAAATTGTTCTTCTAAGTTTATATGTCGCTAAATCCTTAGGAAAAACTAAACATTAGGAATCCACTACTCTATGCTTAATTTGATAACTCTAATTAAAAGACTAAGTCCTTCATTGGGTATGGTGTTTAAACAGTAATGAAGCCATAGGCTTATGTGTTTTATTTCCTTATTTTTATTATATTTTTTTATAATTTATCCACTCCTTCTTCCTTTTGTAGTACCTTCCCTCATCCTCAGGGCCAAACCTTCCTCCCTGTCCTCTCCACCTATTCCCCTCCCCTAGCCTACTCTCTTACTCTAGCCTATTGGGTCTCATCAGGACTGCCTGGATCCTCTTCCTCAGTGGCCTAGTAAGGCTAGCCCCCTTCTCCCCCCTCCCCAGGGGAAGGTGATCACACAGCAGGCATCCAAGTTCCTGTCAGAGCTTGCTCCTACTCCCCATAATAGGGAACCCACATGGAGACTAAGCTGCCTATTGGCTACATCTGAGGAGCAGGTCTAGGTCCTCTCCATACATGGTCCTTGGTTGATACATCAGTCTCTGCAGGAAGCCTGGGCCCAAATTTTTTTGCGTTCTTTATCTCCTTTTAGAGCTTCTGTCCCCTCTGGGTCTTTCTATCTCTCCCTTCTTCTATGAGATTTCAAGTGATCTGTCCAAAGTTTAGCTGTGATTCTCTGCAACTGCTTCTCTCCTGTGCTAAACGGAGTCTTTCAGAGGACATTTGTGGTAGGTCTCATCCTGTTCCCTCTCTTCTGGCACTTCTAGTATCTATTCTATTTGCTCTTCTGAATGAGAATTAAGCATCTTCCCTAGGGTCATCCTTGCTGTTTAGCTTTAGGTCTGTAGATTTTAGTACATTTATCTTATATTATATGGTGAATATCTGCTTATAAGTGAGTATATACCATGCATGTCTTTTCGCTTCTTGGTTACCTCACACAGAATGATCTTTTCTAGATCCATTCATTTGCCTGCAAATTTCATGATTTTCTTGTTTAAAATGCCACAATTTCTGTATCTATTCTTCAGTTGAGAGACATGTAGGTTGTTTCCTGATTCATGCTATTGTGAATAAAACTGCTGTGAATATAGTTGAACAAATATCCTTTTTGTATACGTGAGCATTTCAGATATATGCCCAGGAATTGTATAACTGGGTCTTAGGGTAGCATTCTTCCCAATTTTCTGAGAAAGCACTAGATTGATTTTGTAAATGGTTATACAAGTTTGTATTCCCAACATCAATGAACAAGGGCTCCCCGTTCTCCACATCCAATACAGCATGTGCTGTCACTTGAGATTTTTTTTTAATTTTTATTTTTTATATTAATTACAGTTTATTCACTTTGTATTTCAGCTGTGGACCCATTCCTCATTTCCTCCCAATCATATCCTCCCTCCCTCTTCTCCTCCAATGACCCTCTCCAAGCCCACTAATAGGGAAGGTCCTCCTCCCCTTCCTTCTGACTCTAGCCTATCAGGTCTCATCTGGATTAGCTGTGTTGTCTTCCTCTGTGGCCTCATAAGGCTGCTCCTCCTCCCTTTAGGGAGGTGATCAAAGAACCAGCCCATGAGTTCATGTCAGAGACAGTCCCTGTCCCTTTTACTAAAGACCCCATTTGGAGACCAAGCTGCCATGGACTACATCTGTGCAGGGGTTCTAGATTATCTCCATGCATGGTCCTTGGTTGGAGCATCAGTCTCAGAAAGACCCCTGGGCCAAGATTTCTTGATCCTATTGCTCTCCTCATGGAGCTCCTATTCCCATGAGGTCTTTCTATCTCCCCTTCTTTCATAAAGTTTCCTGCATTCTGCCCAAAGTTTGGCTGTGAGCCTCAGCATCTGTTATGATAATCTGCTGTGTAGTCTTTGAAAGGCTCTCCTTGGTGGGTTCCTATCCTATTCCCTGTTATATCATTCTTCCTATGTCTCACCCTCTTGTGTTTCTGAGTGAGGACTGATCATCTTACCCAGAGTCCTCCTCCTTGCTTAGCTTCATGAGGTATACAGATTTTAGAATGTTTATACTGTATTATATATCTAACATCCACTTATTAGTGACTATATATCATGTTTTTCTTCATAGTCATTCTGAGGCATGTGCAATGGAATTTTAGGGTAATTTTGTTTTGCATTACCCAGAAGACTAAGGATCTACAGCATTTCTTTAAATGTTTTTCCACCATTAGATTAATATTGCTCTGTTGAGCATTTTCTTTGGCTCTATACCCCATTATTAATTGGATTATTGATTTGTTGGCATTTAAATTCTTTTTTAAATTTTTTATTTTTATTATTAGTTACATTTTATTAACTCTGTATCCCTCCTATATCCCACTCCCTAATTCCCTTCCAATCCCACCTTACCTCCCTAATCTCCTCCCTGCCCATTTCTAAGTCCACTGCTTGGGGAGGACCTCCTCCCCTTCCATCTGACCCTCTTTTATCAGGTATCATTGGGACTGGATGCAAAGTCCTCCTCTGTGGTCTAGCAGGACTGCTCCTCCTTTGGGGTTTGGGGAGGTCAAAGACCCTGCCATTGAGTTCCTGTCAGAAATAGTCCCTGTTCTCGTTACTGTGGGAAACCAACTGGTTACTAAGCTACCATGGGCTACATTGGAGCAAAGGTTCTAGGTTATATCCATACATGGTCCTTGGTGGAGTGTAAGACTCAGAAAAGACCCCTGTGCCCAGATATATTTGGTCCTTTTGGAGCTCCTATCCTTTCCATGTCATATTAACTCCTCCTTCATTCATGTGATTCCCTGCACTCTGCCGAAGATTTGGTTATGAGTCTTAGTATCTGCTTTGATACATTACTAGGTACAGTCTTTCAGAGGACCTTTGTAGTAGGCTCCTGTCCTGATTCTTGTTTTCTTCTATTTCCAAGGTCCAACCCATTTGTCTTTCTAAGTGAGGGTTGATCATCTTACCCCATGTCCTCTTTCTTGTTTATCTTCTTTAGGTGTATAGATTTCATTAGATTTATCATATCTTATAGGTCTATATAAATGAGTATATACCATGTGTGTCTTTCTCTTTCTGGGATACTTCACTCAGAATGATTTTTTTCTAGAACCCACCATTTGCCTGCAAATTTCATGATTTCCTCGTTTTTGATTGCTGAGTATTATTCCATTGTGTAAAAATACCACAATTTCTGTATCCATTCCTCCTCTGATGGACATCTGGGTTGTTTCCAGGTTCTGGCTATTACAAATAAAGCAGCTATAAACATGGTTGAGCAAATGTCTTTGTTGTGTACTTGAGCAAATTTTGGGTATATGCCTAGAAGTGGTATACCTGGGTCTTGAAACAGCACTATTACTAATTGTCTGAGAAAGCTCCAGATTGACTTCCAAAGTGGTTGTACAAGTTCACATTCCCACCAGCAATGGAGGAGGGTTCCCCTTTCTCCACAACCTCTCCAGCATGTGTTGCCATTTGAGTTTTTGTTTTTAGCCATTTTGATGGGTGTAAGTTGAAATCTCAGGGTTGTTTTGATTAGCATCTCCCTGATAGCTAAGGATGTTGAGCTTCTCTTTAAGTATTTCTCTGCCATTCTATATTCCTCTACAGGGAATTCTCTGTATAGCTCAATATACCATATTTTAATTGGATTACTTGATTTATTGCTTTTTAACTTCTTTAGTTCTTTATATATTCTGGATATCACCCCTCTGTCAGATAAAGGGTTGGTGGAGATATTTTTCTAGTCTGTAGGCTGTCGTTTTGTTCTGATAACAGTGTCTTTTGCTTTAGAGAAGCTTTTAAGTTTCATGAGGTCCCATTTATTGATTGTTGCTCTTAGAGGCTGTGCTGTTGGTATTTTGTTCAGAAGGTTGTGTGCTTTGCCAATGAGTTTTAGGCTCTTCCCCACTTTTTCTTCTAACAGATTTAGAGTATCTGTTTTTATGTTGAGGTCTTTGAACCACTTGGACTTTAGTTTTGTGCAGGATGATAAATATGGATCTATTTTCATTTTTCTTCATGTAGACATTCAGTTGGACCAGCACCATTTGTTGAAGATACTGTCTTTTTTCCATTAAATGGTTTGGGCTTCTTTGTCAAAAATCAAGTACTCATAGGTGTGTGGGTTTATTTCTGGATCTTCTATTTGGTTCCATTGATCCTTTTGTCTGTTTCTATGCCAATACCATGCAGTTTTTATTGCTATTGCTCTGTAGTATAGCTTGAGATTGGGGATGGAGATACCCACAGATGATCTGTTGTTGTACATGATCATTTTGGAGATTCTGGGTTTTTTGTTTCTCCATATGAAGCTGAGAATCTTTTTTCAAGGTTTGTAAAGAAGTGAGTTGGTATTTTGGTGGGAATTGCGTTAAATCTGTAGATTGCTTTTGGCAGGATGGCCATTTTCACAATGTTAATCCTACCAGTCCATGAGCATAGGAGATCATTCCATCTTCTGATATCTTCTTCAATTTCTTTCTTCAGAGAGTTAAACTTTTTTTCAAACAGGTCTTTCATATGCTTGGTTAGAGTAATCCCAAGGTACTTTATGTTATTAGTGGCTATTTTGAAGGGTGTTGTTTCCCTGATTTCTTTCTCAGCCCATTTGTCTTTGGTATACAGGAGGGATTCTGATTTTTTTGGGTTGATTTTGTATCCTGCCACTTTGCTGAATTTGTTTATCAGCTGAAGGAGTTCTCCAGTTGAATTTTGGGATCACTCAGTTATACTATCATATCATCTGCAAATAGTGAAATTTTGACCTCTTCCTTTCCGATTTTTATCCCCTTGATCTCCTTTAGTTGTCTTATTGCTCTGGCTAGGACTTCAAGTACTACGTTGAAGAGATATGGAGAGAGTGGGCAGCCTTGTCTTGTCCCTGATTTCAGTGGGATTGATTTAAGTTTCTCTCCATTGAGTTTGATGTTGGCTGTAGGTTTGCTGTACATTGCCTTTACTATGTTTAAATATTTGTGCCTTGTATCCCTGAACTCTCCAAGACTTTAAACATTGATGGGTGTTGGACTTTGTCAAATGCTTTTTGTGATCTAAGGAGATGATCATGTGGCTTTTGTCCTTCAGTTTGTTTATGTGGTGGATTACATTGATGGATTTCCATATGTTGAACCACCCTTGCATGCCTGGGATGAAGCCTACTTGGTCATTGTGGATGATATCTTTTATGTGTTCTTGGATTCTGTTTGCAAGTATTTTATTTTGTATTTTTCATCAATGTTCACAAGAGAGATAGGTCTGAAGTTCTCTTTTATTGTTGGGTCTTTGTGTGGTTTAGGTATCAAGGTGACTGTGTCTTCATAGAATGAGTTTGGGAATGTTCCTTCTGTTTCTATTTTCAGGAGCAGTTTGGAGAGAATTGGAGTTAGCTCTTCTCTGAAGGTCTGGTAGAATTCTGCACTGAATCCATCTGGCCCAAGACTTTTTTGGAAGGGAGACTGTTGATGACTGCTTCTATTTCCTTGGGGTATATAGGACTATTCAGTCCTTCTACCTGACTTTTGCTTAATTTTGGTAGATGGAATCTATCAAGAAAATTGTCCATATCTTTTAGATTTTTGAAATTTGTGGCATATAGACTTTTGTAGTATGACCTAATGATTGTTTGGATTTCCTTGGTGTCTGTAGTTAGGTCCCCCTTTTCATTTCTGATTTTGCTGATTTGAATAGTTTCCCTCTGTCTTTCTTTAATTTGGCTAAAGGTTTATCTATCTTGTTGATTTTATCAAAGAACCAGTTCTGGGTTTCATGGATTCTTTGAATAGTTTTGTTTCTCATTGAGTGATTGCAGCCCTGAGTTTGATTATTTCCAGCCATTTGCTCTTCTTGGGTCTATTTGCTTCTTCTTCTTTTTTTTTTTCCTAGGGCTTTCAGTTGGGCCATTAAGTTGCTTGTATGAGACGTTACAAATTTCCTTTTGAAGGCACTTAGTGATATAAATTTTCCTCTAAGCACTGCTTTCATTGTATCCCGTAAATTAGGGTATGCTCTACCTTCATTTTCATTGAATTCTAGAAAGTCTTTAATTTTTTTTCTTTATTTCTTCCTCAACCCAGCTGTCTTTGAGCAGCAAGTTGCTCAGTTTCTATGTGCTTGTAGGCTTTTTTCTAATTCCATTGTTGTTGAGGTCCAGCTTTAATCCCTGGTGGTCAGACAGAATACAGGGGATTATTTCAATCTTCATGTATCTGTTGAGGCTTGCTTTGTGACCAACTATATGGTCTATTTTGGAGAAGGTTCCATGAGGTGCTGAAAGAAGGAATACTCTTTTGAGTTTGGGTGGAAAGTTCTGTAGACATTTATTAGGTCCATTTGATTTAGGACCTCTGTAAGTGCCTTTATTTCTTTATTACATTTCTGTCTAGATGATCTGTCCCTTGGTGAAAGTGAGGTGTTGAAGTCTCCCATTATTTAGGTGTTGGGATCAATGTGTGATTTAAGTTTTAGTAATGTTTCTTTTATGAATGTAGGTACTCTTGTATTTGGTGCATAGATGTTCAGAATTGTGAGGTCCTCTTGGTGGATTTTTCCTTTGATGAGATTGTAGTGCTCCTCATCTTTTTTTTTTTTTATTAATTTTGGTTGAAAGTCTATTTTATTAGATATTAGGATAGTTACCCCAGCTTTTTTTCTGGGTCTGTTTGCTTGAAAGACATTTTTCCAGCCCTTTAACTCTGAGATAGTGTTTGTCTTTGTTGCAGAGGTGCATTTCTTGGATTCAGCCAAGTGTGAACTATTGTTTCTGCACCCATTCTGTTAGTCTGTCTTTTTATTGTAGAGTTGAGTCCATTGTTGTTGATAGATAATAGTGACCAATTATCGTATTTCCTTTTGTATTGGAGTTGGTGATCTTACTGTGTTTCATTGCTTGTTTTCTTTTAATTTTTGTTGGGATATTATCTGTATGCTATGTTTTCTTGGGTGAAGTTATTTTCATTGGATTAGAGTTTTCCTTCTAGTATCTTCTATAGGGCTAGTGTGCTGTGTAGATATTGCATAAATTTAGTTTTGTCATGGAAAGTTTTATTTTCTCCATCTATGTTGTTTCAAATCTTTGTAGGGTATAGTAGTCTGGGTTGGCATCTGTGGTCTCTTGGAGTCTGCATGACACCTGCCCAGGCCCTTCTGGGCCTTCTGGCTTTCCTAGTTTCTGATGAGAAGTCCGGTGTGATTTTGATAGGTCTACTTTCATATGTTACTTGGCCTTTTTCCATTGCTACTTTTAATATCTTTTTTTTTTTCTGTAGATTTAGTATTTTGACTATGATGTGATGTGATGTGTTTCTTTTCTGGTCTAGCCTATTTGGTGTTTTGTAGGCCTCTTGTATATTTATAGACATCTCTTTCTTGAAGTTGGGAAAATTTTCTTCTATAATTTTCTTGAAAATATTTTCTGGACCTTGGAGCCTTAAATCTTCTTTTTCCTCTATTCCTATTATTCTTAGATTTTTGTCTTTTCATGGCGTCCTTGATTTCTTGGATATTTTGTGTTTGGGACTTTTCTGATTTTACTTTTTCTTTGACAGAAATATCAGTTTCTGTGAGTATATCTTCAGCTCCAGAGACTGTCTCTCCCATCTCCAGTATTCTGTTGGTGATGTTTACCTTTGTGGTTCCTGATCTTTTCTCCAAGTTCTCCAGCTCCAGTGTTTTCTCAGTTTTTTTTCTTTATTGATTTTAATTCCGTTTTCATGCCTTGCACCATTTTCTTCATCTGTTTGAATGTGTATTCCAGTCTCTCTATGATCGTCTCTATTTTTTGTTCACTTCCTCTTTATTCACCACTAATTTTATCTCTACTTGTGCCTCTATCTGTTTTTCTATGTTTGCCTGTGTTTCTTTAAGAATTTTGTCTATTTCCTCTTTCTTTAACTCCAATTCACTGACCAAATCTTTGATAGATTTGTTCATATCCTCTTTAACTATCTGAATTTGCCTGGCTATTACTCTGAGAGAATTATTTGTTTCCTCTTTATGAGCCTCAAATAATTCAGTAAGTATAGCTTTAAAGTCATTTTCCTGTGCTTCTGATGAATTGGAGTATCCATCAATTTTGCGCATTGCTGGTGAAGCCATGATGTCCTGATTTATGTTGGATGTGTTCTTTCGCCTATCCCTGGCCATTGGCTTACTGAAACCTTCCCTGTTTGTTTCTGGATTTTCAGTTCAGACTAGTACTGTCTCTCTCCGGCATCTGGAGAGTTCTTCAGGAAGCTGAGAGAGGTCCTGTGGCCTCAGTGTGTGCATTGGTGCACTAGCTGTACCTGTGGGAGGAAAGTACGTGGGTGCAAAAGGGCAAATGTAGGTACGTGTGTGTTTGTGTATGTAAGTGTGTGTGGAAGTCTGTCTCCAGGGGCAGAGTGATAGAGAATATTGAACCCTTGAATGTGTGGGAGGGGCTCTGCCTTGCAGGCTTCTAAGGGGTTATTTGCATGTAGCAGGCGCTGGTGATGGTTGTGGCGCAATTCCCGGCATTAACTGCCTTAACTCCTCAGTTGGACCCGCAGAGCAGGGTCTTCAATGTCCCAAGTAACCCTCTTTTTCCCACGGTGGGTATGTGGGTGGGAGGGGTCTGACGTCTGGCTTCTGTTTTAGAAGGACCCTGGATCTGGGGCTCTGCAGACCCTCGAGGGCACACTCCCTCTCAAGCAGGTCACTTCTTAGGGATAGGGATATCCGGGCTCTCTGCTCTCTGGTTTGGCCCTGCTTGGTCTTATGCAGGAGGACTGACGTACTCCTCCAGCTCAGCGTTGCTGCTGCCGCCAGGTTAGGAAGTCCAGCTGCTGCTGGAGACTGGGATGCTGGTCCAGACCCCTTCTGGGAAGTCCTGGGGGCCCTCCACTCTGCTCTCCAAGCCTGGGAGGCCGAGGGCCTTATGTGCTTAGCTTGTATGGTGGGTTTGCTGGGCTTTGGTGGGTATATAGTGTATTATTTGTCACTGAGGGTTTGGGCGGGCTATGCAGTCAGTTGTTGAGAGACCCTGCCGGGTCAGAATGGTGGCTAGCAGACCTGGGATCCTGGGATAATGGTGCTGTAGGTCTGGACCCGCAGAGCAGGTGCCTCAATGTCCCAAGTGACCCTCTGTTTTCCACAGTGGGTATGTGGGTGGGAGGGGTCCAATATCTGGCTTCTATTTTAGAAGGACCCTGGATCTGGGACACTGAAGACACTCAAGGGTGTACTCACTCTCATGCAGATCACCTTGGCAAGGATGGGGGTATCCGGTCTCTCTGCTCTCTGTTTTGGCCCTGCTTGTTCTTATGCTGGAGGACTGATGTTCTCTGCCAGCTCAGTGCTGTTGCAGCTGCCAGGTTGGGAAGTCCACCTGCAGCTGGAGACTGGGATGCTGGTCCAGAGGCCTTCTGGGAAGTCCTGGGGGCCTTCTGCTGTACTCTCCAGGCCTGGGAGGCCCAGAGCCTGGTGTGCCTAGCATGTATGGAGTTTTTGCTTGCCTTTGGTGCTGTATATAGTGTATTATCTGTCACTGTGTTTTTGGGCGGGCCATATAGTCAGTAGCTGAGAGACCTTGTGGAGCCAGTACGGCAGCTGGCAGACCTGGGACCCTGGGAGGATGGTGCTGCGGGTCTGGGACTCCAAGACCAGTACCGCTGGGAGTTGCTGCTAAGGGACTTGTAGCTCTGCTTGCAGACCCCAGGCAGTTAGGTCTGAGCTGAGAGTCTTGATAAGCCAGCTGTGCCGAGCAGGAGGGTTGTCTGAGAAAAGAGGAGTGTTGGGAGATCAAAGGATTCTTTCTTCTCTCCTTGTTTCTCTCCAAACAAGTCTCGGGGTGACCGGAGACCGAAGTTCTTGCCTTCTGCGATGGATGTTCCCTGTTGTTTAGAAAGCCTCACCATTGTCTTCCTGGCTTCAGATGTTTTTCCACTCACCAACTCAGGTGTTCAGCTCTTCCACAGCTCAGAAACTGTGTGTGTTAGTCGCCATCTTGGCTCCGCCCCGGAGTTTAATTTCTTGATTTCTTTATATAATCTAGGTATTAGTCTTCTGTCAGATGTAGAGTTGGTGAAGACCCTTTTCCAGTCTATAGGATGTTGTTTTGTTCTATTGACAGTGTCCTTTGCTTTAGAGAAGCTTTTCAGTTTAATGAGGTCCCATTTATTAATTGTTGATCTTAGAGCCTGAGCTGTTCGTGTTATGTTTAGGAAGTTGTCTCCTATGCCAATGAGTTCAAACCTCTTAGAAAATCTTTTCTTCTAAGAGCTTTAATGTGTCTGGTTTTATTTTGTGGTCTTTTAACCACTTGTACACTACTTCTGTGCAGGGTGATACATATGGTTCTATTTGTATCTTTCTACATGTAGACATCCACTAGACAAGCACCATTTGTTGAAGTTCCTATCTATTTTTAGTGTATGGTTTTGGCTTCTTTGTAAAAAAAATTAAGTGTCTATACGGGTGTGGGTTTATTTTGGGTCTTAATTCAAGTCTACTGCTCCTCCAGTCAGTTTCTATGCCAGTATCATGCCATTTTTATTACTGTTGCTCTATAGCACAGTTTGAGATTAGAGATGGAGATACCTCAGCTATTCTTGTTTTGTTTTGTTTTGTTTTTTTACTTTTCCAGATGAATTTGAGGGTTATTATTTCAAGATCTGTAAGGAATTGTATTAGTATTTTGATGACGATTGCACTGAATATGTAGATTGCTTTTGGTAAAATGACGATTTTTTACTATGTTAATTCTACCATTCCATGAACATGGGAGACCTTTTCATCTTCTGATACCTTCAATTATTTTTCTTCAGAGACTTGGTGCTTTTTTTTCATACAAATCTTTCACTTGCTTGGTTAT
>REGO01000727.1:523975-537162 GCA_010120015.1 Rhombomys opimus | reverse complement strand
TTCTCTGGTAGAAATTTTAGGGTCACTTGTGTATACTTTCATATCATCTGTGAATAGTAACACTTTGACTTCATCCTTTCCAATTTGTATCCCCTTGATCTCCTTTAGTTGTCTTATTGCTCTAGATAGGACTTCAAGTATTATGTTGAAGAGATACAGAGAGAGTGGACTGAATTTCCTTGTCCCTGATTTCAGTGGGATTCACTTAAGTTTCTCTCCATTGAGTTGGATGTTGGCTGTAGGGTTGCTGTATATTGCCTTTACTATGTTTAGGTATGTGCCTTGTATACCTGGTCTCTCCAGGACTTTAAACATGAACAGGTGTTGGATTTGTTCAATTGCTTTTTTGACATTTAAGGAGATGATCATATGTTTTGTTTTTTTCCTTTCAGTTTGTTGATGGATTTCTGTTTGTTGAACCTTCCTGCATGCATGGGAAGATGCCTACTTGGTCATGGTAGATGATATTTTTGATAGGTTTGTAGATTCGGTTTCCAGGTATTGTATTGAGTATTTTGGCATCAATGTTCATAAGGGAGGGAGGTCTCAATTTCCCTTTCTTTGTAGTATCTTTCTGCAGTTTAGGTATCAAGATGACTGTGGCTTCATAGAACGAGTTTGGTAATGTTCCTTCTGTTTTTATTTTGTGAAACATTTTGAAGAGTATTGGAATTTGCTCTTCCTTGAAGGTGTGGTAGAGTTCTGAGCTGAAACCATCTGGGCCTTCACTGTTTTGAGATGGAAGATTTTGATGACTGCTTTTATTTCCTTAGGGGACTTAGGACTATTTAATTTATTTACTTGATCTTGATTCAACTTTGGTAAGTGGAATCTATCAAGAATATTGCACATTTCATTTACATTTTCAAATTTTGTTGCATATAGCCTTATGAAGTAAAATCTAATGAGTCTTTGGATTTCCTCAGTGTCCCCTTTTTCATTTCTACTTTTGTTGTTTGGACATAATCTCTCTGCTTTTAAGTTAGTTTGGCTAAGTGTTTGTCTATCTTGTTGATTTTCTCAAATAATTAGCTCTTGGTTTTGTCAATTCTTTCAATTCTTCTCTGTTTCTAATTTATTGATTTCGGCTCTCAGTTTGATTATTTCCAGCCATCTCCTCTTTTTGGGTGTGTTTGCTTCCCCCTCCTCTAGGGTTTTCAAGTGTCCCATTAAGTTACTTGCATGAGACGTCTTGAGTTTGTTAGTGCTATGAAATTTCTTCTTAGCACTGCTTTCATTGTGTTCCATAAGTTTGGCTATGTTGAGCCTTCATTTTCATTGAATTCTAAGTAGTCTTTAATTTCTTTATTTCTTCCCTCACTCAGCTGTCACTGAGTAGAGGTTGTTCAATTTCCAGATGTGTGTGCATTTTTTGCTATTTCTGTTATTGTTGAAGTCTAGCTTTAGACCATGGTGGTATGATAGTATATGAGGGATTATTTGAATATTCTTGTGTCTGTTGAGGCTTGCTTTGTGAGCAACATATGATCATTTTCAGGGAAGGTTCTGTGATACATTGAGAAGGTATATTCTTTCGTGTTTGGGTGAAAATTCTGTAGACATCTACAGGTCCATTGATTTAAGGCCTCTATAACTGTCATTACTTCTCTATTTAACTTCTGTATTGATGATATGTTCCTTAGCTTAAGTGGGGTGTTGAATACTCCTACTATGAATGTGTTGGGATTAATGTTCGAATTAAGTTTTAATAATGTCTCTTTTATGAATGCAGGTGCTCTTTTATTTTGGGCAATGATGTTCAGGATTGTGATGTCCTTGTGTTCGATTCTTTCTTTTATGAGAGAATGGAGTGACTCTCCCCATCTCTTTTGAATAATTTTGGTTGAAAGATTATTTTATTAGATATTAGAATGGCTACTACTCCTGCTTGCTTCTTGGATCACATTGCTTGTAAAATCGTTTTCCAGTCCTTTACTCTGATGTAGTATATAACTTTGTTGAGAAGGTGTGTTTCTTGAATGCAGCAGAATGTTGGATCCTGTTTCTACAACCATACTTTTAGTTGTGTCTTTTTATTGGAGAGTTGAGTCCATTGGTGTTGATAGATATTATTGACCAATGAATGCTAGTTCCTTTTATTTTGGGGTCTGTGGTGATAGTGTGTTTGTGTGCTTGATGTTTTTTAAGTTATCTATATCTTGTGTTCTCTTGGGTGTACTTGATCTTGTTGGGTTTGAATTTTCATTTTAGTATTTCCTTCTAGAATTTTCCTTCTGTAGGGCTGGGATGCTGCATAGATATTGTTTAAATATGGTTTTGTCATGAAATATCTTGTTTTTTCCATCTGTGTTAATTGAAAGCTTTGCTGGATATAATAGTCTGTGTTTGCTTCTTTAGTCTTTTAGTGTCTGCATGACATCTGCCCAGGCCCTTCCGCTTTCAGCTTTCATAGTTTCTGTTGAAAAGTCTGGTGTGAGTCTGATAGGTCTACCTTTATATGTTACTTGGGTTTTTTTCCCTTGCTGCTTTTAATATTTTTTCTTTGTTCTGTAGATTTTGTGTTTTGATTATAATGTGGCAGAGGAATTTCTATTCTAGTCTATTTCATTTTCTGCAAGCCTCTTGTATGTTTAAGGGCATCTTGTTTTTTAGGTTGGATAAATTTTCTTCTATGTTTTTTTTTTCCTTCTATGAGAATATTTTCTGGACTTTGAAGCCTGGAATCTTCTTTTATGTCTATGATTCTTACATTTTTCTTTGCAGTACCCTTGATTTTATGGATGTTTTTTATCACGAAATTTTCAATTTTTTATGTTCTCTTTGGGAGATGTATCAGTTTCTTCAAGTGTATCTTCAGCACCTGAGATTGTCTCCTCCATCCTTTGTATTCTGTTGATGCTGACATCTGTGGTTCCTGATCTCTTCCCTAAGTTTTCCATCTCCAGGGTTTTCTCTGTTTATGTTTTCTTTATGGATTCTCATCTGTTTTCATGTCTTGAATCTTTTTTATTTTTTATATTAATCACAGATTATTTACTTTGTATCCCAGCCGTAGCCCCTTCCTTCATTCTCTCCCAATCTTACCCTCCTTCCCTCATCTCCTTCCTGCCCCTTTCCAAGTCCACTGAGAGGGGAGGACCTCGTCCCCTTCATTCTGACCCTGGTTTATCACGTCTCTTTAGGACTAGCTGCAATGTTCTCTCTGTGTCTTAGCAAGGCTGTTTCTCCCTCGGGGGGGGAGGGTCAAAGTGCTCACCATTGAGTTCATGTCAGAAATAGACCCTGTTCTCCTTACTAGAGAACCAACTTAGGTTCTCTGAGCTACCATGGGCTATATTCAAGCAGGGGTTCTAGGTTATATCCATACATGGTCCTTGGTTGGAGAAAAAGTCTCATGAAAGACCCCTGTGCCCTGATATATTTGGTCCTTTTGGAGCTCCTATCTTCTCCATGTCATACTAACCCCCTTTTTTCATATGATTCCCTGCACTCTGCCGAAGGTTTGGTTATGAGTCTTAATATCTGCTTTGATACACTGCTAGGTAGAGTCTTTCAGAGGCCCTCTGTGGTAGGCTCCTGTCCTGCTACTTGTTTTCTCCTAAGTCCAATGTCCATCCCATTTGTCTTTCTAAGTGAGGGTTGATCATCTTACTCCGAGTCCGCTTTCTTGTTTATCTTCTTTAGGTGTATAGATTTCAGTATATTTATCATATCTTATAGGTCTATATAAGTGAGTATATAGCATGTGTGTCTTTCTGCTTTTTGGATATCTCATTCAGGATGATTGTTTCTAGGTCCCAACATTTGCCTGCAAATTTCATGATTTTCTCAATGCAAACTTGTACAACCACTTTGGAAATCAATCTGGCACTTTCTCAGACAATTAGGAATGGTGATTCCTCAAGTTATATACCACTCCTAGGTCTATATCCAAAAGTTGCTCAAGTACACAACAAGGACATTTGCTCAACCATGTTTGTAGCAGCTTTATTCATTATAGCCAGAACCTAGAAACAACTCAGATGTCCCTCAGTTGAGGAATGGATACAGAAATTGTGGTACCTTTACACAATGGAATACTACTTAGCAATTAAAAACGAGGAAAAAGTCTTAAATCTTTTAATTTATTTTGTTCACCTATTTGATTGTGGATTCCTGTCTTTCAATGTTGGCCTCTCTTTTGTTTTGTTGTAGTTGCTTATATTTCTTTAGGAGGCTTTTTAAAATTTTCCTCTTTATGTGCCTTTAATAACTGCATAATCATATATTTAAGTTCATTTTTTCTGTTTCAGTTGTATTAGAATATCCACTTATTTTGGAAGGTTTTGGTGAAGCCAGGACATTCGGGTTTTTGTTGATTGTGTTCTTATGCCATTCTTAAGCCATCTTGTCTGTAGCCCTTTCTGTTTGTTTCAGGAGACTTACTTCAGACTGGGACAGCCTACCTCTGGAGTCTGGAGTAGTCTTCAGGAAGACAGTAAGGTCCATGGGCACAAGAATGGCTGTTAGCAATACAGATGAAGCTAGGGAAGGCAGTAGACAGGTGCAGGTGTCTTGAAGGGTTTGGCTGGGGAGCTGACTCAAGTGCCTTGAAGAATGGGGTACTGAGGCCCTTGTGTTGTAGGCGTGTTTATTGAAGGTGGTGGGATCAAACATGCATAGGTTCCTTGAAAGGTGAGATGCAGATGCAAGTGGGACTGGGCGTGTGGTGTGTGTGCACTTGTCATCATGGGCTTAGCATGAGTGGCCTGCCAGACTGTTTCTCCTACTCAGATTTGTCTGGACTGCAGGATCTGGATCCAGGATTCCTGTGCTTCTATTGTTTACCTGGTCTCCACAGGGTGACCAGCAGAACTGTGGCTTGGATGCTTGGATGCTGTCCCAGGAATCCTGTAGTTCCCCTCAGGCGACTGGAAAGGATTTTATATCTGTCTCCTGGAGCAGAGGGTCTCCAGACCTGGGGCATTACACTTGCAGGAGTATGTAGAAAGTGCATTGGGTCCACAGTTCATGACTCCCAGACAACGGGGAGCCTGGAACTGATTGGCCCCAACTCACAGGATGTCCCCTCTTGTCAGGGAAACACCAAAGTCGATTCTCTGTATCCAGCTTGCTGTCCACTCACAGGTGGTTTTGGAATTTTGGATTTTCTGCCTCTCAGATACTGTGCACACTAGTTAACACTATCTTGGAACTTCCAGTTCATGTGTTTTAAATCTTGGCCTATAAGGAGTTTCACTCTGTTGTAAGGTACAGTCTTGTTGGAGGAGGTGTGGCCTTACTCGAGAAACTGTGTCACTGTTTGGACAGGCTTTGTGGTCTCAGCAATTCACTTCCTGTTGCCTGATTACTGGATATAAAACTCTCAGCTTCTTCTCCAGACTCATGGTTGCCTGTACACTGCCATGCTTTCCATCATGACGATTATGAACTAAACTTCTGAGACTGTAAGCCCGCCCCAATTAAATGTTTTCTTTTACAAAAATCTCTGAGACATAGGGTAACATTGAAAAAAAGTCAACATCTGTTTATTTATTAGTTTTACATTTTAATTAAAATTTAACTATATAACTTCCCCCCTTCCTTTTTCTCTGTCTAGGCCCTTCCACACACCCACTATCAAATTACTGCCCTATTTTTCTTTGCTTATTATTACACACACACACACACACACACACACACACACACACACATATATATATGTATGTATTTGTGTATAAATACAACCTTCTGAATCCACTTAGCTGTGTGTATGTATAAGGTTACAGGGATGTCCATTCTGTATTATATAACAAATCAGGTGACTCATTTCTGGAAGAGTCCAATTCTCCCTCTTTCAGCAATCTTTTGTTGCACAATTTAACCCAGCTCTTCTTGATCTTATGCAAAACTAACCTACTTTGCAGTCCACTGAAAGGAAAACATTATGATATTATACTAAGTATGATATTTTAGTAAATTGTGATGATAGTTTTAAATCTCACCTGGGGCTGGGACTATAGCTCTGTGGGTGATTGCTTATGTCCTTCTCTTTGGTGGGCAAGGCTCAGGATCATATCCTCAGCAAAGGAAAAAAAAGAATTTTCTAAATTAGCATTTGTAACTAAATGAATCTTAAATATTGTCATGCCTGTTTTAATAGTATCATGAAAATTTCTGACAAATATTATTAAATGAATGTGATTAAGTAAACAGCATAACTTCAACACATGGAGAATCATCCAGACATTTGAAGTAGCAAAGGTATCTCTCCAGTTAGAACTATAGCCATACTAGTGTGAGGAGCAGGACTACAAATAGAGTCTGTTATCATTAGTAGAAAAGAACAATTTGCATGCATATCATCAAAACCTGTATTTTACATAAACTTTGCAAGAGCTTTTAAATCTAATGAACTTAATAAAAATAATACAATGTGAAATAACAGAAATAGAATCATGACCAACTGAAAGAGATGTCCAGTGTAGAAGCTCTAAAATGATCATATCACGATTCTGAAAACAATTATCTTAAGAGGTCTTTGTAACAGAAAGGTAATAGAGCTATTAGAGGCTGTCTCAGGAGAGCGCCCCTTCACTTTACTATTGAACTGTTAAAATAAAGCACCAAGCAGTGCTGTAAGCTCAGTGACCCCTCCACCAGTTAACACGAAGGCTCTGTGTTCTAAGGCAAGGTCAAAATACCAAGCCAACCAAAGATCAAAAAGGTTTGAGGGCACAAGTTCCATATATCTTGTACTTTCCAGAAAGGTTATGACCTGACTCAATTATAAACAAGACATAAAAATTGTTTCTTATTTGCTTTCAAAATGTTGTAGATTCTTTTAAATACAGCAATTGCAGTCTTTTTCTGCATGTATTTCAATTCAATTTCTCTTTTCAAAACTACTTATCAGAAAAAAAAAACTGTTTTCACATAAGTAAAATGATAGGTCTATCTTAATGTGTACAGACTTAATAAATCTTCTAATTATAAATCAAATTGGTATTTGTTTTAATTAAAATTTTTCATGACTGATACTTAATGGGTTTTCACAGATTGTAAATCCTCTGGCTTTGATTATTATATTTGTATTATTTTTATATTATATTTACTGATGAAGAAGCTTTATTTGAAATTCATATGTTCACTAGTCCCACTCATTTTGAGTGAAATATAAATAAAATTAATCGTATTAATTTTAATTTTGTCTATGTGGAAGGTGTACATTCAGTAATACCACTGATGTGATTGCCTTTTATATTCAATTTAAAAGAATATCTTAATATTTGTTTTTTTAGCAATGTGGAGACAGTAAAATTTTATTTTAACAGTAAGACACTCAGTTTTGGTTTTAGGCTTATTAAAAAGTTATTTATGAAAATGCACTTTTGTTTAAGCTGTTAGATGAGTGAGTAAAAAGTTGACCAATTTTGCCGAATGAGTGTTCTTTTATACTCTGAACCAACGTTAGTTGAACTTGAGGTTCATAAAACTTAGCTTTATAAATATTAATGTTGTACTTCCCACAGCACTATTTTGCTTCCCTTTCTTAGTGTTACACGCATTATCATAGTAATAATCTAAAAATAGGGTGAAAATTGGCTGATAACTTTGCCTTGAGGCTGACAGTGTTGTGAAGAGATTAAGAATGAAATGCTGAGTCAGGGCATATGTGACTGTCTTCTAGAAAGTAATTCTTGTTGATCTTTGTGAAACCTTAATCACATAATCTTGACTTACCAGAAATCATTTGAAAGGAAGTTTAGTACTTGGGCTGACTCGTGGGCATAAAATTTATGATAATCTATAAGAGAGAAAAGGACCCCTTAAGGTGCACAAGCGGTTGTAATGTCTCTGAAAACTGAAAAACCACTGGTTTCTTTGTTAGCGCCGTTTGAGGCCTCTGGTGAAGTGGCTGTTGAATAGCACATGGTGTTTTCTCATTGAGAACTAAATAGCCAGAACCAACCTGGTTCATATCATCCACTGAAAATCACTTTCCAGTTAGATTAAATATCTGCTCTAAGTGGCTGGTGCCCATGTGAAGATTCTCTGCTCTTACTGTACTAGGTTGTATGACTTCACCTAAGGAAAATATGAAACATGTAGTAAGTTAAGTCTGTATGAAAGGAGGTTATAAGCTAACAAAATGTAAAAGTTAAAATTACTAATTTTTGTGAGACATTAAATGTTTTCACTATCACATGTGGTGTGAACTGTTGAGTTAAATATACATCATTTCAGTTCAATCATTTAGTCATGTCACTTTATCTCAGCAATTGTGATTCAGTACTTTGGATCACTTCGATAGTTGTCTGAATGTTATCAAAATGTCTGTCACTTTGGAAGATTTTAATAAAATTGTCTTTTGTCACAGCAGTTTATGTGTCAAAAGTGTGAAAAAAGAGTCTTTCCTGAGCAGTCATATGCCTTCAGTCCACCTTCCATAACTGAGTTTTCCAGGTTGAGGAAGTCCTGTGAATGTCTACTGCCAGCTAGCACAGTATCTTGCTCATGTGTGGATCTCGGTGTTCATTATTCATTTTATTATCATCACAGATTTTTTTAGGATATATTACACAATACAATTTACACGGTCTTGTTCAAGAACATGGCAGAAAAACGCATGCCATAGGACACTAACAGAAAGTGCTGGCTCAGAACTGGATATGTTCAGTCTGTGTTGCTCTATGTAGCAGCTGGGTCTGTACATTCCTAACATACCCCACCTTTATATCACTTCAGGGGTAGTTCCTACTTTGTAATTTTTTACAAGTTATTTGTCCTCCGTATAAATAGAACCATTTGATGTTACATTACATTTTATAAAAAAAAGAAATTCATACATTGACAAATATATGCATAAAATATCTATTATGGACACAAATATCTGGAGCTAGAAAATTTTTAGGAAGCAGAAAAAATGCAGGAAATATATTTACAATTATAAAATTGCTATATTAATGTTTTAAAATAGTTATATTTCTAATGTTAAAGATACAGAGAATTATAAGCAAATAGAATATATTTATCTCATTACACTCATTGTGTTATGTTTCATCATAACATTTCAAAAGAGCAGGGTAATATGTGCAGCAAAGAAATCAGAACACTGAGAGAGTGCTCATATCTTCATTTATGGTTGAAAGAAAAGGTTTTGAAAGTTTGAGATACTTCAATTAGCTTTTAAAATTTGGATTTGTCAATTGTGAAGATAATTATTTTTCTGTTCTCTTTGGACCACCTTTTATATTTCACCCTGTCCAACTAGCAAAATGCATTTGTATGCTGGCATATATACAAATCATAAAATATATGGTATGTTTGGAAAATTAACAAACATTAATATTATTGCACTTGTAAATTTCCATATATTAATACACAAACATCTATATTTTCATAATCATGGAAGGTTTTTGTATTGGTATATTTGAGAACCTTCATAAATTTTTGGATTTTCTATTCCTAATCCTCTACAAAATAAACTTAAGAGCCTCATGTTTTTCACTTTTTACAAACATTATGTGGCTGTAGCTGATTAAGAACATTTAGTTTAAGCGGTCCCAGGATAAACTAGAACTAGACTTTATGAGCTGAGACTGTTGGTTGCACAGTAAGCTAGAGTGCAATCCCAAGTTCAGTGGCCAAGTTAATTTTTATTCAACACTTTTTTTCTTTCCTCATGAGAAGCAGAAAAACATCCCACATAAATTCACTGTACTTTTAGCATTCTTCCAGAACACATTACACTGCTATTATAATAAATATACACTTAAACACAAAAGGAAAATATCATAGAAACATTTTTCCAATCTTGGCTCCTGGATGATGAAGAAACAGGTATCTGCCAAATTATGTCGCATTATTTGCAGTTTGTTGCCAGTATCTTACAGGAGTGTCCTACCTCAGGCAGTGATCTCATCATATCCTGCTCCTTACTGTACTGCAAAGTTTAAATGTTTCCTCTGGAGTGTTAATGCTATTGTGGCATCAATTTCTAACAAATATAAAGTACCCTCCCTTTAAAAAAATGGATTAATATAAGGCATAATGCTGAAGTATGTGTCAAGTGAACCTTTATAACGTTCCTTGTCAGGTTTTTCCATTAGAGACCTCATAAGCAGGCCCTGCATATCAGTCACAGTGTTCCCTGACAGCTTTAACCTTCCCAAGTGGCTGAGTGGACCATCTTCACTGCAGCCTATTGACCAAGGCAATAAGCCATTCTATATAGTGTATTAAAGTCATTTTCCACATGCTACCTCAGCACGACCCATTGTTCATGCCGGCTCCTGCTGACCATGGAAAACCTGCACTCCACACTAAATTGCTACACTTTACCCGTTACACCAGTTAAGCAATAAGCCCCCAACTGAATTGTTTTTTTCCTTCATAGTCTAAAAAGCACAGCGATTATCACAAGTGCTCAAGATGCAATTTTAGACTGTCAAAAATCCCTGCAAATAATTTAAACACTTAAAATATATGCTGACTGTGGAAACTTTGTTTTTTGTTCTAATTCACCAATTCTTTGTTCCTAGATGCCTAAGGGTGGCAGGCCATCTGTGCAACTCTGAGGAGCCCTGGGCACTTGGTGTCAAAGGTTGTGTTTCAGCCCCATGAAATTCACCCCATCTCTGCTGAAATCAGCTTTGTTGCTAGACCCTCTGACAAATGAGTCCAATCTAGGCCGGGTGCCCTTGACTTGACCCTGGCCAATGCAAACAATAGGGCAGACTCAGCCAGTGGAAAAGATGTTCTGCACTAATGAACCCAGCGGTGGCCACAGGTCAGTTAAAAAACAGGGGATAATGTTCAGCCTTTTCAGGTGCACATTTATAATGAGAGAAGCACACAGTCTCTTTCAGGATGGAGCACATAACACAAAGAACGTATTTGTACACTCATCAAGCCTAATGGACCCTGAGGGTGCGATAGGAATATGTTTTTAATTTAATCTTTATTGAATGACCTTACACACTTCATTTTCTCTGCACGGTACCATGAAATGGACACACTCTTATCAAGATGAGAAGTGAAAACAGATGAATATATAAATGACCAAAGCCTGCTGGGTCTGTAGATGAATTTTCCTCCCTAATTTTCACCTCTGTTCATCCTCCTGCTGGCTCCCAGCAGCTCCATGGGGATATTTTCCCTTAGAATGTCCTCCACATTTGACAGTCATGCAAACCAGAGGACTGCCACCTAAAAGCTGGCCACTCTAAACTTGGTAATGTTATCTAATGAAACAACTCAAATGTTTTAAAAACTAAACAAAAATTGAGGATTACTTTTTAGTCAAGATTGAAAATGGCTAGGTCTTAGGAGTGGAGGGAAAGTCTTAATATCCTTTCTAGCTCCTAAGCACATTAAAGCAAGTAAGTACTCATTTTAATCACAAGTAACTTTTTATCCTGACAATAAAACAATTAATTATACCTTATTTTTAATTTGAATGTAATTGTTAATTATTTAGGTGAAGAGTACAAAAATAAAGCAAATGTTATGCTTCCTTTAATAACAATAAAAACCCATCTGTCCTGTAGATTCTTGATGCCTGCAATGTTGCAATAAATTTGAGGTTCTGCAAAGTGTGGCTTATGTACCTGTAATCCTTGCAAAAGAAGTCTGTATCTTATCCCAAGGAAACTAAGGCAGGAGGATCAAGAGTTTCAGGCTAGCTAGCATGGGCATGAGACTGAGGGGCAGGAGGAAAAAAAAACCCACAAAAAGTTTAATGTTCTTTTATAATGTTGCTTTACAAAATTAGACCAGAATTTAAATGGGAAACATGAGCTTCTATGTCCCATTTTACTGACTGGGAATATGTTAAAGTGTTCTATGCTATCTCAGCCTAATATCTTCAAAGCTAGTATCAACAACAAAACAAGAGAGGTGGAAAATGTAAACATTTTCTCTTTTTCCTCTCTCTAGCTGTTAGAACCCTGCCTTTAGAGCTCATTGTATTTCAAATATATACAATTAGAAAACCATTTTAGATGTTGTAAAAATGGTTCAGATAGGTGGGCAGACTTGGGAAAATAAAGTTTGTGATTCTGTGTTTTCTCGTTTACAAATGCCTATATTCATGCTGATTGTCAATCTTATATGTTTCAATCATATTAAACACTCAGGCCTTGGAAAACTGTTAAATGCTAGCCTAAGGCAGGTCCTTTAAAGTTAGATAGCACACAGAGGCCCAGCTTACCCTGTCGAGAGACTAATGGGCAAGTTGTAAATCAAAGCAAGTTATTTTCATCCTGATTCTTTTAGCTCCATTGCAGCTGATGACAAGCTTTAAAAAGCCCTTCTGTAAAAAGTAGTTTGATTTAACTTGAATGCATTAGAATCAACTTGTATTCAATTTTAGAGAAATACTACTTAAAATTTAAAATTCTGTATTTTTACAAGTCTTCAATCTAATGTGATAGCATGCAATCAAGCTGAAGCTGTTTCAGCCTCATTGGCCTAATACCTAAGATTAATTATAGAAACATCTGTATATGGTAATTATGAGAAGTAACTTTTTTTTTTGGTCAAAGGCTATTCAAATAACAAACTTCATCTCATGCTTTTAACATTAAAGTTTTCAAGAAAAATTACCATTACCCTGTTATGAACAAAGTGATTGTTCAAAAGCTAAAGGTATGATATTACAAAAGGGTAAGCATAAAAACCCAATCAACATTGACATTATCGCTTAGATTTCTGATTTTATAAAATTCATGTACAGTTCATTCCAAACTCTTCTGTCTTCTCAGAGGAATGTATACTTACGTAGCTTCTAGTCGCTAAGGTAAAAGTTAAGTCACCAATAACTGCTAGCCTTGAGAAATTCGATTCTCAAGCTCAGCATGACGTTCTTTCTTCCCAAACAGAACCATAGCATGCATAGGGAAATTTCTCCCAGCTGTATTGACTTCATACCCTTCAAGTCAGAAATGATGTTGGGAGCTACAGAAGAGGCCTTCATCTGATGCAAAGGGCAGCAATCTGTCTCTGTGTGCTCAGAAGGCTTATGGTCATTCCACTGAGGAACTGGAGCTTTGGATGGCAAAGATTCTCACAGCAGAGCGCACGATGCTCTTGGGAGGAAACTGGTGCAGAAGACAGGCACTTTTGTTAGATTTACTCACTGCCTCCTCTGCCAGAAAGGAAATGTTCTGTGATGGCTTCAATTGTCCAGTTGACTCCAACAGTCACCCACACTCTAATCACTCTCCTTTCTAAAACTTTTCTTA
>REGO01000727.1:501294-516074 GCA_010120015.1 Rhombomys opimus | reverse complement strand
CAACACATGCTGGAGAGGTTGTGGAGAAAGGGGAACCCTCCTCCACTGCTGGTGGGAATGTAAACTTGTACAACCACTCTGGAAAGCAATCTGGCGCATTCTCAGACAACTAGGAATAATGCTTCCCCAAGATCCAGCCATACCACTCTTAGGCACATATCCAAAAGAGGCTCAAATACACAATAAGGACATTTGCTCAACCATGTTTGTAGCAGCTTTATTTGTATTAGCCAGAAGCTGGAAACGACACAGAGGACTCTCAACTGAAGAATAGATACAGAAATTGTGGTACATCTACACAATGGAGTATTACTCAGCAATGAAAAACAAGAAAATAATGAAATTTGCAGGTAAATGGTGGGAGATAGAAAGGATCATACTGAGTGAGCTGTCGCAGAAACAGAAAGACACATGGTATATACTCACTCATGTAGACATATAGAATAAACTTACTAAAATCTGTACATCTAAAGAAACTAATCAAGATGGAGGACTCTGACTAAAATGCTCAATCCCCATCCCAAAAGGCAAAGAGGATGGACATCAGAAGAAAGAAGAAAACAGGAAACAAGTTAGGAACCTGCCATAGAGGGCCTATGACAGGCTCTGCCCTGCAGACTATCAAAGCAGATGCTGAGATTTTAGGTCAACTATTTGGGCAGTGTGCATGAAATCTTATCAAAGAAGTGGAAAATAGTAAGATCAGGAGAGAACAGGAACTCCACAAGAAAGCAACAGAACCTGAAAATTTGAACACTGTGGTCTTTCCAGAGACTCATACTCCAACCAAATAACATGCATGGAGATATCTTAGAACCCCTACACAGATGTAGCCCATGACAGTTCAGTGTCCAAGTGGGTTACATAGTAATGGGAAGAGGGACTGCCTCTGACATAAACTGATTGGCCTGCTCTTTGATCACCTCCCCCTGAGGGAGGGAGCAGCCTTACCAGGCCACAGAAGATGACAATGCAGCCACTCCTGATGAGATCTGATAGACTAAGATCAGAAAGAAGGAGAGGGGGACTTCCCGTATCAGTGGACTTGGGGAGGGGCATGGGTGAAGAATGGGGAGGGAAGGTTGTATTAGGAGGGGAGGAGGAAAGGGGGGAATCAAAGTGAATAAAGTGTAACTAATAAAGTTTAAAAAAAAGGAAAAAGAAAAAAGTAAAATACAATCTACCCCCTGGATGTAATTTTTATTAAATAGTAACGCAAAATTAAAAAAAAAAGAATGTGAGGTCTCTGTTGTTTCCCCTGTTGAGCTCCTGTTCCCCCATATCTTTCTGTCTCTCTCTTCTTCCATAAGGTTCCCTGAACTCTTCCCAAAGTTTGGTTATGAGTCTCAGCATCTGCTTTGATAACCTGATGGGTAGAGTATTCCAGAAGACCCTTGTGTAAAGCCCCTGTCCTGTTCCTGTCTTCTCCTACTTTTGATGTCTATTCTGTTTTCTCAGTGAGGATTAAGTCTCTGCCCTAGGGTCCTCCTTGTTGTGTAGCTTCTTTAGGAGTATGGAGTTTAGTATGTTTATCCTATATTATGTGGCTAATATCCACTTATAAGTGAATACATACCACATGTGTCTTTCTGCTTCTGTGTTACTTGACTCAAGGGGATCTTTTCTAGCTGTCTCCATTTGCCTGTGAATCTCATGATTTCCTTGCTAAGTAATATTCTATTGTGTAAATTTACCAAAATTTCTGTATCCATTTTTCAGTTGAGGGACATCTAGGTTGTTTTCAGATTCTGGGTATTATGAATAATTCAGGGGGTCCTGCAGAGACTGATGTATAAACCAAGGCCTATGCATAGAGAGGACCTAGACCTCCTACTCAGATGTAGCCCTTGGGCAGCTCAGTCTCCATATTGGTTCCCTATTAAGGGGAACAGGGGCTGTCTCTGACATGGACTCAGTGGCCAGCTCTTTGATCACCTCCCCCTGGCAAGGTGGCCTAACTAGGTCATAGAGAAAAAGGATCCAGTCTGCCCTGATGAGACCTGATAGGCTAGATTCAGATAGTAGGGGAGGAAGATCTCCCCTATCAGCGGACTAAGGGATGGATATAGGGGGAGAAGAAGAACTGTGAGTGGTACTGGGAGGAGATAAGAGAGGGGGCTACAGCCAAGATACAAAGTGAATAAATTGTAATAATAATAATGAAGAAAAAATTTTAAAAAGAATGTGGGTACAAAATGTTGCATCTGCTACAAGAGTAGGATATTGAACTTGCAGAAGTCACTGAACGTTTCTCATGATAGATCATTCATAGTAATGGAAGTTATGAAGAATTTGAAATCTAAATTTGAGTTCTGGCATTCGTACTTCCTACTGAAGTAACTCAGTATCTATTTGCAATCTATTTTTTTTGTAGAAGTTATTGAGATTTAACAACTAAGATATTGAGAGTTTTAACAACTAGTCTGATGTAAGCTTTACCCATTTTAGCAAACTCTTGCTGCAAAAATAAATGACATTATTACTTTTAACGTAAGAAAAATAATATCATCCTTAATTATGGCTCAGCAGCAGTTTATTGTTACTGACTTTTAAATCCTCTGAACTTCTCCTATCAGGCTGGTAATTCTAGGTGTATTTCAGAAGAGAATTTCCAAACTCAGCACACTCAAACCTGTTATAAAAATTGGTAAGTAAAGCTGCTTTCTTCAGAGGACATGCTTTGATATATATATTTGCTGTACAAAAAAATAAACAAAAACAATCAAACCAAGACAAAATACATTCCTCTAAGACACTCTTCCAAAAACTACACTGATCTGATTTCAAAGTGCCTAAATAACAAAGACTTACAGATATTTTTCTCTAAACAGAAATTTTGGTTAAGTAAATTTTATTTTAGGGAGAAAATAGGGAACAGGTCAGGAGCCTACCCCAGAGGGACCCTGAAAGGCTTTGCCCTGAAGACTATCAAAGCAGATGCTGAGACTCATAGCCAACCTTTGGGCAGAGTGCAGGGAATCTTATGAAAGAAGAGAGAGAGAGAAAGAACTGGAGCATCTTGTGCAGTTCTTGTGCAGACAGTCACAGCAGTGGCAAGTTCATGAGTGATCCTGTTATGTTCAAAAGATACAATTTCACTTAAGCCTTCCTGACCTCTTGCCCTAACATTCTTTCTGTTCCCTCTTGCATGATGGTCCTTGAGTCTTGGGTATGGTATAGTTGTCCTATGTAAAAGTAACTTTTATTCACCTGTTTCAATTGTTGTCTCCAAGTATTACTGCCTCTGTCTGCTAACCTAGACGTAGTTCTGGAATCTTCTAGGATCCATGCAATCTAACATAGGCCTAGAATGCTTACCCTTTCTTTTTCTTGCTGAGCTCTGGGCTTGCTGGTTTAACTCATCTGTTCTGGTTCAAACTCCTCTCCTGACTGATTCATGCAATACGGCTTTTCTCTCAACCTCTGAACTGCTGTGTTTGGCCTCAAACTGACTCCAAACTTTTCTACTCTTTGTGTTCCTTCTCATTCTCCAACTCTTTCCATCTTCATGTGTGTTCTTTCTCTGCAACCTATCTCTCTGTTACTCTCCTGGTAAAACACTGCTCTCTCTCCCTTTCCCTTAAATGGCTTCCTTTCCCCTCTCTTCTCCTGAGAGTTGGGCATATCCTATTAGCATGTGAATTGCACAAGACCAAGTCTGTCAGCACTCTAGCATAGAGTAGGAATGCATTCCCAAGCTCCTACCCTTAACTGAAAAGCTATGAGCAGTTAAAAACTTTTGGGGGAGGAAAAATCTGTTTTTTTTAAGGCTGGTAGGTCAACCATACTCCAGTGGATGTCTCCACACTTGAGAGTATATGAACAGTACAAACTGGAGATGATACAGTATTAAACAAAAGAGCAGAAGATGTTGGAAAAGGTAGGAAGGTTAAACCGATCGAGGTGGAGTTTACAAAAAGGAATGGGAGGTGGTAAATATCATCAAAATACAGTCTTGTAAGGAATTCTCAAAAAATTAATAAAATAATTTTTAAAAAAGAAAGACTTGGAGGGGACAGGAGCTCCAGGGGTCTTTTCTGAGACTGATACTCCAAACATGGACCATTCATGGAGATAACCTAGAACCTCTGCACAGATGTAGCCCATGGCAGCTCAGTCTCCATGTGGGTTCCCTAGTAAGTGGAACAGGGACTGTCTCTGACATAAACTGATTGGCCTGCTCTTTGATCAACGCCCCCTCAAGGGGGTGCAGCCTTACCAGGCCACAGAGGAAGACTATGCAGCCAGTACGGATTAGACCTCATAGACTTGGATCAGATGGAAGAGGAGGAGGACCTCCCCTGGCAGTAGAATGGAGGAGGGACATGGGTGAAGAAGAGGGATGGAGAGTGGGATTGGGAGGGAAAGAGGGAATGAGCTACAGGTGGGATACAAGGTGAATATATTGTAATTAATAAAAATAAAAAATTATAATAAAAAAGAATGTTTCTATTTATTCTGGTAGATTGGCTGGAGAGATGGTTCATCAGGTAAGAGTATTTGCTGAAATTTCAGAGGATCCGTGTATGGTTCTCAGCACTCAGACTGTCTCTCACAATAATCTGTAATTCTAATTTTAGTGGAGAAAATACCCACATCCAGACTCTTATGTGTACAAACCCAAATACAGTGTGCCTACTTACATCTAGTCAAACAGTCAAATATATAAAATAATGATAAGTTAAACTTTTAATAGTTACCATGGTAGAAGCAGAAAGATACCTTATTTTCTGCATTTAGGGACCAAAATGTCACATCTACAACATTCTCTACATCAAATGTCACCACAGAATATATTACTGATAAACCATCTATAATATCTAGAGATAGTCCAATAGAGGTGAGAAAGCATTTGTAGGCAATGAATTGTTCAATAAAACAGCATTTATGAATATAATGCAGACTCTTATTGATTACTTGTAGTTCATACATCATACAGTAATGCAAAATTCTATTTTATAAAATGGTGTAGAATTTGTGATGGAAAATGTGAATGACATTAAAGAATATTTACACTAAATATGAAGCTTATTCAAACTTCTGAAATTATATATTAAAGAAAGTTTTAGAATCATGTGAAGCTATACAAATCAGGAGCACTAATAACGTAGTTAATTTCAAAGTTCACTTAATTATTATTATAATCTAACATCATTATTAGTTCTGGGGTATATTCTAACATAACACACTTGGTTTTTGTATACATATACTAAAATTGTGATAACCAATATTATGGACACATTTCTCATTAATATTAAATTTTATGTCTACATCTACATAAACTAGTAATAATTAAAACAATACCATAAACAAACACATATTACATAATAACTGGCTTGAAGATAGAATAACCTGTATCTAGTCTAGAGATAAAACAAATGGGAAAGCATTGACTTAGTAACCTAAACAACTGTAACAATCATTTGTATTTGATCACAAATGATCACAATCATTTGTATTTGAAGTTCTAATGGAGGAGAGACTGTGACAACCACTTCTGCTCGGCTACAAAAAAAGCAACAGAAAAGAAAGAAACAATAGACATACTTCATAATGCAGAATGCAGAGAAAATAATCTTTCACATCATAGCAATTGCTACTAATTCAAAGTAAAAAAAAAATCACAAACAAAACAAAGATATGCATTGTTTTCAGGACTGGCTGCAATGTCCTCTTTTGTGGCCTAGCAAGGCTGCTCTTCTATCAGAGGAGGGGAAGGTATAAGAGCCATACACTGACTTCATGTCACAGACAGTCCCTGTTCTGCTTACTAGGACACCCACTTGGATACTGAATTGCCATGGGCTATGTCTGAGCAGGGGTTCTAGGTTATATCTATACATGGTCATTGGCTGGAGAATCATTCTAAGAAAAGACCCCTGTGCCCAGATATATTTGGTCCTTGTAGAGCTCCTGTCCTTTTCAGGTCTTACTAACTCCCCCTTTTTTCATATGATTCCCAGCATTCTGCTCAGGATTTGGTTATGAGTCTCAGCATCTGCTTTGATACCCTGTTAGACAGAATCTTTCAGAGGCCCTCTGTGGTAGGCTCCCATCCTGTTTCTTGTTTTCTCCTATTTCCAATGTCCATTCCAATTGCCTTTCCAAATGAGGATTGATCCTCTTACCCTGGGTCCTCCTTCCTGTTTATCTTCTTTAGGGTTAAAGATTTTAATAATATCCACTTATATGTGAGTATGTACCCTGTGTGTCTTTTCTGCTTCTGAGATACCTCACTCAGGATGATCTTTTCTAGATCTCACCATTTGCCTGCAAATTTCGTGATTTCCTTGTTTTTAATTGCTGAGTAGTATTTCATTGTGTAAAAGTACCACATTTTCTGTATCCATTCCTCCACTGAGAGACATCTGGGTTGTTTCCAGGTTCTGAGTCTTACGGATAAAGCTGCTGTGAACATGGTTGAACACCAACAGGGACTAAGATCAACAATCAATAAATTGAAAAGACATGAAACTGAAAAGCTTCTATAAAGCAAAACACACTGTCATCAGAACAAAACGACAGCCTACAGACTGGGAAAGGAATTTCACCAACCCTGTGTCTGACAGAGGGCTAATATGCAGAATATATAAAAATCTAAACAAGATAAAAAGCAACAAATCAAGTAATGGAATTAAAAAATGGGGTACAGAGCTAAACAGAGAATTCTCTGTAGAGAAATATAGAATGGCAGAGAAATACTTAAAGAAATGCTCAAGTCCTTAGCCATCAGGGAGATGTAAGTCAAAACAACCCTGAGAATTCACCTTACACCCATCAGAATGGCTAAGATCAAAAACTCAAGTAACAATACATGCTAGAGAGGATGTGGAGAAAGGGGAACCCTCCTCTATTGCTGCTGAGAATGTAAACTTGTACAACCACTTTGGAAATCAATCTGGCGCTTTCTCACACAATTAGGAATAGTGCTTCCTCAAGATCCAGCCATACCACTCCTAGGCATATATCCAAAATATGACTTTTATCCAAGTGTCAGTTAGGAGAAAATGAAATATTTCCAAGTGCAAAATAAAATAAAAATGTTGTATTTCCAAAATAAGAGTACAATAATTTTATTTTAGAAAATACAAAACATGAAAAGTGTACTTTCCTGAAAGGCTAAACTATATAAAATGATAACATTTATAAGTTTAGCTTAATGGGAATAACATTAATAAGAGTGAAAGGGAGACAGTATGAGGGACTGAATGTTTGTTTTCAAAATAGGCTGCAATGCCCAAAGAAAAGGGAACTTTAAAACTTCAAACTAATATCAAAATAGATAATAAAAGTAGAATAAAATATTAAACCAATTCATCTCTAAAATGTATACATTTGTCTGGCCAAAACTAAGAATAAAAGACAAAAGATAGAAAAATAGTGAGAATATAAGAAATCAGAAAAAGATGGTAAAGGTAGATACAAACCTCTAAATAATTACTTTTAATTTTTTGAACAAACTAATCATAATGAAGTAAAGGTTTAAAATTTATTTTTAAAATTATTTAAAAAAAAAGCGGAGCAGGAGAGAAGTCTCAGCTACTAACAGCACTGATTATTTTCTAGAAGTCTGGGTTTGATTCGCAGCACCCACATTTTGGCTGATAACAATCTGTAACTCCAGTTCCAGGAAATCTAATACTTTCCTCGGGATTCCAGTGGCACCAGCCACACACAAGATTCATAAACATGCATGCAAAGATATATATAAAAAGAACATAATAAAAAATTTAAAAGATGATAAAAATGATGAAAACATACTTATAATACATATTGGTTATATGTCCAGGAGTGGTATAGCTGTTTTTTTTAAATATTAATTACACTTTATTAACTTGGCATCCCAGCTGTATCACCTTCCCTTATTCCCTCCCAATCCCATCCTCCCTCCCTCATCTCTTCTTTGCCCCTTTCCAAGTCCACTGATAGGGAAGGACCTCCTCCTCTTTCATCTGACCCTGGATTATCAGGTATCTTCAGGACTGGATGCAAAGTCCTCCTCTGTGGCCTAGCAGGGCTCCTATTGCTGGATCTTGAGTTATCACTGTTCCTAATTGAGAAAGCACCAGATTTATTTCAAAAGTGGTTATAAAGTTTATATTCCCTCCAACAAGAGAAGAGGGTTCTGCTTTGTCAACATCCTCTCCAGAATGTATTATCACTTAAGTTTTGGTCTTAGCAATTTTGATGGGTGTAAGGTGAAATTTCAGGGTTGTTTTGATTTGCATTTCCCTCATGGCTAAGGAAAGTGAGAATTTCTTTAAATGTTTCTTTGTCATTCGATATTCTAATATTGAGAATTCTCTGTTTTTCTCAGTTGCCCAACTTGATTGTTGCTTTTTTACTTCTTGAGTTCTTTATATATTCTGGATATCAGCCCTTGGCCAGATACAGGGTTGGTGAAGATCCTTTCCCAACGTGCAGGCTGTCATTTTGTTCTGGTGACAGTGCCCTTTATATGCAAAATATGCTCAAGTATCCAATAAGGACATTTGCTCAACCATATTCTTAGCAGCTTTATTCATAAGAGCCAGAACCTGGAAACAACCCATATGTCCCTCAGTTGAGAAATGGATACAAAAAATGTGGTACTTTTACACAATGAAATACTACTCAGCAATTAAAAACAAGGAAATCATAAAATTTGCAGGCAAATGGTGGGATCTAGAAAATATCATCCTGAGTGAGGTATCTCAGAAGCAAAAAGACACACATGGTATATACTCACTTATAAGCAGGCCTCTGAAAGATTCTATCTAGCAGTGTATCAAAGCAGATGCTGAGACTCATAACCAAACCTTGATTATAGTGCAGGGAATCACATGAAAGAGGGGGGGACATAGAAAGACCTGGAAGGGACAGGAGCTCCACCAAAACATCTGGGCACGGGGTCTTTTCTGAGACTGATTCTCCATCCTAGAACCATTCATGGATATAACCTAGAACTCTTGCACAGATATAGCCCACGGCAGCTCAGTATCCAAGTGGGTTCCCTGGTAATGGGAATAGGGACTGTCTCTGACATGAACTCAGTGTCTAGCTCTTTGATCACCTCCCCATGATGGGGGATCACCCTTACCAGGCCACAGAGGAAAACAATACAGCCAGTCCTGATGAGACCTGATAGGCTGTTGTCAGAGGGAAGGGGAGGAGGACCTCCCCAATCAGTGGACTTGGGGAGGGGCATAGGAGGAGATGAGGGAGAGAGTATGAGGATTAGGAGAGGAAGAAGGAGAGAGCTACATCTGGGATAGAAAGTGAGTAAAGTGTAATTAATTTAAAATAAATAAATTTTAAAAAGACAATCGATTAAATATCTAGGTAGGAAATGTATCAATAAAGCACAGAAAACATAACATGCAAACCATCACAGGAAGAAAGCTATGGTGTTTTCATTAATATCAAATTGAATTTTGCTTCAGATAAGGAGTTTGGCTTATAAAAAGTATACATTGGTTGAACATATCAAGTATATTAAAAAGAAGAGATGATATGCATGTGCTATGAGAAGTATTGATTTTCAACATGACAAGCTGTGAAGTTCCCTGGGAGATGAGCCTTTGGTCATGCCTCTGGGCATGATTACACTAACTGAAACAAGTGACCCACGTACTATCAGTAGGACCATTCTCTGGGTAGCATCCTTGAATATGAAAATGGAGACATGAACTGATCAGCAGCACATGTTCCTAACTCTCTGCTTATGTATTGTGGATGCACTGCAATGAACATCCAACATCACTTCCTGACCATGACATTAGACTGATACTCTTGAACTCAGTACCAGAATATGTCTTTTTCCCTTTAAGTAGTTTCTTTCATAGTATTTTATCATTTCAGCAGAAAATTTAACTAAAAGAACATGTTAAAAAGAGAGAAAGAGAGAACATGTAACAATAATACTTCAAGCTACAGGAATGGAAATTGATAGCTCTATAGCTCTGAAATAATCTCAAGTACCTTTATTAGTAAATATGTAGATTACATGCATCTAATATTGACCTACGTTGCAATGCTTTATTTTTGTTATAAGATGAATTGTACAATAATTTATTTTCAAATACATATGAAGTACTAATTTTTGAATTCTTATCATCAGGAGTATCTTAAATAGCTGAGAAGCATTTAAAGAAATGTTAAGAAATGTTCAATATCTTTATCCACCAGGGAGATGTAAATTGAAATCACTCTGAGATTATATCTTACACCTCTCAGTATGACTAAGATCAAAACCGTAAGTGGCAGTTCATATCGGAGAGGATGGGGAGCAAGAGGATCACTCTTCCATTGCAGGTGGGAGTCCAAACTTGTACAGCCCTTTTGGAAATCAATTTGCCTGTTTCCTAGAAATGCAGCAGCTTAGGCATCCTGTGGGTCCCCTAATAATTGGAGTAGGACAGTCTCTGACTCTGTTTCCTGCCTTTGGATCCTTTTCTTCTAAAGGGGATGCCTTGCTTGGGGAGGATATGCTTAGTCCTGCTGTGATTTGATAGGTCAGGGTCTTTTAGTAACCTTGGGGGATTTCATATTATCAGAGAAAGAGAGGTTGTAATGGAGGAGGAGGATGTGAGAGTCAAACTGGGAGGAGAGGAGAGAGGAAGCTTTCAATCAGGCTGTAAAGTGATTAAATAATTAATGAAAAAGAAAAATATTTTTAAAATATTAAATCTAGGAAATAAGTAAAACTTGTGGTCATTTTCTAAATAGCAGAAATTTCAGGGATAATTTTAAACACCCAGAGGGGACAGGAGCCCCACAAGGGGAACAGCAAAGCCAAAAAAGCTGGGCCCCAGGGGGAATACATCAACTAAAGAACATACATAGAGAGAACATAGACCTCTGCCCAGATGTAGCCCACAGATGAGCTCAGTTTCCATGTGGGTTGCCTAGTAAGGGGAGATGAGAGTCTCTGACATGAACTTCATTGCCTGCTCCTTGATCACTTCTCCCTTGTAGCCTGTCCACACAGGATGAGGATCCAGGCATTCCTCATAGGTTAGGGTCAGACAGTAGGAGAGGAGAACTACGCCTATCAGTGGACTAGGGGAGAGGGATAGGGAAGAAAAATGTAGGGAAAGTAAGACTGGGAGGAGATGAGGGAGGGGGCTACAACCAGAATACAAAGTGAATAAATTACTAGGGAACCCACTTGGAACAGGAAATGTCTCTGGCATTAACTCAGTGGCTGGCTCTTTGATCACCTCCACCTGAGGGAGGAACAGCCTTACCTGGCCATAGAGGAGGACAATGCAGTTAGTCCTAATGAGACCTGATAGTCTAGGGTCAGATGGAAGGGGAGGAGGACCACCCCTAACAGTGGACTTGGGGAGGGGCATGGGAGAAAATGAGGGAGGAGGGTGGGATTGGGAGAAGAGGAATGAGGCTCCAGCTGGGACACAATGTGAATAAACTGCAATTAATAAAAAATAAATAAATTGAGGGGATCCAAGATGGTGGCTCAAGGAGGACATTGGCTGACTTTCAGGACAGCAGTGACTGCACGGTCACCAAAAGACCAAACTCTGGGCTTAAAACACCAGGGACTGTGCTTCCCAGGTGAGAGGAAACTCCATGGTACAGAAAACATTCAGGTCACTCCTCAGGTCACCCAACTAAACCCTGGAAGAGTTCCTGTTTCCTGGCAGGTGCTTGGTCACCACCACAGAGCCACACTCCTGCATGCTCTAATCATCATTCCAGACTGAACTGTGGGTACCACAACACCAGAGACTGGGAGTTTCAGTCAAAAGAAAACCCCACTGTGAAAGAATCATTGAGACCAATCTCAAGTCACCCATACAATCCCTGGAAAAGGTCTTGAGGTCTATCAGGCACTCAGTCACCAGCCCAGAAAGCTGCCTGTGCCCATGACTCGTGGTCAGAGACAGAACTGTGGGCCTCATGGCACCAGAGACTGGATTTCACTGTCGGAGGGCAACCCATGGTGAAGGAAATATAAGCTCCTACCTCAGGGTACTCAGCCGACCCCCTCAGTGTGTCCCCCCCAGAAAAGTTCTCCGGGATAGTTCTTGGGTTCCAGCAGGTGCCCAGTCTCTAGCAGGGAGCACTTGCCTTACCCTGCATGCTCTACTCACCATCACAGACTGGACTGAGAACCCCCAAACATCACAGACTAGGTCTCCCCATTGGGAGGAAACCTCACAGTGGAGGAAACATCAGGTCTGACCTCAGGACATCTGGCTCCGGAAAAATGTATGGGTACCTTCAGGTTCCAGGCTCTACCCTCCTACTGCATGTATGAGGGCTGTGCTCACCTGCCAAAGATTACTGCTTAGGTACTGGGGCACAGAGCTCCAACTTCAGACCCACAGAAGCCTGAGATCCACAGGATCAGCCCCCAGACACTGTTCCAAGGTGCAACCAGTTATCCCTAGCTAAACTGACCAAACCGAAGGACTCCCTGGTTCTTTAAGAGGGTTGCACCCAGCAAATACAGTGTAAGAGTGGCAGCAGCAGCTCAATAAATGCAGAGGAAGAAACCCAGTTGCAGGGCAATTGTCTCCATGTTTTCTCCTGGTGAGAGGAAAGTGCCCCACTGCCAACTACCAAAGCCCACAGTTACCACACTGGTCCTGGTCCATGGGACTGTGTGAGCAGTGGCAATTTCTGAGAAGCACTGACATTCTGTTGGCCATACCTAAAAAGCTGAGAAGGCCTCCTTCAGGAAAAACCATCTTCTTGCCAAGGGGAATCTCCCCATCCCAGGATTCCAGCAAACACCAGAAATTAACAGCCAACACCTGGAGACAGTCTGATGGGTAGAAGCCCATGTAAAAGAACAAGCAACAAAAGGCAAAGCAATATGGCATCTCCAGAGAACAGTTATCCAGGGGCAAGTAGCCCTGGACATCCTAATAAAAGTAAAATTCAAGAATATGACCTTACATTTATACTTATGAAGAGGATAGTGGAGAAAACAAATAAAATGGGTAAATAAATAGAAGATGATAAAGTCAAACAGATTAAGGCCATACATAAAGAAATAGAAGAAGAGTAAACCAAGCAGTTTATGACCATCTGAGAAGAAAGAGAGGAAGATAAAGAACAAACAGAGTATGGCCATCAGAGTTTAAATGATTAAGTCACTGAAAGAAATAAAAGAAACAGAGGAATATACAAAAAAAAAAAAACAGGTGAAGGAATTAGAGGAAAAACAGAAAAATACAGCCAGACAGGTAAAGGAAATCAATAAAACTGTTCAAGATCTGAAGATAGAATTGGAAAAATTAAAGAAAACACAAACAGCGGAAGTCATGGAGTAGAAGAATTAAGGGAAGAAAAAAGGAACTGAAAGGCAAACATAACAAACAGACTACAAGAGATGGAAGAAAGAATTTCAGGTGTGAAAGAAACAGTAGGCAAAATCAATGGATCCATCAAAGATAATGTTAAATCTAAAAAATCCCTGAAAAAAACTGTCCAAGAAACAAATGAGAGCATGAAAGGACAAAACCTAAGAATAATAGGAATAGAGGAAAAAAAAAGATTCCCTTCTCCAAGGTCCAGAAAATATTTTCAACAAAATCATAGAATAAAATTTCCCCAATTTAAAGGAGCGGCCTATAAGCATACAAGAGGCCTAGATAACACCTTATAAATTAGACCAGAAAAGGAAATCCTCCTGCCACATAATAATCAAAACAGTAAGTACTCAGAACAAAAAAAACAAAAAAAAAACAAAAACAAAAAAACAAACAAACAAACAAAAAAAAAACACTAAAAGCTGCAAAGGAAAAAGTCCAAGTAACATATAACGGCAAACCCATCAGGATCACACCTGACTTCTCAACAGAGATTATGAAAGCCAGAAGGGCCTGGACAGATATCATGCTGACATTAAGAGAACACAAATGTCAGCCCAGGCTACTATACCCAGCAAAACTCTTAGTCATCATAAATGGAGAAAACAATATATTTAATGAGAAAAACAAGTTTAAACAATATCTAACCACAAATCCAGCTTTACAAAGTATACTAGAAGGAAAAATACAACCAAGGAAAACTAATTATTTCAGGAATACATAGGAAATAAATAACCTCACTACAGCAAAACTAAAAGCAACCAAGCACACAAACACACTACTACAACCAACATCAGAATCAAAGGATTTAACAGCCACTGGTCATTACTCTCTCTCAACATCAATGGACTGGACTCTCCAATGAAAAGACACAACAACAGACTCGATACTTAAACAAGACCCAACAATCTGTTACATACAAGAAACACACCTAAGACACAAAGATAGACACTACCTGAGAGTAAAGGGCTGGAAGACAGTTTTCCAAGCAAATGGACCCAAGAAGTAAGCAGGAATAGGCATTCTAATATCTAATAAAATAGATTTTAAACCAAAATTATTCAAAAGATGGGGAAGGTCACTGCATATTCATCAAAGGAAAATACCTCCAAGAAGACATCAAAATTCTTTAATTTTTTATTTAACTTTTATTAATTACACTTTATTCATTTTGTATTCCCCCATAAGCCCCTCCCTCTTCCCTCCCAATCCCACCATCCCTCCCCTTTCTGCATGCATGCACCTCTCCCAAGTCCACTGATAGGGGAGGTTCTCCTCTCCTTCTTTCTGATCTTAGTCTATCAGTTCTCATCAAAAGTGGCTGCACTGTCATCTTCTGTGGCCTGGTAAAGCTGCTCCCCCCCCCCCAGCTGGAGGTGATCAAAGAGCAGGCCAATCAGATTACCTCAGAGGCAGTTCCTCTTCCCATTACTATGTAACCCACTTGGACACTGAACT
>REGO01000727.1:461888-486278 GCA_010120015.1 Rhombomys opimus | reverse complement strand
TTTTCTGTATCTATTCAAATATTCACTCATTGATTACACTTCATTATGTTCGCATTATTTTCTTATTTGTTGACTATTATCTTTATTTCACACCAGGAATGAAACTCACTTGATTATGGTTAACCAAATTTTTAATGCACGGTTGAAACTTACTTCAGATTTTATTACAAAGTTGTGGTTTTTTAAAGTATTATAGTGCTGGTATAGAAGATTAGAAGTGAGTAGAAAGCACAAAAATAAACACAGTGTTATGCAGTCAATAAATATTAAACCAAATTGCAACAACACATGAAAAAGAATAGTATTTTCTTTAATAAATGGTTCTGAGGAAATTGGACACCCAGAAACAAACAAATGAAACTGAATCATTATTTAATATCATACCAAAATTAACTCGCCATATCTTAAATATTTCAAAATAAATATCTATTCCACAAAACTCCCAGAATATATGACAGGAAAAGTTTTAAGACATTGATTATACCAATTACTGTTTTCATTGAAGCCATCATATAAATATCACATACAAAATTCATCAAGTACAATTTCATAAAATCAAATAGTTTCTGCAAAGAAATATTCAATAAAGCTTATGTTCACCTGCAGCATAAAAGAAAAAGATCACAATTAATATGGTACAGAGTTAAAATTCAAAATATACAAACATGTGATATTTTTGCGTAACAAAATAAATAAGCAAAGATGATAAATAAAATAAAATCTAAATTTATAATTTCCCATTATGATGTAGAAAATAGTCAGTGGTGGGATGATAACACAGTAAGTGACCTACTTGCCAAGCCAAGCATGCCACCCGGTTTTCTACAGCGCGTGTAAAAGCCCAGCATAGTGACAGATATCTGTAGTCTCAGATGGTAAGAGCACTTGTGCAAGCACTGGAACCTGAATTCAAATCCCAGTACATATGTAAAAGATAAGCCAGATATGGAAATATGCAGTCTTTATAAAATCCTAGCATGGTACAGGTTTGAAATGGGATTTGTCGACTTAGCCATTCACATCCTGGTTTCACATTTGTGGGAGATTCTGTGTCTACAGGAAATAATATAGAGTGTGATCGAGCAGGATACCTGGCTTTCTCCATGAGTGGAGATGTGTGTGCTTCAGCATAGAAACACATGCACATGTCTGTACACACACATACACTACATTCATGCAATAAAATTGATTATAATAATAAGGTAGATCATAGTGGAGAAAGACAGCCAACCTCAAACTATAGTATACACAAATATACATATATGTGCATTTGTACTTTTTGCTCCATGTGCGAACACACACACACACAGAGAAAGAGAGAGAGAGAGAGAGAGAGAGAGAGAGAGAGAGAGAGAGAGAGATGGCTATCTAGCTAGATAGAGAGAGAAATAAAGAAAGAGAGAGAGAGAAGGAAGGAGGGATGGAGGGAGAAAAGGAGGGAGGGAGAGGGAGAGAGAGGAAAAGAGGGAAGGAGAGAAAGAAATGTGCTCAACACAACTAAACACCAATGAAGACAATGAAAAAAAAAACATTTGTTTCTTCATTCATTTCTCAATAACTATGTGTGACAAATTATCACATTTTGCCACATAAAACATCTATTATTTTATTTAGCATTTAACACTACCACCATAATTAGAAAATATTACAGTTACACAGCACCCAGTATGTGTTTGGATGGCTATTACTGAAAATCCATAGGGAAAATGTGACAAGGATGTGAAGAGTGATCCTCACACACCATTAGTCAGTGCATAATGGCACACGGACATCATAGAACGTATTTGAGGTATTCTGAAAGGATAAATCTTCAGTATTACACAATGAACCTCAAAACCCGTACTTCTGTATTAATGCAAAGCTAAAAGTTTCACTATGAGCTATAAACTTTACCTCACATCTTCGATGAAACATTACTAAGTCAGAATCCCACAATATTTAATATGATTGATGAAATGGATCATAGAAAATAGATAACATAAAATAAGACTGAAGTAATAAATGAAGTTTCCTTTCACAGGTTTTAAAAATAACCATAAAAAATTGATGACTTCCAAAGCATTATTAAAATATCTACCTTTAATATATATCAGAAAAAAGTATGAAAAATACAATAAATATTTTAAATTATGCATTTTACAAATGATTTGCCCTCAAAGCATAAAAACAATTGTACACCTGAGTTATTAAATGGTAAAATGCCAATAAAAAATGACCGCAAGTGTTTTTGTTGGAATTTCACAAAGGAGCATGTATGTTTGTTTGCGTCTCACATGAAGAAATAAATAGCATTAATAATTAGAAATTTGGCTTTAGATGAAAGTAGGACATTATTGCATGTATGCTGAATAACTCCCATTTTACATGCTGATGATTGCAAATGTCAGCAAGGAAACAAGGCAAACAGTCTTTTCATATAGATGGATGATTCAATTTTTCAGAAAAAATAAACTGATAATTTCTTATATAGCTTAACCTATAAAAATCTTATAAACCTAAAAATTATGTGCCAGAAATTTATTTAGGAAACATAAAATATATCTATAGAATCTAATTTATATATATTATAGCTATATTTATATATTATATACATAGATATTGACATAAAATTTCTATGCAATCTCACCTGGCCCAAAACTTGAAACACACTCTAATGTACTGAACCCTGCTTAGGATGCTGTCAAATCACCTTTAATGATGAAAGCTAAAAACTGAGGAATACAACTGTCAAAAAGAAAATGGGCAAAAAAAAATCACAATACATGCATAGCACAGAGTGTTATTCAATAATAATGATAAATTATGGATTTAGGCAACAATATGATTGAGTTCCAATATATGTGGAGGAAAATAAGTCAATAAAAAGACTATTGTGTTTATGACAAAAAAATCTGAGTTAAATACTAACAGCAATTGAATAACTTTTAACTACATATGGCTATTGCAAGTATTACTAGCTTGTTTGTCTGATTCCTGATGTTATAAAATAGTATATTCTACTGAATCATTATATAGTTTTTGAAGAAGACATCAATTGCTATTCAAAAGAGTTTGCCCTCCTCCAAGGCACACTGAATGAAAGTTCTGTTTCTACTACTAAAGCTGATGGAAATTTCTATATCACAGAAAAACAAAGAAACAACTCTCACATACAAGTTTACTTGAAATATGATTGTTCAAAACCCTTGCTTCCTTGAATCATTGGATAATATGTTCTAACTCTTTATAAGTTATCATAGAGAGTGATAGTGTTTAATATCCTGGGATTAGATGTGAGCAATGTTGCACATGATTTCAAACAAATTTTTGCTACATGCAGAGGCAATAAAGAATAGTATCTAAGTTATACCTAGTATCTTAACTTCTTTGTATTTGGATATAGTGCTGAATTAATTTTGTTAAACTAATATATGGGTGCCACATCAGAATGAACAGGAAGGAGATGAGGGAGGGAGGGTGTAACTGGGAGGGAAGGTGGAGGGGGCTACGGCTGGGATACAAAGTAAATAACCTGTGATGAATATTAAAAAAATAAAAATTAAAAAAAAGAAAACCTCACCTCTTACTGCCTAAGTCATTACCTTGGACTTTTCTCAATTAAATGTGTCTGAGGAGACTACCACAGAGGGCCTCTGAAAGGCTCTACCCAGCAGGGTATCAAAGCAGAGGTTTAAACTCATAGCCAAACTTTGGGCAGAGTGCAGGGAATCTTATGAAAGGAGGAGATAGAAATACCTGGAGGGGACAGGAGCTTTACAAGAAGAACAACAGAACCAAAAAAATCTCTACACAGGGGACTTTTCTGAGACTGATACTCCAAGGACCATGCATGGAGATAACGTAGAACCCCTGCACAGATATAGCTCATTGTCCAAGTGGGTTAACTAGTAATGGGAATAGGGACTGTTTCTGACATGAACTGATTGGCTTGCCCTTTGATCATCTCCCCCTTGGGGCCAGGGGTGCAGCCTTACCAGGACACAGAGGAAGACAATGCAGCCAGTCTTGATGAGACCTGATAGACTAGGATCAGATGAAAGGGGAAGAGGACCTCCCCTATGAGTGGAATAGGGAGGGACATGGGTGGAGAAGGGAAAAGGAGGGTGAGATTGGGAGGGGAAAAAGGAGGGAGCTACAGGTGGGATAAAGAGTGAATAAACTGTAATTAATAAAAATAAACTAGTTTTCCTAAAGACAAATGGGATGTGCATTGGATGTATGACAGGAGTCTACAGCAGAAGGCATCTGAAAGACTCTACCTAGCAGTGTTTCAAAGCAGATGCTGAGACTCATAACCAAACCTTCGGAAGAATGCAGGGAAACATATGAAAGAAGGGGAGTTAGTATGACGTGGAAAGGACAATCTGTAGGCTGTCATTTTGTTCTGACGACAGTGTCCTTTGCTTTACAGAAGCATTTTAGTTTCGTGAGGTCCAATTTATTGATTGTTGTTCTTAGGGCCTGCGCTATTGGTGTTCTGTAGAGGAAGTTGTCTCTTGTGCCAATGAGTTCTAGGCTCTTCCCCACTTTTTATTCTAACCAATTTAGTATGTCTACTTTTATGTTGAGGTCTTTGATCCACTTGAACTTTAGTTTTGTGCATCGTGATGAATATGGATCTATTTTCATTTTTCTGCATGTAGACATCCAGATGGACCAGCACCATTTGTTGAAGATGCTGTTTTTGTTTTTTGTTTTTTTCCATTGAATGGTTTGGCATCTTTGTCAAAAATCAAGTATTCAGGAAGAAATTAGAAACATCTCATTCAAGCGAGTTAATGGCTCACCTAAAAGCCCTAGAGAAAAAAGAAGCAGACACACCAAAGAGGAGTAGATGGCTGTAAATAAGCAAACTCAGAGCTGAAATCAATAAATTAGAAAAAAATATAAAAATTCAAAGAGTCAATGAAACCAAGAGTTGGTTCTTTGAGAAAATAAACAAGATAAACAAGATAGACAAAACCTTAGCCAAACTAAAAGGCTGAGAGACACTACCCAAATCAGCAAAATCAGAAATGAAAAGGGGGACATAACTACAGACACCGAGACAATCCAAACAATAATTAGGTTGTACTACAAAAGCCTATATGCCACAAAATTCAAAAATCTAAAAGAAATGGACAATTTTCTTAATGATTCCACCTACCAAAATTCAGTTAAGATCAGGTAGAAAAATTGAATAGCCCTATATCCCCCAAGGAAATTGAAGCATTCATCAATAGTCTCTCTTCCAAAAAAAGCCCTAGGCCAGATGGTTTCAGAGCAGAATTCTACCAGACCTTCAAAAAAGTGCTAAATCCAATTGTATTCAAACTGTTCCACTAAACAGAAACAGAAGGAACATTACCAAATTCATTATAGAAAGCCAGCAACGAAGGAATGGATACAAAATTGTGGTATTTTTGCACAATGGAATACTACTCAGCAATCAAAAATGAAGAAATCATGAAATTTGCTGTCAAATGGTGGGATCTAGAAAAGATCATTCTGAGTGAGAAGGAGAAAGACACACATGGTATATACTCACTTATATAGACCTATAAGATATGATAAACATAATGAAATCTATACACCTAAAGAAGATAAACAAGAAAGAAGAAGAAGATAAACAAGAAAGAAGACCCAGGGTAAGATGATCAATCCTCACTTAGAAAGACAAATGGGATGGGCATTGGACGTAGGAGAAAACAAGTAACAAGACAGGAGCCTACCACAGAGGGCCTCTGAAAGATTCTACCTAGCAGTGTATCAAAGCAGATACCAAGACTCATAATCAAACCTTAGACAGAGTTCAGGGAATCATATAAAATAAGGGGGAGTAGTATGACATGGAGAAGATAGGAGCTCCACAAGGACAAAATATATCTGGGCACAGGGCTCTTTTCTGAGACTGACACTCCATCAAGGACCATGTATGGATATAACCTAGAACCTCTGATTGGATGTAGCCCATGGTAGCTCAGAACCAACTGGTTTCCCATAGTAAGGGGAATAAGGACTATTTCTGACTGAAACTCAATGGCAGGCTCTTTGACCTCCCCACCCCTCAAGTGAGGAGCAGTCCCGCTAAGCCACAGAGGAGGACTTTGCAGCCAGTACTGAAGATACCTAATGGAACAGGTTCAGATGAAAGGGGAGGAGGTCCTTCCCAATCAGTGGACTTGGAAAGGGGCAGGTAGGAGATGATGGAGGGAAGGCGGCATTGGGAGGGAATAAAGGAGCAGGATACAGCTGGGATACAGAGTTAATAAAATGTAACTAATAACAAAAATAAAATAAAATTAAAAAATAAAAATAAAATATAAAAGAAAAAAGTAAAAAAAAAAAGTTATACTTTCTATATTTTTGCTACTCCCTCAAATGTCTGTAATCAAGACATCTACCTCACATTCATTAACCCAAGGATTTAAGATATTTAATAAATGTCCTTCAAATAAAATAATGTCAGTTAATCGCCTGAGAAGAGAATGCTTATGCCCACCTCAAGCCGTAAACTTGGATTTTGAGACATCTCCATTAAGAATAAATACATATATGAATGGTGCTCTCATTACTTCATGGATTCATTGATTGTTTTTACAGCTTCTTTCCTACTTCAGCCTCAGAATCTAGTAGTAAAATCACTTGGGAATGTGAATTAGAAAAAAAACAAAACAGTCACTAATTTTAGCATATTTGACTTTTATAGAAATGCGAGCGGTCGTTTCTTTTTGGCAGTTGTTCACTTTAACATTGTCTCTGGTATGATTTACATTAGAAAACAGCAACATATGAAGTTACTTTTTCTGCACAAACAGCAACATCTGAAGGAATTTCACATATATAATTAGAGACATTTGGGACCGATTATGTGTGTTTGTTTGTGTCAGTTTATTTCAGATAGGATCTTACTGCAAAGCCCTGCATGCTGTTTATTTCTATTAGGAAAATTAAGGAGGAAACTGAGCCACAGAGCTACTGACAAAGCAACTGACAGACATTTGTTGATAGGGATGGGACAGGCTGGTTTTCTTTCCTCGTGGAACAAGCAGTAAAGAACTCTGTCCTCATCCAGGCCTTGCCTCCACAACACACCCTTTTTTGAAATCTGTTTCTTGTTTTCTGGTTTTCCACTAAAAGAAGGGAAGACGGGATTCCTACTGCTTAGGGGGACTTACACAAACTCGGGCATTCCACATTTAGAAGAGAGATATTAAAACACACAAAAACACACCATTATGGTCTTTAAATGATACCAACTAAATGGTTTTGTATTGCAGGTGTTAAATGAACTCATTTTAAAATGGAAAATATTAGTACCTTCAGTACTAATCAAATTTCTAAACATACTGGTGTTTAAAATCACAGGATTATACTATGACTGCTAGTATCCACTCTAAGCACAAAGTGAAACTGTTTTTAAAATCAAGTATACAATATATGTAAAGCAATAATGTATTACAGTATTTTGATTGTAATATGCCAACATTATCAAAGTGATATATACAAATATAAGTTTCCTAAAGCAGTCACAACCTCAAAACAGTGATAATACACTTTAAGGTTGCAAGTTATTAAACTACACTTGCTTTCCAGCATTTCATGTGACTTATAATAACTGCATAATTACTGAAAAATTCTACTTGAACTTATGCCAATTTGGTGTTGATATTTTTCTAATTAAAACTATGTAATTAAATTTGTGAAAAAATGTAATTAACCTAAATTTTAGGACAGATTTGAACCTTTTCTTTTGCCCCAAAGCCCCAATGACTTTAAAGATTCCTACCAACTATTAAAAATTCATAAGCATGAATATCTTTTCTACTTCTCTTATTTTATTCTCTATAAATTTGATGATTTAGTAAAGAAAGTTCTTATGCTTTATTTTGTTCATTTAGAATTTTATAATTGTCTAAAATGTAACTAAATGTAACTAAAATACACTCTCATGTCCTAAGTTCCCTTAACACCCTCCATTACATATTTCCAAATCTGTGTCCTGTTTTCTTCACAGAGTAAACTTTTCTCAGAAAACTCTCTATGAACTATGAAATTCATGTCAGTAAAACATAAGATAGTGTTAGCTGAAATAACCCTCCGTAGGGTCCTCCTTGTTATTTTGCTTTTTTGGGTCTGTGAATTGTAGTATGGCTATCCTGTACTATGTGGCTAATATCTGCTTGTAAGTGAGTAGATAACATGCTTGTTTTTCTGGTTCTATGTTAGATCACTCAGGACTATCTTTCTCAGATCCATCCATTGCCTTCATTTTTCATGATTTCCTTGTTTTTAATAGCTGAAAAGTATTCCATTACATAGAAGTATCACACCTTCTTTATCCATTCTTCAGTTGAAGGACATTTAAGTTGTTTCCAGATTCCAGCTATTATGAATAAAGCCACTAAGAACATAGCTGATCAAATGTCCTTGTTGTATGATAGAATAATTTTGTGTATATGCCTAAGGGGGTTATATCTGGGTATTAAGGTAGAACTGCTCCTAATTTTCTGAGAAAGTTCCAAATTAAGTTCCAGAGAAGTTGTACAAATTTGCACTCCCACCAGCAATGGAGGAGTGTTCCTCTTTCTTCACATCGTGGCCAGCATGTGCTATCACTTGAGTTTTTGATCTTAGCCATTCTGATGGGTGTAAGATGGAATCTCTGAGTCATTTTGATTTGGCATTTCCATGATGACTAACAAAGCTGAACATTTCTTTAATTGCTTCTTAGCCAGCCTGTATTCCTCTACTGAGAATTCTCTGTTTAGCTCTGTACCCCATTTTTTAATTGGATTATTTGGTTTGTTGGAGTTTAATTTTTTAAGTTCTTTATACATTTTGGATATTAACCTCTGTTAGATGTAGAGCTGTTGAAGATCTTTTTCCAGTCTGCAGCCTGTTGTTTTGTTCTATTGACAGTGTCCCATTTTTACAGAATTTTATGAGGTCTCATTTATTAATTGTTCATAATAAAGGCTGTTGGTTTTCTGTTCAGGAAGTTGTCTCCTGTGCCAATGATGTCAAAGATCTAACCCACTTTTTCTTCTAATACATTTAATGTGTCTGTGTCTGGTGTTATGTTGAGGTCTTTGATCCATTTGGAATTTAATTTTGTGCAAGGTAATAAATATGGATCTATTTGCATTTTTATGCGTGTAGACATCCCGTTAGACAAGCACCATTTGTTGAAGATGCTTTCTTTTTTTTTCATTGTATGGTTTTGGCTCCTTTGCCCAAAACAGTTGTGAGGGTTTATTTCTGGGTATTCAGTTCAATACCATTGATCAAGCAGTTGGTTTCTATGTCAATACCATGGTGTTTAATTACTGCTTCTCTATAGTTATAGCTTGAGATCAGGGGTGGAGATATAGCCAGAGGTTCTTTTGTTGTTCAGAATTGTTTTGCTACCCTGTTTATTTTTTTCCATATGAAGTTGAAAATTATTCTTTCAAGGTCTGTAAAGAATTGTGTTCATTATTTTGATGGGAATTACACTGTATCTGTTGACTGCTTTTGGTAAGAAGGCCATTTTTACTATGTTAATCTTACTAATCCAAGAGCATGGGAGATCTATTCATCTTCTGATAGCTTCAATTTCTTTCTTCAGAGACTTGAAGTTCTTGTGATACAGGTCTTTCACTTGCTTGGTTAGAGTTACATCAAGATATTTTATGTTTTTGTAGCTATTTTGAAGGATGTTTTGTCCTAATTTCTTTCTCAGCCCATTTGCCATTTGTATACTGATTTTTTTTTAGTTAATTTTGCATCCAGCCACTTTGCTGAAGGTGTTTACCAGCTATAGGTTTTCCCTGGCAGAATTTTTTTTGGTGTCACTTGTGTATACTATCATATCATCCGTGAATAGTGATACTTTGACTTCTTCCTTTCAAATTTGTATTCCCTTGAACTCTTTTAGTTGTCCTATTGCTTTAGCTAAGACTTCAAATACTGTATTGAAGAGAAAAAAGAGTGGGCTGCAGCGTCCTAACCATGACTTTAGTGGAATTATGCAATATATTTACGTGTCACAACAATTTGTGTAGTGTCCTTAACATAAAATACATGATTTCAGTTAGAAACACTCTCCCATTGTGTGAAGTAACCAACAAAGATAACTCAGAAATTTTCTGAATTAGAAAATGTTTATCCAAAAGGTGTAGGAAACACATGACAAGGTATGTGAAAGTTTCAGGCTTTTATTCATCTGCCTTAGACCAAGTGAGTGTTTGGATCCCCAGTGAATGAGTAAGATATCCTTTGCCAAGTTGCTTGTTATTCAAACTTATGTGTCAATGCATATATAAAAAATGCTCATTGAAAGAATAAATTGTTGTTTTTCTTTACCATTTGGAATATAAAATTATATAAATATCTGCTGTATTTTTTATTTTTAAATTGGATAACTGTTTCATCTCTATTTTGCTAATCTTTCTTAAATTTTTACTTTTTGTATTAATTACAGTTTATTCACTTTGTATTACATTATGGTCCCCTACCTCATTCCCTCACAACCCCACCCTCTATCCCTCATCTCCTTCCATGCCCTTCCCAAAGTCCACTGATAGGGGAGGTCCTCTCCCCTTCCATCTGAATGTAGCTTATCAGGTCTCATCAGTACTGGCTGCATTGTCCTCCTCTGTTACCTGGCAAAGCTGTTCCTCCCTCAGGCGGAAGTAATCAAAGATACAGCCACTGAATTCATGTCAGAGCCTGTTCCTGTTCCCCTTACTAGGGATTCCACTTGGGAGGTCCCCCCCTATCAGTGGACTTGGAAAGGGGCACAGTGGTGATGAGTGAGGGAGGGAGGGGCTGGGAGGGAATGAGGGTTCGGGGCACGGCTGGGATACAGAATTAATAAAATGTAACTGATAAAAATAAAAATAAAAAAATAAATAAAAATAAAAATTATAAAAAGGAAAGTACTCAAGTAATTGGGGCTGAACAATGAAAAGTTTCAGACTGTTACAAATAAGGTCTCCCTGTTTTGTTTTTTGCTTATTTTTTATAAAATTTAAAAGTTTTATAAAATTAAAAAAAAATGACTTATAAAAAAAAAAAGATACTGAGCTTCCATCGGCTACATCTGTGCAAGGTTGTCTCCATGCATGATACTTGGTTGGAGTGTCAGCCTCAGAAAAGCCCCCTGTGCCCAGATATTTTGGTTCTGTTGCTCTCCTTGTGGAGCTCCTTTCCCCTCCAGGTCTTTCTATCTCCCCCTTCTTTCATAAGATTCCCTTTACTATGCGTCTGCTTTGATACCCTGCTGGGTAGAGTCTTTTAGAGGTCCTCTGTTGTAGGCTCCTGTTCTGTTTCCTGCTTTCTCCTAAATGAATGCATGCACGGAGTGTAAGGTTTCGAAATACTATGTTTTTCAGCTTTTTCTACATTGGAAGAAACTGGTAAAGAGATCTCATACCAGCTGGCTAGGTGGCCCGGCAAGCTATTGTAACTTGCTGCCCTAAAGACTGCAGTTTGAAACCAGGTACGTGCTCAGTGGAACAAGAAAGCCAACTCTTCCAATCGCCCTCTGTTCTCAGTGTACACTGTAGCACATGTGTATAAGAACACACACACACACACACACACACACACACACACGTGTCAAAAAAATCCAATAAAAAACAAAAGTAATTTCTAAATTCTAAAAGAATCTCAGGTATCTTTCAGTAAATTAACACTTATTCAACATGTAAATCTGCTATTATTATTTACAATTTATTCACTTTTTAACCGAGCTATAGCCCCCTCCCTTCCTCTTTCTGCCTATGTCCCTCCTCTAGTCCACTGATTGGAGAAGTCCTCCTCCCCTACTATCTGACCCTAACCTATCAGATCTCATCAGGACTATCACACAGAGAAACAGGATCCAATTTATAAATCGTAAGAAAAGAACATGTTAAATATAATTTACTACCTGAAATGATTTCTAAGAATTATCATCCTCGCAGTGGGATTGAATCAAATGGCCTCATTGATCCACACAGGAATTTTCTTCTTGATTTCAAACTTGAGCACAGTGCTGCTAAAAGTGACTTTTCATTGGTTTCTAAAGATGACACTTCTATGGGCTAAAAGAAAAGTAAAACCATCACATTTCTATTGAGTTATACAGATTTATATTTTAAAGCTGCTCTGTGTATTTCTTTTTAAAGGTTATTCAGTAAAGCTTAAAAGGCAAGTTGAAATGTTCCCTTTCACCTGGTATCATTGCTAAAAATACTAAACATCAAGAAAGGTGTTTTGAAAGTTCTCCTTTTAGCATAGTGTTATATTTTCAGTTCGTCGTTCTTGGTAAATGCAATACACACCCACAGTACATTAAGAAGGATCAGGAGGACTTTAAGAGTACCTAAAGAAACAGGAAATTTTATCAATATTTTAATAAATCAACACAAAATAACACCTTAATGGTCTTGGAATATCAACATAAGAAGGATTTTTAAAAGTTTACTTTGTCCAAACTTCTAACAAAGTTTGAATCCTTTCTGTGTCATTCTTCTCAGTGGCTCTCCAAAACCTACTTGGCAATCAGTAGCATTAGTCAGCTTATTTCACTGATCTCAATACCTTCTGTCTTTGAGCAATTTTATTAGCAAATTCCCATTAAATGAATTAGTGTACCATCCAAAACAGCCATCACTGAAGGTGTGAACTTTATGATAAGATTTCCATGATGAAGCTCCCTGGGATGAAACATTGAAGCTTCTGTTCTTTAGATGACTTTTATTGAATAAACTTTCAATGAATAAAATAGAACAATAACAGTGTTTATTTCCTTGAGAACTCACACTTTTTTTTAAGTGACTATAGTAATACATTCCTCATAGAAGTATTAGAGTGGCTCTGTCCAATTGATTAATTATCTCTTAAAGTTCTTTTAAAATGCTGACAACTATTCTTAGGAAATTACTTGCTTTATAATTCTAGACCTTATTTAGTGTGTCTGTATAAAGGAATATGTAGAGATTTGTGGGGGGCTTATATTGATGGTTCATATGTGTAAAGTAAAAGGAAATCATATTATTTTCTTTCTGTAAAATACAAAACACAATTAAAATGTAATTTTCAAATGACTATTCTTTGGGTTCCTCTTTACACCATGTTGGCTAGAATGTATTCATGTTATGTTCTGGGAAAGAATCTGATTACACTCTATTCATGCTGAAAAATTGAATAAGGCTGAATTGAAAAATAAGAGACTAATTTGTACGGAAAAGAAAATTTCAATCTTAAAGAAAAAGAAAAAGATAAAAAAAAGGAAGGGGGACTGGAGAATGACTCAGAGGTTAAGAGAACCCCGGCTGCTCTTTCAGAGGTCCTGAGTTCAATTCCCAGCAACTACATGGTGGCTCACAACCATCTACAATGAGATCTGGTGCCTCCTTCTTGCATGCAGGTGTACATGCAGACACAACATTGCATACATAATAAATAAATAAATATTTTAAAAATTAGGACAGCTTGACCGTATGATGCTATTAGGCCAAGGACAGGGGATGTACCAAGAATGTGGCTGGTACAATTCCTTTTACTAAATTTCTAAAAGAAAATTAAAAGGGAAAAGCTTGATTAGCACCAGTGGGCATCCCTCTCTGTTTCTTTGCGGATGCAACATACCAAGCTGTCACATGTCTCTGCTGTCATGTCTTCAACCAGGATGGACCATCCCTTTAAAATAAAGATCCAATAAGATTCCTTCTTCTCTTAAGTTGTTTATGTCAAACAAAACAATTTTTTATGTCTCAAAACAATATGAAAATTTAAATAATGCAGAAAAGTCAGGTCATTCTTGTGGTATGTAGTCTTTTAGATACCATTCTTCAAAAAATAATATGAAAGTGTTTTTACACTGTAGGCTACATAAAGCTTGAAGCATATAAGCACAAGTGAAATGGCTCATTCCATAGGAAGTTTTGGAGACAACATTAATTAGTAGAAATACAGACACTAAAAATGTGCTTAGAATGTTTTGGAGAAGAACAGAGATCTTCTCACAAACCAGATTAACAACCATTCATTTTAGTTCCTGGCAGGTAATATGACTGTGTTCTACATAAATAATTAGCTATTAAATGAAGTCATACTCAAAAGAAATAAGTGAGTATTTTTCGATGAGGAGGTTTCAAAGCTGCACAACATCTATGTTATTGAATGGTTACTACTAAATGGTTACTTTCACATTCAAAGTGAAAGACAATAGAAACATACAGAATATTGCATCTCAATTAAAAAAGAGTGTGAGTAAATTAAAAGTTGTAAACAAGTTAGATGTGGAGAAAGCAAACATAATTATGAAAGTGATTACTGTAGTTAAGGAGAAACATAAACTTCACCCTGAAACAAGAAAGGTGTTCTAGGACAAACCCCACCTCTGAAAGTTCCAGTTTTGAACAGTGAAAATGCATTTGAAAGAAGAGAAACTTAGCTTAGCATGCGAAAGAATGAAATCTCAGCTCAAAAGCAAATTCTCAAGGTAGGGGCACACAGAGGTGACTACAGCTGTGGTAGAAGGAGGCTGAACTACACTTTGAACTGGCAAACAAACTTTCAATGTGACTACCTGATATAAGTTTGCAACAATACGAAAATGAAACAATTACAGGGTGAAGGAAGCTTGTTTCCAGGCTCCAGGAACCTGCTGAGACTAGGCAATGTGAGATGGTGAGATGGGATCAAATTTTCTGAAATGAAGACATTCATGTTAATCTGTTTAGATGAAGCTTATGTTGCAGTAATGATCATTAGATCATTAGATGTTGGAGATACAAAACAACAACAACAACAAAAACAAAAAAAACAAAAAACATTGGCCAATGAAACTATACTCATGGTCCAAAAGAGAGCATACATTTGGTATAGGCAGCAGAACTGAGGAGACAGAACTACCAAATGAAGATATCTAGGTTCCTTATCTGTGCCCCTTCCCTGATTCCATTCAACATTGTACTGTGCTGTGGAAGTATAATATGAACTTTTGCCTCCCAGGATGCTTTTGGTCATGGTATTTAACCTACCAATAGAAAGCAAACTATGGCAGACACTATGGAAATTACTACAGAGGTCCAACACACTAAAAGCAGACCTACAAAAGTGTTATATTACTGTGTTATCATATTGTGAAAATATTCTGGAAAATATTCAGCTATCCCCAAGGCTCTGGAATCACTGAAGAAGAGGAGACAAAAAGGCTGGAAGAGCCAGAGGTAGTGGACATTTAAGCCAAAGACTATTCACTGAACACATGCTCAGATGAACTCACAGCAGCTGGCTCTGCGTCACAAAGCCTGAACAAGGCCAGCACCTCCCAAATATCAGCATGGATGAGGGAGGACATCATGAGTTCCAAACCCTAGCTAAGAAGCAGCTAGCCATTGCTTGCTTCTGGGAAAGAGAATGTGAGTTTTCTTCACGGAGGTGGCCACTGAGAGGCTGCACATCTTTCAGTAGACGCTCCTATGCCCATGCACATACTGACAACTCTAAGTGGACACAGTAGGGTTAAGAAATGAGTGCATCATCTATGCAATGGAATACTCCTCAGCAATTAAAAACAAGGAAATCATGAAATTTGCAGGCAAATGATGGAAACTAGAAAAGATCATCCTGAGTGAGTTATCCCAGAAGCAGAAAGACACACATGGTATATACTCAGTTATAAGTGGATATTAGATGTAATATAGATAAACATACTAAAATCTGTAAACCTAAGGAAGCTAAGCTAGAAGGAAGACCCTGGGTAAGATGCTCAGTCCTCACTCAGAAAGGCAAATGGGATAGACATCAGAAGAAAGTGAAAACAAGGAACAAGACTGGAGGCTACCACAGAGGGCCTCTGAAAGACTCTACCTAGCAGGGTATTAAAGCAGATGCTGAGACTTATAGTCAAACATTGGGCAGAGTGCAGGAAATCTTATGAAAGAAGGGGTGCTAGAAAGACCTGGAAGGATCTGAAGCTCCACAAGTAGAACAACAGAACTAAAAATTCTGGGCCCAGTCTCCAAATAGACTTCCTAGTAAGAGGAACAGGGGCTGTCTCTGACATGGACTTAGTGGCTGGCTGTTTGATCACCTCCCCCTAAGGGGGGAGTAGCCTTACCAGGAAAACAATGCAGCCAGTCCTGATGAACCTGATAGGCTAGGGTTAGATTGAAGGGGAGGAGGTCCTCCCCTATTAGTGGACTTGGGAAGGGGCAGGGGAGGAGATCAGGGAAGGAGGGAGGGCAGGATTGGGAGGAGATGAGGGTGGAGGCTACAAAGTGATACAGATACAAAGTGAATAAATTGTAATAAATAAAAAATTATATTTAAAAAAGAATAGAATACATGAAGTTGGGAAGTAACAATAATGGGGACATAAGGGGGAATTGGAAAAAATGAAAATAATATCTGAACTGATCAAAATTTGTTAAAAATGTAATATTTTGTTTAATTGATGCAAGAAGATTAATATGCAAGAATGGTAAACATAAAAATGGATAAGTGATTTAAATATTTACAAGAATATTTGTACAATATGTTTAATTAAAGCCATGTAATTTTAATCAACCATCTTCTCAAAGCACTCACAGGAATTATCCAATAGAAAAAAATACCAGAGGTTTTATTCTCATTAGGGAATATTAACATAAAGTGTCAACTCAGTGTTTGATTTGTGTGAAGCCACACTATAGCTTGTACAGACTACTACATATATGTGTATATATATATATGTATATGTATATATAACATAGACCACTATATATTTAATAATATAAAGATCAAAGTTTGAAAAAAGTTTTAAAGAAAAATGTCTAATTTTTACTATTTTATTTCAAAAATATCTTCGAATAACTGTCCTAAATAGCTATACTATAGCTACAACTGTATTTTCACAAATCAGAAAAACAGCATATTCATTCTTCTTTGTCATTTATAGAAGGTTGGGTGTTGCTCTTGCTTAACAAATGAATTTCAAAATAAGTTATTTCTCTCCTGGGTAAAATGAAAAATACAGTCTTATCTCTGCTTAGTGTGTTATAGAAAGTAATGTGTTCTCTGACTTAATAACACACGCATGAATGAATGGAATATGAAAAAATTATTAAGCTCTCAGTTAAGGAAAAGCACAAAGAAGGAAGAGGGAGTATATTTTTCTAGATAAAATGTTTAACTCAATCATAAGATTAAATAAGTAGGTAAGTTTCTGCGTGAATTTATCACCCCTTAGGGGTAAGAGATACAAAGATCTTGAAGCAAGATACTGGGAATATATGCTTAGATTCATCTTTCACTATTTCTTTCAAGTGGGGATATGCATTTAATATTTCAAAATTCATTTGCTAAACCATTTATCATATGGCTGATCAAATTGTAATTATAGGACATTAGACATTTTGGTCAATTCATATACTAGTACCTTTATATTCAAAGAAAATAAAATTGCAATCAAATTTCAAATGTGTTACTTAATGACTTTAGAGTGCTTAGCCAAAAATGAGATATCTATGTCACACCCTTTTTCTTCAAGGCTGAAGGAACATCATGGAAAATCTGAAAGACTCTACCTAGCCGTGTTCCAAAGTAGATACTAAGACTCATAACCAAACCTTTGGCAGAGTGCAGGGAATCATATGAAAGAAGGGTAGTTTGATGTGGAAAGGATAGGAGCTCCGCAAGGACCACACATATCTGGGCACAGGGTCTTTTCTGAGATGGACACTCAACCAAAGTGGAGTGGATAAAACCTAGAACCTCTGCTCAGATGTGACCCATGATAGCTCAGTAATCAACTGATTTCCCATAGTAAGGGGAACAAGGACTATTTCTAACAGGAACTCAATGACTGGCTCTTTGACCTCCCCACCCTGAAAGGGAGGAGCAGTACACAGAGGAGGACTTTGCAGCCAGTCCTGAAAATACCTGACAAAACAGACTCATATGAAAGGGGAGGAGGTCCTCCCCAATCAGTGGACTTGGAAAGGGGCAGGGAGGAGATGAGGGATGGAGGGTGGGATTGGGGAGGGAATGAGGGAGCGGGATACAGCTGGGATACAGAATTAACAAAATGTAACTAATAAGAAAAATAAAATTTAAAAAAAAAGAGTCAGAAAGATTGAAGAAGCCACAAGCTGAGGAAAGCTTCAAAACAGTGTTTCTGAACGTGACATGGGCTTCACACTACTGAACTCATAACTTTACAGGAATGAACGCATAGCACCGGTGGTTTACAATATAAGATATAATCAAGTAATTAAAGTTCCAGCAATGTATTAGGAAGGGGTTCACAAACCCTTTCACCTGGCTGAGGAAGTATAAGCAATACATAGCAAGAGAAATTCAGTTTTCTTCAAGGGCGGCCCCTTGGGGATTGCCTACATTTCAGTGGATGATCCCTTACACAGGAGCACATAGGCAACAGTGATTAAATTTTCTGAGTTACTATGAAATCCTTAGTGAGTTACTAAATAAGGGCATGAAGTTGGGAAGGAAAGTGTTGGAGTTAGGGTCTAGGAGGATCTGGACTGGAGGAGTAGAGAATGAACATGATCAAAGCACCTTACATATGTTTATAAAATCTCAATTGGTAAAAATATTTTAATTGTGGTATTTATTATCTGTCTGATATTTGGCAAATCACATGATTATACTATTTAAACAAGAAATGGATAGAAGAGATGCTGTATTGTGAGGGTTTTTAAATGCTATTTTCTTTTAATTGTATTTCTAGTTATCATTTGTTTAACATATGCAGCATTCTAAGACTATTGCATTACTTGTGTTCACATATTTTAGCCTGTTATGAAAAAATGAGATAACAGCTAGTTAGTAAACAATAATGAAGTTCATGTAGTATATTAAGATGCAAGAAAGACTGCATAGGGTAGGTTGCTTGGCTTTACCCGGTTGCTATGGAAACACTACCCTGACAAAAGAGGAGTGAGGTGACTCAAAGCTAACCCCTGAGTCCAATGAGAAAGATAAGAGATACGGCACTTCAGAAATGCTGGATTTCTAAACCCTGTAACAAATTAATGTTCATTCTGCATTACTGAATTAAAGTACCTTTGTAAATCACTTGGTCTATGCCAGCTCTAGGCACTGTAAAAGTGAACCACCTATGCATAAATTACTTTGTCATTTAACAGTTGTTTTGGTACTATTTTTCTATGTCTCTACAAGGGAAGTGGGAAGACTTAGATATAATTTACTTTCAAACTTTATAAAATCAGAGATATTTTAGTCAAAAGTGAGTTTTAAAATCTGGGGGAAGTTTATGTGTTAAAACTTGTACAAACACTAGTGATAAGAGAGAGCGTGAGAGAGCATGTGAATGTTCTTAAGGAGGTAATGCTACCACCTTAAGATAATAACCCTTCCCAAAGTTTATATTAACCTCAAAATGTCACCAATATATATGTTGTAAAAGAAAAATAAAATATAGAATATCCTGAGAGCCATTAACTACCATCCAAGGTAATGGAACAAGACAGTGAAGGTCCATGCTGTTGTCCTGGAACACATCCTAATAAGAATATAAAAACAAATAGAAATATATGTTCAACTTGTTTGAAGAACATGTGATTATAGTAATAATTAAAGTCAGTGGAGACCCTAATTATTTAATGTGAGCAGTGGAAACTATAGAGGTAGGAGCACGAGGACATTTGTAAATGAACACACAAATGAGCTTTAGGAATTCTCCCATCCATCTTTTCTGTCTCAGCTGGCACACGTCCCTACAAGTATGTTGGTGATTAATGAAACATGAAAAGTCTAGAGGTAAAAAACAAAAAAAGCCACAACTCACAGTATTCATTAAACACCTACCTGGTGACCTCAACACTGGGATTTGGTGAATTTGAAAACATTGTGTTTGATTTCACAGAGATTTGAAAGTAGCAGTTTTTCATCTAAGCAGCAACTGACATAGGTTAACACATATAGCTCCTTTTTGAAATGTTTTACTTTTATTTAAGCATATCAAAGTTATGACCCATTCAAAAGTGTGTTATTGAAGATAAACCAAGAGCAAAGGCTGAAAAGCTGAATCATCTACCAACCGAGGTCAAAACACAGTCGAGACAAGGGTGTTTCAATCGTCAAAGCATTTGGAGTTAACTGGTCAATCCATGCAACTGTTGTTCATCAAAATTCCAATAATAGAGATGGAGCAAAAAAACCTTCACAAAATGATGCAGGCTGCATTATTATTTAGACTCAAGTCATTCATGAGATTAAGGTGCCCTTTATATAGCATAAGGAAGCAGTCAACCTAAGCTGCAATCAATGTAAAATAAGTCATAAATTTAAAAAAGTTATAAAGCTATATTGGAGAAAAGAGTAAATGAGTCTGTAATATGAGTACAAATGGACACTGGTCAGCAAGAAGCCTTCCTTGAGACCTGGTGAAAAGTAAGGACCTCTCAGCACCTCATCCTCTCTGTGGGGATACATTTACTGTTTCCGCAAAGAGTATGATACCAGGTCAGTTAGCACACTGAAAGATTTCCCTCTAGTGTTTACTAAACATAAAGAATGCAGCCTTCTAAAGTCTTCTCTTGTTTTTTGTTTGTTTGTTTTTGGTTTTTTTGCACATTCTTACACTGGTTGCATTGCACCGTTTTGTCTGACTTAGAGGCCCCATATTAGTTTTTTTCTAGTACTTTTCTTTCATATAAAGTTGACTTTATATGAAATTGCAAATTCTATGACAAAATTTGTTGTTTTTAACATAAATATGTTTGAATGTCTTAGTAATTCCTCATGAAAGTATATCTCACAGTAAAATGGGTAGCAAGGCAATGAACCACGTGTACTTCAGGGGTTGCCACACACTGACACACACTCCCAACGCACTACTTACTGCTTAGAAATCATAGCTTTGCTGCCAGCTGGAGGAAACACGGATGTCCTTCCACTACAAACACTAAGTAGGTTTTTCACTCTTAGTTACATTTCTCAATTACCTCCTTTCTGGAATAGGATCTCCTGACCACTTGGCACTGATATTTGTCATGATGGCAGAATGAATCCCAGTACAAACCAGGCAGTTGGCATGCTTTTTTATACACCAATCTGAGGATGGTTATTGTGTGAGTTACATGTGTGTCTAGTAATTATCACAATTTCCTTCTTTGGAGGTGGTAAAACAGCAGATGTCATAGTTTATGATTCCAATTTAAGAACAGCATCTAAAAGTTAGCACAGGGTACTTGCTTGCACCCATTTCTCTGCTAGTTTCCTGTTCATGCAGGAAAGTGAGGCCAGTGAATGTGATGGGAGGCACAGAAGGCTTGAATGCTCTCTCCTTCTTCAGTTACTGTTACTTTAAAATTTCAAGTTATGAACTATATGTATCATTCACTTATCTAATCAAAATGGTTAGTAACCTTCATGTGTGGTTCTGGGGGAAAAGTTTAAATGTGAAAGTTGTTTGGTGTCTTGTTCCTTGACAAAAGGTTTCTTGTGATTTTATTAATGATAATATGTGTCAGTAAAGTGTGGCAGTGGATTTTCAGCAAATGGGAAAAATAGACAAATACATATCTCTTAAAACAGACCTTTTAAAGCACAGTCATCTGATAGGAAATCGTAAGGGCAAAACAGGTTCCCTGACATGTGAGGAGCACCAGTGATAACATCTGTGATTCGGAGAGATGCTTTTGGAATCTGTTGCCTCACCTCTCACCTATCACTCTGCAATTAAATTTTAAAAATTGAATAATGGACAGCAGCCATTTCAGGATATAATTTCTCTGTTGCTGAAATACAGCTTCTGAAAATAGGGCTGATGACTATATTTCGTACCAAGTAACCCAGCAGACAGGTTACTGAGGAAAGATTCTGGCTACAACAGAAGTGGGCTTAGATGACTGCACTATTCTGACATCCCTTGATGATGACCCCCCAACAGTCACACACACACACACACACACACACACACACACACACACATACACACACACTAGCTGCTTAATTAAAATTTGGCATCTCTGGTTACTAAACAGCATTTCTTCCATTTTAGAATTAAAACTCAGAGGGTTGGTCTCAAACAAGGTAGACTGTGTTCTAAGAATATAAATTGCAATATAGACATATTTGCCATTGTTATGCAATTAAAATTCATGAATAAAGCACCATCTAAGACTTCATCACTGCCCACTGTGAATGAGCAGTTTTCAGGCTACTGTCTTCCATTGCCTTGACTGCTTGATGTATTTCTTATTACATCAGTGCTAAAAATACTTGCTTTTGTAGTATAAAACTGACTATTATTTGCACATGTTGATAATTTATTAACACATAAGAAGGAAATGTATGGTGTATGTCACCTATAACAGATAATCAGTTTTAAACAAAGGAAAGAGAAATGAGATCATCTGTCCTTTTAGTTAAAGACCCATAGATTCTTATATTCACTGGACAAGCCATTTCTTGATAATCCTTGAAATGAACTATTGCAAGACAGTTTCCTATTCCATACCTTCTTTTAATATTTGTTAATCATTTGTAAATGATTTACTTTTCCTTGCATTGAGATATTGGATTGACTCAGTCCAATTAATTACATATTTTCATTGCTACTTTTTCTTTCTTGACATAGAATTTATTTTTTAAAATTTATTTCATTTTTTATAAATTAGTTGGTTGACTTTGTATCCCAGCTGTAACCCCCTCCCTCATCCCCTCCCAATCCCAATCTCTCTCCCTCATCTTCTCCCATGCCCCTCCCCAAGTCCACTGATAAGGGAGGTCCTCCTCCCTTCCCTCTAACCCTAGCCTATCAGGTCTCATCAGGACTGGCTGCACTGTCTTCTTGTATGGCCTGGTAAGGCTGCTTCACCCTCAGGGGTAAGTGATCAAAGACCCAGCCACTGAGTTCACGTCAGAGATAGTCCCTGTCCCCATAACTCATGGACACTGAGCTGCCATGGGCTACATCTTTGCAGGGGTTCTAGGTTATCTCAATGCATGGTCCTTGGTTGGAGTATCAGTCTCAGAAAATACCCCTTTGCTCAGATACTTTGGTTCTGTTACTCTTCTTGTGGAGTTTCTGTCCCCTCCAGGTCTTTCTATCTTCCCCTTCTTTCATAAGATTCCCTGCACTCTCCCCAAAGTTTGGCCATGAGTCTCAGCATCTGCTTTAATACCTTTCTGGGTGGAGTCTTTCAGAGGCCCTCTGTGATAGGCTCCTGTCCTGTTTCCTGTTTTCTCAAGCTTCAGATGTCCATCTGTTTGCTGTTCTGAGTGAAGATTGGCCATCTTACCCAGGGTCCTCCAAAATATGCTCAAGTACACAAGGACATTTGCCCAACTATGTTCATAGCAGCTTTATGCATAATAGCTAGAATTTTGAAACTACCTAGATGTCCCTCAACTTAGAAATGGATAAAGAAATTGTAGTACATTTAAATAATGGAATACTACTCAGCTATTAAAAACGAGGAAATTATGAACTTTGCAGGCAAATGGTGAAAACTAGAAAATATCATCCTGAGTGAGGTATCCCAGAAGCAGAAAGACACATTGGATATATATTCACTTATAAGTGGATATTAGACATATAATATAGGATAAACATACTAAAATCTGTACACCTAAAGAAGCTAAGCAGGACACGGTATTTATAATCGCATTTTGAAATAACAATACTTAGCTTTCAAAGGAAGAGTGTGGGGAAGACGAATTTTTTCGTCTGTCTTCTCATTCCTCTCCCCCAGAACATGATGAGCACAATCTGCTCATGGGGTTTTGAAACCTCTGTCAGGACTTTACTGTACAGTCTGCAATTATAGGTTGTGGGAACCATTGGGTTTTATGGAAGCCCCCTTTGTTGTATTGTTGTTCATAACAAATTCTATATAAATGTGCAAAATCTATAATATGTTCATTTAGTAATGAAGTCTAAACATAAAGCAGCCGTGGCTAAGAAGAGCGTTCACTCATACCTTCCGCTACTGCACAGTGTACTCTTTGCTGCTCTCTGCCCCTGTGTGCCATGTCTCACTCCTCTTGTTCTTATTTTAGGTTTAAGATATAGAAACCTACTTTACTCATATGGCTTTCAAAATGCTTTTTGCCTGTATTTCATTAAATTTTTCTAAAGTACTTTGAGAGCTCTGTGAATAATGTAGCAACACAGTGTCTAATTATCTAATAAGGTTAAGAGTCTAAAGTAAAATTTTATTATACATTGTGGAAAGACATTTTTTAACTCCATGTTAGTTCAGAAAATAAGACAGTATGTGAAGATTTAAATAGCATAGTTTTGTTTTCTATTATGTATGTATTTCTATTATAATATTTCTATTATCTATGTATTTATTTAAAAATAAATACATGATTTACACTTTTGTATACATTATTTAAATGAATATTTATGTTACTAAAGAAATCTTAGTAAAATAGAAATTCAATTTTCTGAAAAAT
>REGO01000727.1:297152-331132 GCA_010120015.1 Rhombomys opimus | reverse complement strand
AAGGGCAAAGAGGAAGAAGAGGGAGGGTCGGTGGTACTGGGAGGAGACATGGGAGGGGGTGCAGCAGGGATACAAAGTTAATAAATTGTAATAAATAAAATTAAATTTAAAAAATGCCTTTTGAGTCTTTGTCAGAAGTCAGATGCCTGTAGCCTTTCAGATTTATTTCTGTTTTTTTCCCACTCTGTCCCAATTGATCTGCATGTATATTTTTGTATCATGCTGTTTTTATTGAAATGCTCGGTAGTATAACTGGAAATCCATATGATAATATCTTTTGCATTATTCTTTTTGTAGAGATTCATTGTAAAGTTCATGTTCACCCATGGATATGGGATGGAGGTGAGATTTATGTACTATTATGTTCCATGCTTTGTTTACAGCTTCTGAAGTTCTATAGTGGATATTGATTTCTAGATTTGTTGCATTGCATGCAAATGATACAGTTCACAAAATTTCAATTTGCTAACAGAACTTGCTAAAGTATTGTATGAATTTAGTGAAGTTGTAGAATATATCTACAATGCCTCTGTTAAAAATCAGAGACTAACAAATAAAAAGCACAGAGCTAGGTATGAATTACTTCTTTTACAGTCTTTGGCACATAAATTCCTACCAACCTGTAAATATTACAGGTCATGTCAACTGTTCTGAATTACCTAACAAGAACTCAATGGTAAAATCCTACTACTGAACACAGCACATGTTTAAGTCATAGAATAAGAAAGATCAAGCTGGATAAACATGGAAGCTTTATTCCTAGTGATTATCTTTGATAGAGTTGCGGAATGATATGAAAACTCATGGAAATCATCAATTATATCCAACTATAAGCCCATTTATGGACAGTAGTGGTTGATACAGAAAGACATGCCAGCCAGTGCAATAGTGGCATAAACAGCATGGGCATACAACTGCCAAACTATACCTTCTTGGTTATAATGTTTATTTCACAGGATGAAGCATTCACTTGACATCATTATCAGACTAAGAAACTATGCCTGGGGAAGTCATAAACCCTAAAGGAGACTCTATTACTATTACCCTGCTAAGTGGACATAGTAATAAAGTGACATCTAAGACTTACTGCTATAGCCATAAATCAATCCATCTCTAACAACACATCTGAGAAGCATCTAATTGCAGTGGATGGTAATTAACACAATCATTTACAAGTGGTCAAGCTGCAGAGGATAAGAAACTACATAACGTTCAATCTTAAATAGAAAAATATATCCTGCAGCCCTACACTCAAGGTTCAGGGATTGTTGCAGAAGAGGTGGCCAGAAGAATGCAAGATCCTGAGGTGTTCAGTTATTAAACATTGTCTTTTGGGCACAACAAGGAACACCAGAACTCACAGTGTTTGTGATATCTTGTACAAAACCCATTTGCAAAGCCAGGACAGGCCAAATCCCAGCAGGGAGACAGGAGTGGAACGCACAGTCTTACCTCAGCCATAGAGCTAGTGGCAATTGTTGGTTGCCAGGACAGGAGAAACAGGTTGGCTAGATTGACCCTCCTCAGTGGAAGACTGTGGATACAATAGGAACTGGTCAACATGCCAACAAACAAATTTTGTTTAACATGTTTAAAATGAGAATGGAACAATTTTGATTGGGTAAACAAAGGGGAATGAATAAGAGATGGGTTGGGGGAGGGAAATAAATTTGATCAAAACACATTGCATCAAAGAACCAATAAAGAAAAAAGCTAATACAAATATTTGTACTTTTATGTACATGCACTTATGAAGAGAATTAATATTTTCTTAAAATTTTACTTCCTACCATATCAAAATATTTGAGTCACACAAACTAATTTAATTTACTCTTTCAGTAGAGTTTACCACTTTATGAAATATGGGGTATACAAATATTTTCTTCAAGATAAAACAAAATTTCCAAATTATGCAAAAGTTTCATGTATTAACATTTGGATATTTGTATGCACTGGCATAAGTGAAATTTTACTTTGATAAACCTGGGTGTACTTCGAATACATTTTTCTACAATCACACTTTGGGTTCACTCACACAGACATATGATTTAACCCAAAGCTCATTAGATTTTACAAATCAGATGGAAATCACGTAGGCTGCATCGTTTCTTCATATAATCAGGGTGCCCTATTTCCCTAGGCATTAATTTGACTTCTTGGGCTGAGTAAACTCATCTTTTTTTATCCTAGACAAAAACCTTACCAATTATCCTTTTACTGTATTTTCATAATAACAAATATTGCCTAGTGCAAGATTCTCTGTTAGTGTTTGTATTTGAAGGCAGGCAGGCTGCTTAGTCCTTCAAATTTATCATACTTCACTGATTAATCAAGTTTAAATAGCATAAAATCTATAACCATTACTCCTAAAACTTAGATTTGCTTATAAATGAACTTTTTGCCACTGTCAAATACAAGCTATAAAATTATACACAAATGTAAAGGAAACAAACATTCCCGTAATTTGATAAATAGATTGTCTTGTGCCTATGAATTATTTAATTTTATTCAAATTCATACAAATAAACACCTAAAAATAAGTATAATATATAATACCCAAAATCTGCCTGTGGATAAATTGTCCTGATGTGTCTTGACATTGTCCATGACATTTTTTTTATTTATTTATTTATTTATTTATTTATTTATATGCAAAGAAGTTTGTTTCAGGAGCAGAAGTTTATCTTAGTACTAAATTTCTTGGCTGTCATGCACAAAGCTCTGGTTTCAAATCTCATGACCAATAAAGAAAAAGATAAAAGAACAAGAAAGCTCTTTTTATTAAAATGTTCCCCAAGGCTTTCATTGCAAGAAAATGTTTTCCAATTAAAGAGAAATGAAGAAGTAAAAATAGTCATTTTTTTGTTATGTAACTTTAACTTATTTATTCTGTAAGTAATCAAAGTGGCAAATCAAAACCTTTTCATCTGAATGGATAGGTGGGATGTGAAGTGCACTTGAAACTTTGCTCTAGTGAGAGAACCTTAATGTGAACTGTCGCGTAAGTCCCAAAAGTGTTACCAAACCTTAACTGATAACAAAATACCTGTTCTGAAAACACTACATCAGACTGACAGTAATGTCTGAAAACAAACTTTAGGAACAGTCACTTAAATGAAAAGTTAAACTACTTCCTCTCAATGTCTACTCAAAACACCTTCTAATGCTTAACCAGGAAAGAAAAGATATTGCTCCATTAGTTTAGAGGACGCCTTGCTGATCACCATAATGAAATATTGCTTTCAAATTTGCCCAGTACTGGATTGAGATGAGTATTTTGTCTTCTTATAAAGCAATTGTACACGTATTTGTGTGTCTCTGTGTGTGTGCAATCATGCAAGCATGCATGAGAGAGTCAGACAGACAGAGAACATTCCTTATCACTGAATACACTTCGCATCCATAAATGATTGGAGTTCTTTGGGAATTAGAAATAGTTAATGCACATTCATCAACCAACAGCAGAATGAGCTAAAACACAAAAATCACATGTACTTTTTCATCAGATTTAGAGAGAAAAAAAAATCTATTTTTCATTCAATCAATGAAAAGCTAAAAATACTCCAGATCTACTATTCCTTCTTGTGTCTAAACACAATTCCTAAGTCTTAATTCATTAGACGAATGTGTTTATAAGGCAGTTGAAATGTCAAAGCTCTGCTGGATTTAGTATAAACTTAAATCCCATTACCTGGCAGGCATTAATTGCTTATGGAGCACAGGGATTCTTCCCAAGGGTCTTATATGTTTCCTTTTGTCATTTTGCTAACTATTCTGTCTAGACGAACTTAAAGCCCTTAATCCACCATAGGGATCAATAAACTGCACAATAATTCAGTCCTAATAATTAGCTTTCACTTAAACACAAATGGTCATTTCATTGTGAACTGCAGTACAAAATGATAATGAAATAATTAAAAAGACAGATGAAAGAATGACTTAATAGGAAAGAGGCCTTACTGTTCAATTAGAGGCATTACCATTCAACCTTTTTATTACTGCTACAACCTTTCAATTTTTTTAAAAAAAATAATACTTCAAGTCTGCTCATTTAACCCATGGTTGTACCAGTGTGATCTGTGTGGTGAATGCTGGACTGATGCTGCAAGATGCTGGACCACTGGTCTCCCTGAAATTATTAAATGGTGAATGTTTGATTGAAAGATGCATAGATATATAGATCACCATGCTTTCTTGACATGATTTCTCACATAAAATATTTTGTGAGGATTCCCAGTTGTTTTATTGTTTTATTTATTTATTTATTTATTTATTTATTTATTTATTTATTTGTCTATTTTTTTTATGGAGAGTTAGCTTCGCATGGTTCTTTGTAAGTAGCTTCACAACTGTGGAAAACTTTTCAGAAACTCTATGTTTGGGTAAAAAAAAAAAAAAAAACTGTAAAAAGTTTCTCTTTTTTGCCTCCAGAGAAATTTATAGGACAATCTTCAGTAATAAATTCTTTAAATTTGCTGGCTGGGCAATTTAGTTATAAGTCCAAAGAGGTACAAAATTTCATTAATATTTATAATACATTCTCACAGAAATAGGTTGATAGATAGGTTTGAATCTTTGTGATCAAAGTAAAAGCCTAATAGAAAAATCCTTCACCTTTCTTTTCTGCATCTGGCTTTGGTTTTAGTTCTGACTTTCTCCTTGCATGGAGATGCAAAGATTATACTTCTGCTTTCCCAAGGGTTGAAAATATTCATAGTCAATCTCTGCAAAAATTGCTGGTAATCTGGCTGTTGGATGAAGAGATAGGGTCATTTCCCATTCTCCTAAAGTGCCCTGGAAAGCCTCACCTCATTATTCCTGATTAATCATGGATTACTACACCACATTGAAGATGGACAAGCAAAGTTTCCTTCATGATAAAAGTAAAAGGTCATTTTAGGAGGAACGTTAGATCGGTACACATTGTTCTTGCCTCAAAAAGTGCTTCAAACTGTAAAGGCTTTTCAGCTTTACTCCTCACTCATATCTTTAGAACCCACACAGGGAAATGTGATCATCTGTACTCAGAGTGTGCACGTGGCAAGATTGGAAGAAGAAAGGAGAGAGTCTGCAGAAGTTCTTGGGTCGGCTAGACAGACAGACACTGCAGTTAACAAGTAATTTACCTCAAACAAGGTGATAGCGTCTGACAACCAAGTTTGTCCTCTGATTACCACATGTACAAGAGTGACACATTCAAACCTGCACAAATACATGAATACTCTCCAATACACACACACACACACACACACACACACACACACACACAATACCACTCAGTTTATACACATTTGAAACATAATTCAGATTATGACAATATTTTTTCTTTTTTTTATATTAATTACAGTTTATTCACTTAGTATCCCAGCCATAGCTCCATAGCTCCCCCACATTCCCTCCCAATCCTTCCCTCCCTCCCTCATCTCCTCCCATGCCCCTCTCCAAGTCCATTGATAGGGGATGTCCTTCTCTCATTTCATCTGACCTTAGATTATCAGGACTGGCTGCATTGTCTTCCTCTGTGGCCTGGCAAGGCTGCACCCCTGTGATCAAAGAGCCAGCCACTGAGTTCAAGTCGAAGACGGTCCCTGCACCCCTTACTAGGGAACCCACTTGGAGACTGAGTTGCCATGGGCTACATCTGTGCAGGGGTTGTAGGTTATATTCATGAATGGACCTTGGTTAAAGTACGAGTCGCAGAAAAGACGCCTGTGCTCAGATTTTGGGGTGCTGTTGCTCTCCTTGTGAAGCTCCTGTCCCCTCTAGTTCTTACTATCTCCCCCTTTTTTCATAGATTCCCTGCACTCTGCCCAAAGTTTGGTTATGAGTCTCAGCATCTGCTTTGATACACTGCTTGTTAGAGTCTTTCAGAGGCTCTCTGTGGTAGGCTCCTGTAATGTTCCCTGTTTTATTCTTCTTCCAATGATACTATATTTTAAAGAACAAAATAAGGTTATAGAGAATTATAGCACTTACCTAAGTAGAACTATAGACTTAATTAATTTGGGTGGATAAATAAACAGAAGAAATGGTTAGGACTCCAAAGCTTACAATTTGAACCCTTTATCCCTTTTGTTCTTGTTATAATTCTGTTATCTCTCTGTTATTATCTCATCAATACACAAAAAGAACCTTGACCTCTCCTCCAGCACCCCAAGTTTGATTCAGATTCACCTGGGCAATAACAGTGTTGTATGCGTACATATATAGTTTTGTACAGTTATTATGGGCGTTGTTGCAGCTGCTCTGAGAATCTTACATAATAAGCAGCATGTATTTCATATTTCTTTTTAATTTTCAAAAAAGGATGTAGTTTGAAATACTGTAGTTTGAAAAATGTGACTGGAATAATATTATGGTTGCACGTTCTTTACTAATTGTATATTATAATGAACAGTCTATTGTGTATTATAATGAACAAATTGTATAAAATCTGCTTTGAAATTAAAGTGAACAATATATGCGCAACACAAATAAGAACAATGTCTGCAAAAACACTGCTTAGTGTACTCCATCTACTTTTGGTTGTTACAAACCTATGGTAAATCTCATTTCTATAAATGAAAAATCTTATCTGTTAGACTTTTTCTTATTTTTGAAATAGGATTTTGTTATGTGAGATTGCCTGGAATGCTCTGTCCTCCTACCTTGGCCTTCTGAGTGACTACAGATGTATTTATTAAAATTGTACTTATTTTGAAATTAAACTATAAACAAAATAGTTTATTTTAGAAATTGAGTATTATTTAATAGTAAAAATAATAATATACAGGTTTTTACGAAATTCCTATCATACAGTCTGATTATATTCTCCAACCCTCTACTTCTTTTAAATCTTCTCCTACTTTACAACTTGCCAAAATTTGTTTCCTCTGAGTTTTTAAAAAGCTACAGTGTCCTGTTATGTATATAGCCAAAATTTGCTCAAGTATACAACAAGGACATTTGCTCAACCATGTTTATAGCAGCTTTATTTCTAATAGCCAGAACCTGGAAACAACCCAGATGTCCATCAATGGAGGAATGGATACAGAAATTGTGGTATTTTTACACAATGGAATACTACTCAGCAATCAAAAAAGAGGAAATCATGAAATTTGCAGGCAAATGGTGGAATCTAGAAAAGATCATTCTGAGTGAATTATCCCAGAAGGAGAAAGACAAACATGGAATATACTCGCTTATATAGACCTACAAGATATGATAAGCATGATGAAATCTATACACCTAAGGAAGATAATCAAGAAAGCGGACACCGGGTAAGATGATCAATCCTCATTTAGAAAGACAAATGGGATGTGCATTGAACATATGACAGGAGTCTACTGCAGAAGGCATCTGAAAGACTCTAACTAGCAGTGTTTTCAAAGCAGATACAAAGACTCATAACCAAACCTTCGGCAGAGTACTGGGAATAATATGAAAGAAGGGGAGTCTGATGTGGAAAGGATAGGAGCTCCACAAGGACCAAACATATCTGGGCACAGGGTCTTTTCTGAGATGGACACTCAACCAAAGACCATGAGTGGATATAGTCTAGAACCTCTGCTCGGATTCGACCTGTGATAGCTCAGTAACCAATTGGTTTCCTATAGTAAGAGGAACAAGGACTATTTCTAACAGGAACTCAATGGCATGCTCTTTGACCTCCCCACCCCCCTATGGGAGGAGCAGTACTGTTAGGCCACAGAGGAGGACTTTGCAGCCAGTCCTGAAGATACCTGATAAAACAGGGTTAAATGAAAGGGAAGGAGGTCCTCCCCTATCAGTGGACTTGGAAAGAGGCAGGGAGGAGATGAGGGAGAAAGGGTGGGATTGGGGAGGGAATGAGGGAGTGGGATACAGCTGAGATATAGAGTTAACAAAATGTAACTAATAAGAAAAAAAAAAAAGCTACGGTGTCCAGTATCGTGAGAAATACTCTTGGGCATGAGACCTGCATAGGAGCATGGTTAACTTACCAGGAGTCATACCTTTAAAGAAAACTGACTTTCCACTCCTGTAAGCTACTAATGTCAATGACTTCTCAGCTACAACTAGGAAGCCCTGCCACTTTCACTCTCCATGTTGGGTTTGTCTGGCTTTAGTTCTCACAGGTCTTTTGCAAGTTGTCGCGATCACTGTTGAGTCTCCTTCTACAGTTGCCTAGTTGTGTCTAGAAGGCATTGTTTCCTGCAGTCATCCATCCTAGCTCTTACACTCTTTTCATCTATTCTCCCAATGATGCCTAAGCCTCATGGGAAATGTTGTGTAGCATGCACAACCTCTTATTCTCCACAGATTGACCAGTTTGTGTACCTGTGGATTAATTTTCATCTACTTCAAAAAGAAGCTCTCTGAAGAGAGCTGATAGAGTCACTAATCTACGAGTACAGAAAAGTAACAGTAGAAGCTGTTTCTGTCTTGTCTTCTTTTCCAAATATTGTAAGTACATACTTTCTCCCTTCATTTTCCTATCTCCAAACCCTTCCATATACTCTAGCTTGCTCTCTTCCAAATTTATGACTTTCTTTTTTTCATTGATTGTTTTTGTATACTTGAAGTGGAATATTAAAAAATGGTTAGAATTTTAAGATTCAAATATACTTGAAATGTTGGGTTCTTTTTCCCCTTTGATTAAACATTATTGTCACAATTATTTTAAATTTCTGAACATTTTAAATTATCTAGTGCATTTCTAACATCTCAAATAATATAATACAGTATTTAATATTTATTTGCTTTATGGCATTGTTCTATTCTCTAAAACCTTCTTAATTTCTACACTCTGAATTGAATAGAATAATTCATCTTATTCCATTGGGATGTCTGTTTTCCAGTCCCAACAAAAAGTTAAAAGCCTCGTGATTGCACTTTCTTTCTTTTTTTTTCTACTTTCTCATTCTCTGATTTAATTTTTTATTTATTTATTTTTTATTTTTAATTAAATTTTTATTTTTATATTAAATTTTATTCACTTTGTATCCCAGCTGTAGCCCCCTCCCCTATTTCTCGACCCTTACTCTTCATCTTCCACAGTCTGTCCTATTTTGTCAATCCTTTTTTTCACAGGTCCTATGATTTTGTTCCCACTCATATTTTCTCTCTATCTTGATGTCTTTTATTCCTTTATACATTTTTTTCAGTTTTTCAGCCCAGGCAATATCTTTAAAAATCCATCACTGTTAATTAGAAAGTCAAAGACTTAGTGAAGTGTATAAGGCATTCATTCCAGCATTAATGGCATTCTGTATCTCTTCCTAGTCGCTTGATACTTTTAAAGCCAATATTCAAAAGACACTGAACTCTGGAATTTCTAAATCTCTCGGGTAGCATATTTTTTCCTTGCACATGCATATATGAACTATTGTGATCCAATCCGGACTCTGTACTTGCAGACTGATCCTTTGCCACTAAGCTGCATCTCATCTTTGTTCATAGAAACAAAGAATACCTTTACATTGCCACGTAGTTCTAAGGACTCATGTAAAAAATGCATGCTGTAATGTTCTTTAATGATCTGAGTGTGGTCATGCAACTTAATTTACTTGATTTTAGAGCATATGGCTGATAAACTGTGTAGAATCTATAACCAGACTGTAAGGTTTAGCTCAGTCTTTTGGTCTTCATTTGTGTGTGTTTGTGTGTGTGTGTGTGTGTGTGTGTGTGTGTGTGTGTGTTGGTCTGTGCATGTGCAGGGTGCATAAAAATTTCTGTGCTTAAGTATACAAGTTTGTGTTGGTGCATGTTTTCATGAACACATGGACATTTATATGCATAGAGACCAGAATTCCATCTCAGCTGTCTTTCTTAAAAATCTTTCACCTTCACTTTTGAGATGGTTTTTCATGGAGCGCAAGGCTCACTCAGTAGGTTGCCTGTTCCTACCTTCCTAGTGCTAAGATTCAAATATGTTTCAAAATGCTAGGATCAAACTCATATTCTCAAGCTCATTTTGGCCAGGCACTCTGGTTCCCCCCTGCTCTTCTTTTTTATGTGAAATTTTGTGTGTCACACAAGAGACTGCCTGATTCTTGACTCTGAAGAAGCAAAGCTGTAAAAGCAGAGTATGCACCACCTGTTCTGTGCACCCACAGGAGGAAGTCTTTCCCTCTCACAGAAAACATTCAAGTTACACTTTTACAACACTGAAATCTCCTTTCGGAGACTGCCCATCCAATAAACATATGTGAATTCTTCAATTGTATTCCACACAGAAGGCTCTACACTTAAAATCAGAGCATGGATACTTGAGGACAGAGACTGCCTCTTCCATAACAATCTGCAGATTCCATTTTAATCATGACTTTAAAAAAAATAAATGTATTCTGTGTATGTGTGCATGTGTGTTTGCATGTGTTTGAATGCAAGTGTGTGTTTGTGTTTGTGCATTTGTGTGTTTGAGCATATGTATCTGTATGCATGTTTGTGAGTGTGTATATGTGTGTGCACATGCTCTCATAGGCACACATGCATGTGTGTGCACATGTTTCTGTACTACAGTACACATGAGGAAGTCAGAGAATCAGAGAACTGCATCCAGGAGTCTCTTATCTGTTGCCACCATGTGCCTCCATGGGCTGGAACTCCAGTTTTTGGACTTTGTGACAAAATCTCCAGCTATCTTGCTGACTCCATCACAAGTTTTTAGGACCTATATTTTGTTATAGTAACAAAGTGACAACTTTGATTTGTCACCAGAATATTTTTCTCTTTTTATTTGCTACCATTTGTCAGTTCAAAAGTACTTTGTATATGTTGCATATATATATGTGTGTGTGTGTGTGTGTGTGTGTGTGTGTGTAAACATATATAAATACATATTTTATGAGTCTCCATTGAATTCTGAATAACCTGTCTTAATTGCCACAAAAAGCTTGTGAGGCTGACATAATGGTTATATATATATATTTTTTCAGATTAACTAGAAAGATGTGGAGAAGTTAGTATAACCAAGTATTCAGGATGGGAGCTAGAATTTAGGCTTTCATAAGGCCAAAGCCCAATGGTTTAGTCATAAGTGTAGTAATAATAATAAGTTATTATGGTATCAATTTCACAACCTTTAAGAGAAAGCATAAAATCAGGTAGCCTACATAAAAGTCTGTGATACTGAATGTCTCCCCAGAAATTAGCACTCCAAAGCTAAACATGCTACTGTTTTATATTTTATCATATGATAATTAATTAGAAACATACGTGTTGTTTTTCATGGTATCATGTATTTAGATGTTAGATTGCAACTTCCTTATCTCATAAGTCAAATCAGTTTAGTTTGTCAATTTGGGTTCACACTACTTACAAAATTAAGAAACAGTTTCTAGAAAAAAAATTTGTCCTTCTCATTGATGAAAAATTCATGTAACTATTTAATGATTATGGAAAATGGCTTCTCACTTCTTTTTGAATAACAAATATTAAACAGAACAGGACAAATCTAGGAACACATGTGCTCTGACAATCACTTATTCATAAACAATTTCCTCATTTGTGGGTATGAATATCCCTGGATTCCTGAAGCACATAAGCTGCACTCTTCATTTCTTTCCTATTTTGAAGAAAAGCATAAAACACCCAAAATTAGATCTATTAGAGGAAATGTAAATCTACAAAACTGAGTGTAGCACTGATGCATCATAGGAAATTAAAAATATACTAATGGAGAATGGGGAAAGATCTCAGCGGGTCTTAAATGAAAAATCAGTCTCACTTATCTAAATGAGGACACTAAAGACCCTGATTTTGCTCAGTGTCAAAAACTTAAAAATGAATTTTAAGTTCTTCGTGGAATGTGTTAAGGGAAACCATTGTGTAGTTGACTTGAAATTTTCTAGAATTCCTTAAATAACTAATGCCTTGTCCTTGGAGTCAGGACTTATCTCTGAAAATTAATTGGTTGAGTAGGCTAACAGAGAAACCCTCATGTCTCTAGCCTGATAATCAAAATGAGTTATTGATACATTTTTAAAAGGAATATCATGTGCAGTATTTTCTACCTCACAGAATATGCAACAATTGTTGGAGAGTTATCAATTAAAAAAAAGTCTTTAGACTGTATCCTTTGTCCAAAGTGGAGACTGTTTTGGAGTCATAAAGAGATAGATGTGTGTAAGTTATTGGAAACTTGAATTATCTATTTACAATAAAATTTATATAGAAATTTTTATGAATGTTAGGCTTTCTATTTTTAGTTATTGATTATTAACAGAAAGCTGTGTGTAATAAAAGTAAACAGCTTTAAATGATCCACTTTTGGCATGCTGAGTTCATTTAATTTATTCCTATGTTGATAATATCTTTTTATATTATTGCCACAAATGATTGTTAATTAGATAGAGAGGAATTACTATTACTTTAAACATAACCAACAATGAAAATAATGAGATATTCTGAAAACTTTGTATGAAAGTCATTATTTTCTGCTGTTTCTATACAGAGCCATTGGAAGACAGATTTTTGTATTTCCCTGTCAGCTCATGTTTGACTTTTGCCATTTATACAAACATAATGTGAAAAGTCATAGAAGAGGTAATGGGTGCTTCCAGCTTCCCTGCTAACATAAGAAAGATGACGGACTCTAATATTCTTAGTCATTGACATTTACAACTATGAGTTTGTTTTTAATACAGGGCAGTGAGCAATGTACTTAAGGCTTCAGAGAATGCTTTATGGCATACACTAAAGGTGAATCACTTTTTTTACTAGATTTATTAGCTAGAGGAATTGCAGTCTCAGGAGAAAATGTAGTCAGTCTTAACCCAAGGAGTGATCCTCATAGTTATTTCCTCTCAAAGTCTCAGCAGGACTCAACCACTCCAAAGTCCTCTTCCAGGATTCCGATTTCCTTCCCCAGCTGGTTTCTGCCACCTTGGGTACTGACAGAGTGCTCATTAACAAACCTAATTGATTTTTATTAATTATCTGTGGTATAATCTTTTCATTGTTTCCCCCCCTAGTATCTAAGCTTATTAACTCTAAACACACACACAGAGACACACACACAGCATAATTAGTTCTAAAGAAACTTTGAAATAGCGAAAGTTAATATACAGACTGATTTCAAAAATAAAAATGTATATTTTAATTTTCTACATTTATAAAATTATAAGCATTCACTAAATAGAATTAAGGAGAAAAGCTCTTTTTTAAAAGCAATTAAAATATTAGTTATGAAGAACTGCACAGTTCTGAATTTAAATGGTAATTGAAAGATAAAACAACTCGAATGAAAAGGCCTGAGAATAAGCTCAGGGGAAGGAAGGAGTGGCTCCTGAGATTGCTCTCCCTTGAGTCTGAACTCAGTATCACAATATGATGTAGACCAACAGGAGATGATCATTAAAACTGCCTTAAGACCATGAAAATAGCTTAAAGTAAGTACAGACATGTTCCATCAATAGGTCAAAACGAGAGTAATATGAAAAAAAAAATGTCAACTGAGGATAGGGAGATTAGGATGAAGGTGTTTGGACTGAAGCACCTCTTTCATGCTTTTCAATCCTAGAAAACTTTTCTTAATCTCTATAAAAACAAATTCCTTCACTTGTTATGTGAGATCATAAAAATCTCTCTGTCATAGGGTTGTTATGAAACTAAATGTGTTAATGTTGAATAAATGCCTAGAATATAAAGTGTCAAGTAATGATACCTAAGGCCTATGATACTCATTTATATAAATCAGTCTTGCATCTACAGGTTAACTTGTGTATCAAATATAAATTAGTCTTGTCTGTTATATAATATTTTATATTTAGCAGCTCCCAAAGTTTGGTGCAATTTAGTGTTGGCAGTGCCTCCCACTATCACAAAACTATTGTTTTGATTATTCAGAACATAACCGGCAGCAAGACTAGTTCCTACTTGGCACCATCTTTAGTGTGTTTTTTAATTATGTCCCACATCTAGCCACTACTTGTCAAAATAATTTTTTCTGTAATATTTCAAGCAATGTTTTTTTTCTTCATCACCTTGGCTTTGCTGAAACTGATTTACCTATAACGAAGTTTTTTTTCATTAATTGTTTAATTTTAATTAACTGCTGTTTATTCACTTTGTATCCCAGCTGTAGCCCCCTTTCCATCCCCTCCTATGCCCACCCTCCCTCCCTCCTTCCTCTTCTCATATGCCACTCTCCCAGTCCAATGATAGATAGGGTGATACTTCTCCCCTTCCATCTGACCCTACTCTATCAGGTCTCATCAAGACTGGCTTCTTCTTCTTCCTCTGTTGACTAGTTTGGCTGCTCCCCCCTCAGGTGGAGATGATCAACGAGCTAGCCCATGAGTTCATGTCAGAGATTGTCCCTGTTCTTATTACTGGAGAAACCTCTAGGACACCAAGCTGACATGGGCTACTTCTGTTCAAGGGTTATAGGTTATCTCCATGCATGGTCCTTGGTTAGAGTATCACTCTCAGAAAAGACCCCTGTGCCCAGATTTTTTGGTTCTGCTGTTCTCCTTATGGAGCTCCTGTTCTCTGCAGATCTTTCTATTTCCCCCTTCTTTCATAAGATTCCCTGCACTCTGCCTAAAATTTGGCTATGAGTCTCAGCAGTTTTTTTTTATATCCTGCTGGGTAGAATCTTTCAGAGGCTCTGTGGTAGGCTCCTGTCCTGTTTCTCCCTCTTCCGATGTCCATCCCATTTGCCTTTCTGAATGAAGATTGAGCATCTTACTCATGGTCCTCATTCTTGATTAGCTTCCTTAGGTGTACAGATTTTAGTATGATTATTCTATATAAGTGGGTATATACCATGTGTGTCTTTCTGCTTCTGGGATACCTCACTCAGGATGATCTTTTCTAGATCCCATTATTTGCCTGAAAATTTCATGATTTCCTTGTTTTTAATTGCTGAGTAGTATTCCATTGTGTAAATGTACTACAATTTCTGTATCCTGAGGGACATCTGGGTTGTTTCAGAACACAGTGACAGCCTACAGATTGGGAAAGGATGTTCACCAAACCTATTTCTGACAGAGGACTAATATCCAGAATATATTAAGAACTTAAGAAGTTAAACAGCAACAAATCAAGTAACCTAATTAAAAAATGGGTACAGAGCTAAACAGAGAATTCTCAATAAAGGTATTTTGAATGGCAGAGAAACACTTAGAGCAGCCTTACCAGGCCACAGAAGATGACAATGCAGCCACTCCTGATGTGATCTGATAGACTAAGATCAGAAGGAAGGAGATGAGGACCTCTCCTTTCAGTGGACTTGGGGAGAGGCATGCATGAAGAAGGGGGAGCGAGTGGGATCGGGAAGGGAGGAGGGAGGGACTTATGGGGGGATACAAAATGAATAAAGTGTAATTAATAAAAAGAAAGAAATGCTCGACATCCTTAGTCATCAGGTGTTGGGAGCCAGCAGCCTGCTTTGATATTTAAATCTCGGTAGAGAGATGGCTTTTAGGAGGCCTTTACTAATGGCAGAGGAGAATTTGCAAGTCCATCTCCTTTTGTTTGTGACAGCAGGTGGGATAGATAGCTTGTGAGGGTTACACCTCTTCCTCAGGCTCCTTGTATAAATTAACCTATTGTTCTGAGATGTTTTACTGGCTAAAAGTAACTCCTCAAAAAATAAAGTGGTCAGAAGGCTGGAGGCAGGGTCAGAAGGCTGGAGGCAGGATCAGAAGGCTGGAGGCAGAGGAGGAGGCAGAGACTTGAGACTTGCTGCTTACTGCAGCTGCCTGCCTTTTGCAAAGGCTGTCGAGTCTGGACCTTTAAAAAGTTTCCTGTGTGCTGTGTGTTTATTTTATTAATTTTAATCCTCACACCCAACTCAAGAACCATTCAACTCTGCCCGGCTGGCTCCGGCAATCAGGGAAATGCAAATCAAAATGGCCCTGAGATTTCACTTTATATCCATCAGAATGGCTAAGATCAAAAACTCAAGTGACAACACATGCTGGAGAGAATGTGGAGAAAGAAGAACCCTCCTCCATTGCTGATGGGAATATAAACTTGTGCAAGCACTTTGGAAATCAATCTGGTGCTTTCTCAGATAATTAGGAATAGTGCTTATTCAAGATCCAGCTATACCAGTTCTAAGCATATATCCAGAAGATGCTTAAGTACACAACAAGAACATTTGATCAACCATGTTCATAGCAGCTTTATTTGTACTATGATGAAGTTTTGAATGAAAGTGCTTCCTTTATCATTTTATGTGTGTCACTTTCTATAAAATACATTTGTGGAGTATTAGAAGATTGAAACAAACACGTCAGAATCCAATCTGTACCAGTTTTCTTCACCAATGATTTATTGATATCATTGCTCCTTATCTCTAAAAATTTTTATGTATATACTCAATAAGGTGTTTCTTTATTTTCATTACATCATTCAATAATTAACATTGAGCAACTTTTATATAATAGCTACTTATATGAAGCGTTAATGATATGTTTAAACAATGTTTAAGATGTGTGATGCCTTTGTCAAAGAATCAGTGGCTAGTATTGCTACAATATTAAAACTGCAGAAATCTCTTACCCAACATATGAACTTTTCAAAGTACAAGTTTTCAAAATCATGCAAATGTACAATAAAACGTGTCTATTGATAAATACACGTGAGGTAGCTCTTGGTGTTAATCAGATTTCTGTGAGCATGCTGTGATGATTGTCAATGTCCTCTGATATGGTGAAGCATGCTATGTTGATTGCATGTCTTCTGATCTGTACAAACTTGTTTTATTGATCACTGATGGCATCTGATATATGGAAGCATGCTGTGGTGCTCACCAGTGTTACCTTGTCTGTAGAAGCATGTTTAATGGTGATCACCAATGTCATCTGATCTGTAGAAGCATGTTTAATGGTGATCACCAATGTCATCTGATCTGTAGAAATATGCAATGGTGATTGCCAATGCCATCTGATGTGTAAAAGCATGTTTTATGCTGTTTATCTATGTCATCTGATCTGGAGAAGCATGCTTTGGTGATTGCCAGTGTCTTCTGATCTTTAGAAGTGTGTTATAGTGGTCACCAGTGTCATCTGATCTGAAATGACATGTTTTATGACCAGCAATATCATATGATCTGCAGAAATGTGTTATGGTGATTGTAAATGTCATGTGATTTTCATTTATGTGGAAACATGCTATGATAGAAGCATGTTTTATGGTGATTACTAATGTCATACCATGTTTAATGATAGGAATCTACAAATGCATGTATGAGAAAAAGTGAAGTATTTAGGAAGGTGTAAAGCTTGGCTTTTCTGGGAGGAAATTCTTTATTTAACAAAGAAGAAAGGGACCTAGAGAAATAAAATACAGAAAGCTTATAATTCCACCAATATGGAATATTAGAATGTTCTTTCCTTACCATACTGTATGTCATTGCTTTTTCAAATTTGATTTATTTTTTAAAAACATTTTCAGCACACATGATAATTGTGTGCTCAACTGATATTAGATGATAAAAAAGGAAATCCAGAGAGCATTGTAAATCTCATGCAGCCTTCGTTACAGGTAAAGGGCATGTCAACAGTGAGGATAAGATAAGAAATAGGACCAAGAGACTTGGGGTTACAAATTTATTCTTTTACTACCTTCCACCTTTGTAAAGGGGCTGCTAGAGGCTTGGATGAAGGAAAAGAAGCCTAAATAATGTGTGAGATTAAAGTCAGAATTAAATGAAGACAGGCATATATGTAAGGGAAAGCCACCATTACATTAAGCACTAACAAAGAACCATATCTACAGCTTGTCTTTATTCTATACTTTGGGTAAGTTTTGTCTGTGTATTTTTTCTTGACATAGACAGGATAATAGTTAGCATGAAACTACACAGTAATTTCTTTTCTTCATATCCTTAAATGTTTATCTCAAACAAGAATGAGCCACTCACAAGACAGAAGTAGATGAAATTGTGCTGTTGTTTCTTGTTTGTCTGATTCTTCCCTTTGAACTATGAATATGATCCTCTAAACACACAGCCGAGTGGCCACCAAATCTGCCCTTGAGATATGAAATCCCCTTCATCACTTTCATAACAGTACAATTTCCTGTGCTCTGATTTCTTCATGTTTTCAAGGAGAAAAACATCCACTGAATAAATTAACTTTTAACAACAGAACACAGATTGATTAATTATTTAGTGGACACCTGCAGGGATCAGCATTTTAACTTAGAAAGCAATTCTATCCTAGCAGACTTTCAGACAGCATGAGATAAGGAACATAACCCACGAGTAGTCTTAGTATTTCGCAGTGAGAGGGAAGTCTAGCCTACTTCTGCAGAAATTCAAACTTAAATGAATTTACAGTTAAAATTTTAATATGTTGTATGATTTTGTATTAAGTTATACTTATAAAATTTTTATGTAAAACAGAAAATAATTTAACCAATTAGTAACACATATTCAAAAATCAAAGATATTAAATATATTTGAAATAGTAAAATTCTAAAAGAGAAAGATCTCACTATAGATAGAAAATTTTTTAAATTACTTTTGCAGTAGGCATGGTTTGCTTTAACTAAAATTCAAACTATTTAGTTATTATAACAAGTTTCCAATCATCAGTATTGCACACCCCACAAAATATGCATGACAGATTTTTGTAAATGAAGTTGCTTCTCAGAGTGACCATTACAACCCCTGACATACACAGCATCTATCTATGCCAATCCAAATGATTTGCTTTCTTTTACATCTATTTTATCTGCAATTTTCACTGATTTCACAACACACTTAACCAAACTACTTTATGCTGAGGCACTATTGTTTGTATAAAAGAAAGATTTGTTTAGTTAGTTATTATTATAGAATAAATGTCATGTGATCGGATAACTAACATATTTAAAGTAAAAATCCAGTATTAATAATCAGCTAAATACTGTAACATCCTTAGAGAAGACTTCTTTCTTGCATCTGGAGACTTTGTATCACTGTGTTCCACATTGTTTCCTTTCTAGAAGTCCCTAGCAAAGAGCATCCTCGTCTTTGTTATAACCAACTTTCTTGGTGCCTCATATAAGGCCAAGTATAAGATATTTGTGTAATTTGGGCAGACTATCTTGTGTATTCCCCAGACATCGTTTTTTCACTCAGGCCGTCACATGAAGTAAGATATCATTATTGATCATACTTTTACAATTTATTCACTTTTTATCACAGTTGTAGACCCTTCCCTGATCTCCACCTTGCCCCATCCCCCTCCTTCCTTCTCCTTTCTCCCTCTCCCCTAGTGCACTACTCTCTGACCCTAGCCTGTCAGGTCCCATCAGAACAGGCTGGATCTTCTCCCTCTTTTGGCTGGCTAGGTTGTCCCACCAGGGAGAAGTGATCAAGGCGCAGACAACCAAATTCATGTCAAAGACTATCTCTTTTCCCCTTACTAGGGAACCCACAGGGAGACTGAGCTGTCTATGGGCTACATCTGAGCAGGGGTCTATGTCCTTTCTACACATGGTCGGTGGTAAGTTTTCATCTTACAAGATAACAATGTAATTTTAAAAATATTCTGCATCTTTTCCACCTGTAGGTCACTATCCGGTTCCTTTATATCTTGGCTATTATGATTGATACTATAATGAGTCTGAGAATGCAAATTGATTCCTGAGATCCTGCATTCCATCGTATTTTTAATTTCTAAAGAAATATTCACATGAGTTTCCATAATGGCAGCACCGTTTAACTTATATCTCATGATGTTTTAGTTTTTCTCACAACTTGTCAGCAATGTTGATTTTTGTTTTTGAAGAGAATCTGTCCTCTCAACTTTGAGCTGGCTGTTTTGTTGTTGTTTTTTTTACTAATTACAGTTTATTCACTTTGTACACAGCTGTAGCACCCTCCCTCATTCCCTCCCAATCTCACCATCTCTCCCTTATCTCCTCCCATGCCCCTCTCCAAGTCCAAAGACAGGGGAGGTCCTCCTCCCCTTCCATCTGACCCTAGCCTATCAGGTCTCATCAGAAATGGCTTCATTGTCTTCCTCTGTGGCCTGTCAAAGCTGCTTTCCCCTAAGGGGGAGGTAATCAAATAGTCAACCATTGAGTTCATGTCAGAAATAGTCCCTTTTCCCCTTACTACAGTAACTACTTGTGTACTGAGCTGCCATGGGCTACTTCTGTGCAGGAGTTATAGGTTATTTCCATACATGGTCCTTGGTTGGAGTATCACTCTCAGAAAAGACCCCTGTGCCCAGATTTTTTTGTTTTGTTCCTCTCCTTGTGGAGCTCCTATCCTCTCCAGGTCTTACCAAATCCCCTTCTTTCATAAGATTACCTGCACTCTGCCCAAAGTTTGGTTATGAGCCTCAGCATCTGCTTTAATACACTGCTGGGTAGTCTTTCAGAGGCCCTCTATGGTAGAGGCCTGTCCTGTTTCCTGTTTTCTCCTTCTTCCAATGTGCATTCCACTTGTCTTTCTGACTGAGGATTGATCATCATCATACCCAGAGTCTTCCTTCTTGCTTAGCTTCTTTAGATGTATAGATTTTAGTATGTTTATTATATATTATATGTCTAATATCCATGTAGGAGTGTATACTGTGTGTGTCTTTCTGCTTTTGGGATATCTCACTCAGGATGATCAGAATGGCTAAAATCAAAGACTCAAGTGACATCCTCAGCTGGAGAGGATGTGGAGAAAGGGAATCCTCCTCCATTGCTGGTGGGAATGTAAACTTGTACAACCACTTTGGAAATCAATATGTTGCTTTCTCAGACAATTAGGAATACTGCTTCCTCGAGATCCAACTAAACCACTTCTAGGCGTATATCCAAAATATGCTCAAGTACACAACAAGGATATTGGCTCAGCCGTGCTCATAACAGCTTTATTCATAATAGCCAGAACCTGGAAACAACCCAGTGGACGAATGGATACAGAAATTGGGGTACATTTACACAATGGAATACCAATTAACAATTAAAAACAAGGAAATCATGAAATTTGCAGGCAAATGGTGGGATCAAGAAAAGATCATTCTGAGTGAGGCTGGCTGTGTTTTAGACTTGCACTTGCCTAGTGATTGGTGATGCTGACTGCCTTTTATGTGCTTGCTTCTCATTTCAGTCTCTCCCTTTTTTGAAGAATATGTGTTCAAGTCTTCTGGCCATATTTGTTGTTTGCTATCAAGAATTATTAGACATTATGCATTTTGGAAACTAGCCCTACTCTACAAAAAAAAAAAAAATGTGCATATTGTCCTCCATCTTGTAACTTGCCTTTCACCTTTTGATTATTTTTTTCTACTGTGCAAAACTTTTTAGTTTGTTGTAATTTTGGTTGTCCATATCTGCTTCTTCTGTTGCTTGTGCTTTCAATGTCAGGTTAATTAAAATATAGCTTAACTTTATGAAGTGTTTTCATTTGTATGTTTTATCCGAGAGATGTGAGTTTGATTTTAGATTTCAATCCAAAATTTCTATACATTAATTCTTGTGAAATGGAAATGTCCAATGCCATCTTTTTCATATAGATAACTGTTTATATTTTTTTGCAACAGCATTCTTGACAGTTTCACTGAAGATACATTAACTATGTATGAATAGTGTTACTTCTGAAATCTCTATGCCAATCTATCACTTATATGATTTCTATATAGTTACTATTGATTAAAGAATATTTTATTCTATTACTCAATCCTCCTCAAAAAGTGAAGATTATAAAACTTCGTGGACAAAGAATAAAACTTTTAATACGAAATGGAGTGATAAACATGTCTATAATGTCAAAGTGATATCATTCTTCTTCAAATATTGTGCTACGTGCTGATCCTTTTTAGGACAGATCATATACATTTCTGACACTTTTTATTTAATTTTTTCATTAGTACATCAAATTCTGAACATTTTAGCTGTAATTTTTGTTGATTTTTGTATAGATGTCTGTCTGTGATTTCTCTACTTAACTGAAAGCACTGTGTATCAAATAAAATGCTAGGTGCAATTTAAGAATCCATGGCTCAGAGCTGAAAGGATCCAAGCCATTCCAGTGACCAAACCATTCACATATGATTCATTGATGGTTTTCCACCTGATGCTAAATAACTTTTTTTTAAGATAAATCCCTAATATTGCAATCACTGACAAACTTTAAAATGTAAAAAGGCTCTTCTGTTGTTCACTCTTCACAAATGTACAATCTGAAAAGAATAGAAATAGAACTTACATTTTAACTATATTTTGTATCTTGAGTACCTTTTACTCTAATACTTCTGGAAAAGAAAATTAAAGCCAATGAGACAAAATAAATAAATAAACAAGAAACAAAGTATTACTACTGGAGAAAGTGTGAATTATGGGATGCTACTGTTGCATTTTACATACCTATACATACATACATACATACATACATATCTCTATAATCACAGCATACAATTTTGAAAAGAAGAGTAGGAAATTAAAGCCACAATCATAGATGGTATGAGACATGTGTTGCTTTCAGTGATTTTAGAGTTGAATGGAGTTTTTCTTTGGCTGTAGTTTTGATTGTTTGTTTTTACATTATCTAATATATATTATGGAGCAATGATTTTAAGAGAAAAGATGATGAAAACCCTTAATCTTGAATTTATAGAGATATCATTAACAGAAAAGAAAATTATTCAGTGGCAGAGAATGAGAACAGAGAAGACCAGGATAGTATTCTGTCTTTAATGTCATAATTCTTTGATCATTATATATATTAAATAAAGTAAGTAAAAAAATGGCAAATCATGACTTCTGGCAATCTTGTACATCCAGTTACTTTCTATTGGGCATACTTGGTCTGAGAAAAAAAAACTGTGGGATTTAACAGAGTCATAGTAATAGGAACAAGTTAATATCTAATTAAAAACACTAAAAGACCAAAAAGAAAAATCAATGATTCTGAGTAGTTAACTCTTGAAAAATAACTCATTAAGGAAAAGGAAACAAGAAAACTAGCTGAGTGCTGGTTTTGCTTTGTTTGTTTGTTTATTGTTTTGGGTTTGTTTTTTTTTTATCCTTATGGAATTCATCATTCTATCAAAGTTCCAGTAAGGACCCCACTTCTCTTTTATTCATGACAAATACTTAGGTGATGTGATGTCCTTGTTTTCTAAGTTCATGTTAGCATGTTTACTGTTGTCTTGTTCTGCTCATTTTTGGTCAGTCATGCTGGTGAGACTTTATGTGTCTTGCTTCTGGCATTGAAAGGAGACTATTTCACTGCACTCTGATCATCCGGGTGTTACATTCTTTCTTTCCAATCTGCCATGATGTTCCATGACCCTTAAAAGTAGGAGTTGATTGTAAATATATTTTTTGCGACTGGACTCCACAGCCCTGTATTTTGATTTCTTGCTGTGTAATTTTCTCCTGTTCTGAAGAGAAATTTCCTTGGTGAAGAGGGAAAATCATACTTCTATGTGGGTTTAACAGTAAATCATTAATGAAGCTAGGGATTATGTTTGTTGAGTAGTGGGAGATATTAGGTTCTCCTCCAAGATACAAGATTTCTCTTAGTCCTGTATAGTTACCTAGGTTTCCAGTATTCAAGCATGATTTTTTTTATTGTTGAATGGGTCTTAATGTCCAATTAGAAAACAATTGGTTACCTACACAATATGCATTCCTGCCACTAATGCATCCTAGGGATTCTTGCTATACTGTTAATTGTTCTGTTTTAAGGACATCATAGTTGGGTCAGACTGTTGTCTGTTTCCACCCTTTGGAAGCTTGCATAGTGAGTTCTGGTACCATGAGAGCTAGACCACAAGAAGTACTTTAAAAAAGTTCCATCTTAGAGGCCTCTGGGCCCTGTATGTAAAGGGTATTGTCTTCAGCAATAGATATTTACTATCTTCCTCAGACAGTGGAAAATTCAGGAGGTTGCAACATACACAAAGAACTACTGGTAACTGTGAAATCCAGAAGCAAGTGAAACAGTCTTTCACAGGGAGGAGCACATCAATCAGTTATCCAATACCAAATGTTCAGCCCTGAAAACCTACATACATAACATTATACAGACCAAGAGGCTTGTACGTACATATTTAGGAATTTATATGTGTATGCATATACAACAAAATTAATGAAAACAAGGCCACAAATTTGAAAGAGAGCAACAACACTTATATAAGAAGCACACAAAATGTATTTTAATCTCAGAAAAAAATTATAAAAATAGTTTTAAAAAAGTCTACCGTCACATCTTTTCTTCACTGTGTTTATTTTACAAGTATATTTACCATTCATAAAAATCAGTTTTTGATGTTTACCTGTTTCTTGCTGCATTTCATTTCAAAAAACCATTTCAAAAAACCATAATGAAAACTTGTTCCAGATATGTGAGTGTGTGAATGTATTCACTGTGACTGAATATGAAATAATCATTTATACCCTACTATAAGATAAACACATTTTCTTTTTTCATGGAATTCTAATCTTTATTAATGTATTTTCTATTAATTACAATTTATTCACATTATATCCCAGGTATAACCCCCTTTTTCATCCCCTCCCAAATCCTCCCTTCCTCCCTCTTCTCCTCTTTTGCCCCTCCCCCAAGTTCATGTATGTGGGCGGTCTTCCTCCCCTTCCCTCTGACCCTAGCCTATCAGATCTCATCAGGACTGGGTGCATTGTCTTCCTCTGTGGCCTGGTAAGGCTGCTCCCCTCAGGGAGAGGTAAAAAAAAAAAAAAAAAAAAAAAAAAAAAAAAAAAACAGCCACTGAGTTCATGTCAGAGAGAGCCCTGTTCTCCTTACTAGGACACCCACTTGGAGACTGAGCTGCCATGGCCTATAATATCCTTCCTTCTTGTACACTTGAGCACATAACTCTTAATTCATTTATGAATATGTGGATGATATCTAGAGTTGATTCATAAATGTCAACTGAGCAATGTGTTTATTAGAAAGGAGGTTTCTTGAGAGCTTGCAAGGTGAGAGTCAACTGAAACAGACCTAAATATGATGATAGGAAGATGTCAGAAGACTACCTTCTAGTAATCTGGGCAAGAGCCTGTGTATTTACCTTCCTTTAAAAAGATGGAAATAAGAAATATGCCCCATCATTCAATAAGGACATTTGCTCAACTATGCTCATAGCAGCTTTATTTGTAATAGCCAGAATCTGGAAACAACCTAGGTGTCCCTCGATGAAAGGATGGAAACAGAAAGTGTGGTGCACTTACACAATGGAATACTACTCAGCATTTAAGAACAAGGAAATCATGAATTTTGCAGGCAAATGGTGGGAACTAGAAAAAATTATCCAGAAGCATAAAGACACATATGATATATAGTAACTTATAAGTGGATATTAGACATGTAATACAGGATAAACATACTAAATTCTAGAGTCCTAAAGAAGCTAAACAAGGAGGACCCTAAGGAAGATGCTTAATCCTCATTCAGAAGGTCAAACAGGATATGCATCAGAAGAAGGAGAAATCAGGGAACAGGACAGGAGCTTTCCACAGAGGACTTCTAAAGGATTCTACCAGCCAGGGAATCGAAGGACATACTGAGACTCACAGCCAAACTTTGGGCAGAGGGCCGGAATTCTTATGGAAAAAGAGAGAAATAGAAAGACCTGGAGGGATCAGGAATTCGACAAGGAAAACAACAGAGCCAAAAAAATCTGGGCGGGGCGGGGAGAGGTGCTGCACTGCAGAGACCAATACTCCAACCAAGACCATGCTTTGAGATGACCTAGACACCCTGTTCAAAGGAAGCCCATTGGCTGCTCAGTTCCCAAGTGGGTTCCCTAGTAAGGGGTAGAGGGGCATTCTCTGACATGAACTCCTTGGCTGGCTCTTTGCACCTCCCCCTGGGGGTAGGGCAGATAACCTTGCCAGGTCACAGAGGAAGATGATGCAGCCAGACCTGATGAGACCTGATAGGCTAGGGTCAAATAGAAGGCAAGGAGGTCTTCCTCTATTGATTTACTAGGGAAAGGGCATAGGGGGAGAAGACGCTGGGACTGGGAGGAGAAGAGGAAAGGTTTTGCAGCAGGAATACAAAGCAAATAAATTGTAATAAGTAAATATATAAAAAAATAAATTTAAAACTTTAAAAGATGGAAATCTAAGCATCTATCATGATGTTATACCTGAATAGTTTTGTATGTGATAGAACAACACTGTGAATAAAAGAGTCTTCTTGTAAAATTATTAAATTTTACAACTTAATTTATATATGAATAATATTTAAAATATGAATTTTCTGATAACATTAAACTATTGTTCAAATCTTATTCGCCCCATTTAAGAAAAATCAGCCAACAATACATTTTACTACGTAGTTTTCAAAGATGCCCTGGTTATAGAAATATCATTTTTCATATGATTGCTGGAAATGTGAACACTGGTTATATCACAGGCTCTTATTCTTAGGCAGTCCCTGCCACCACTGATAATACTGAATTTATTACTATTTCATAATATGTGTTTCGGCAAGTTTATATTAGTAATAATTTCTGGAAGTGGGTTACCATTCACTGTAATTTGACTGACAAGATGAAATAATTAGTTGATTTTTCTTTTGAATCGACTTTTGATGCCTTGGTGTCATCAGGCAGAAATTCTATGTAACAAGAGACAGACCAATGGAACTAAAGGGTTTTTGCAGCACGGATTCACTCCGTCAGGAATAAGCTGCAAGTTGCTGCTAACCTGGGACTGCAGGAATGCTTCTGTGTACATATGCAATACGTGTAAAAAAAAGCCACACACATGTATGTATACATGTGCACATATACATGCACCTATACACATACATATATTTCTACTAGAATGCTTCTGTACAGACAGACACCATGTGTATACCTGAGTCTATTGGCATGTTTCAGTATACATGTACACTATTTTTATGCCTGGGAGTACTGAATGTTTCTATATACATATACACTATGTGTTTACACACACACACACATATATATGTATTCTAGTACATATATGTATGTACTATAATATTTCTGAAAACATATACACTATGTGTATTACACATAGATTTATGTAAATGTATTTGCATATATGCATATATGTACACATATCACATACATACATAAATATATATGTGTTCATACATGTATATTCACATATATATGTGTAATAGAATGATTCTGTGTACATATACACTATGTGAATACCTGAAACTACTGGTATGCTTCTGTGTTAAATATACATTAATATATACACATACCTTTAAATGCTTTTTAAAAATCAGACCTTTGGGAAGATGTTGATCCAAAAATGAAATAAATTCTCTGACAGAACTACCAGTTCATTTTTTCCTAAAATTATATAGCAAAGTTTTATGGCTTAATAAGTGTATATCCAGAAACATATTTGTGCTTTTCATGTAAGTCAAAATATTAAATAGATTCAGGATATTTTTGATATTCTATTTCACTTTAATTTCTGTTTATATCAAAAGTAAAATTTTAATCCTACTTCCTTATTTATTTTTGGATGTACTTTATGAAAGTGTATATTACAATGTCTCCCTCATATTTTCATAACTAAGATGTACTTCTGAATTTTCATGTTCTGACATTGTTTATGATTGAGTGTATTGATCTGTTATCAGGAAACTACTTTTGCTTCCAGTATGCTGGTAAAGTAACTTTAATTGTTAAGGAATATAATATTTTATGGGCATTTCTATTCTAACTGTTTAACTAGTTGTAAAATAAATATAAAAAGCAAATATTGTTAGTAACATTTTTCTTAAATTTAAGAAAGTTCTTAATTACTCAAAGTTAAATAGTTTGAAAAGAAAAAATACAATACCTGTATGTATTCAAATATTTTTTGAGTTTTTAAAATGTCACTATAAATATTTTTGTGATATTTCATATCATTTCTCCAAATGGCTCAAACTTACTAAAATATAATAACTGATATTTATTAATTGAAATAAAAATAGTTGACAAAGGGGACTTAAAATGTTCTTATTTAATGAAATTTTTGGTGCAAGCAGTAAAAGCTACAGAGGAGAGAAAGGGAAAGGAAATTAAAATCTCTTAGAGAATATCCTGATCAAGTAGCTGAAACCTAGACCCTGTTGTAAGTCTAAGCCAGACGAAAGTTTTATAATGAAATGACCCTGACCTGAAGTCTCTTTTGTAAGTGACTAGTGCCTTAATTATTTGCATCTGTGAACTCAAATGAACATACTTAAGGATATATCAATATGCTCATAAATCATCTGCAGGCGATAAGTGGTCCAACATAGATAATTAGAGAATTTACGGAAGGCTTACTCCCTCTGTTTATCTGCTGATGACATTTGCGGTACAGCCCTAACAGCAGGATAATTACTAGATTTATTCATCAAACAAAATCACGCCTTCTGGGAATGCACAGTGACTCCAGTTTTAGGACTAATAAAGACATTTTTCACCAAAACTCAAGTACTAATTTGCTCAATAACTAGCTGCAATAAGCTTTTATGGAAGCACTCAAAGAAAAGGCTTGGCACCAGAGGGCAGATAATTAAAGGTGCAGTATCCTCACACAAAAGGATCTCAACAATTCCCTGACCATATTAAAATTTAATTGTTGGATGTTAATTGAAAAAAATATATAAGTCACTTCTATTCTCTGAGTCACAGTAATTATTCTCCCCAGATCAAAAACATAACTGTGTGTCTAACTTATCAACAAAAGAAAACAATGTAAAATAAAGAGCCTTACCTCTTAAAATGAAATTAATAATCAATAAAAAGAAACTAAAATTAAACTTCCCACAACAATTATCTGAATCCAGAATACATTGGATTTGGGTTTTCTTTCATGGTCTCTTTTTTCTTCCACTTTTTACCTTTAAAGAGAAAAGTTATGATCAGTTAACTTTTTACTTTTTAAAAGTTGCAAAGACTTTCTAAGTAACAATGGTTCAAATGTTTTAGTAATTTGAAAATACAGTAACTTCTTAACTGCACAACTCACTTCAATGTTTTTGTAAATCAATTTTCTTTTTTTGCACGTTATTATTTCAGTTTTGTGTTTATAAAATCTGTAACACTAAATAAGCAAGCATTATTGATCAAATCCACTGAGCATTAGCTAACATTGAGGCCAGAATATTTTAACACACTAAAGAGTATATTGCAAGAATAAACTGAGTAATCTCAGTCGCTCCCTCAATGTTTACATAACAGTGCTGTTAAAATGAGTAAGAATTATGAAATTCTACTTTTAATTTTTTTTTTACATATAGGACACTTAGGGTATTCCCCTTGAAAACCAACTGTATGAGAATCAGAAATCCTCGGACCCTTGGGCTCACTTTCTGCTGTAGAGGAATGATGAACTACACAAAACGCAGACTTTTAAACTCATGTTTAATTGTTTAATGTCATGGCTCTTGGTAGAGCATTGTTGCTTGAAAAATAAATTGGGTAATTCAATTAAATGGCTACAGAAGATACATCATATCAGATGCAGAAAGGCGCTAACCCCAGCTTGAACTTGACGTCCCGCATCGCTTCACTTATTTGACAAATGGATTCTTGAAAATAATTGAAACACATGGCTGCCAGCATAGGTCAATAATACTTTTTTGCCATTCAGCCTCTTAACAGCTTCCATTTTTTCTTGCACTGTGCCATTCAGGGCAAAGATTGCATTTCCCTGGTAAATCATGCAAGCATTATTACTAAAATGGGACTAAATGCAATGAAAATGGACTACATAAAAGTAATGGCACTTAAGTAAAGGGAAGACCATCTACCAGGGCAAACACTAAATGTCAGCGTTAAATACTGTATGACATTACTTCCATTACAAGCTCATATTATGCACATAAGAGAGCAAACCCACTAACTACAGCTGCACGCTACATTTTCCTTTTCCTTAACTGGACCGATGTTTTGCACACACTTGTGTTAATCCAAATCAAGAGCATAGCTACAGATCTGCCAGTCCCAGAGTTGTCCCCCATATCTCTTTAGCTACAATACTACATTTAGGCAAAAGCTGAAACTGTGACTACATGTTCAGTTGAAAAATCCTATCGTATCTAAACTCATCAGTTTATCTAAAAATATGAATTGAAGAACAAACTAAATTACAACCAACAAAAGAATTTAAGGTCAAAGTCCAGCATTTTTTTTTAAAAGAAAGAAAACAAAGGAATGCAAAAATATTTTAGTACATATTATTGCATTAATACATTCTAAGTGGTTATGAATAAGCTAGAATATGAAACAAGATACAAACATTCAAATAGAGATATTTTTTGTCTAATGTTTAGAATCAGCGCCAGTTTCTGGATGTATTTGATTTGGAGTACAGTTCTATTCTGTTTTTTTTGTTGTTGTTGTTGTTGTTGTTTTTGTTTTTTTTTAATGTGTCCCAGTTTTATGACATCCAGACCTAGAAAAACATTTTTGCAATTAGACAATACTGATTAGAGGTAAAAATGAAACAAAAAGTCCAGGGATTGACTCTGTCTCCTCACTTTGAAATCAACAAGCTCCTTCAATTCTTCCTGCTTCAGTTTTCACTTCTGTGATGTAAAGATAAACTTGAGTTTCTTAAGAGGATCAATTGTTCAATGCGGTGCCTAATGATAAGGCTTCATAAACCTCAACAGCCATTGTAAATAAAAGATGAGAATCCAAAATACACTCAAGTGTACAGCAAGGAAATTTGTTCAAACATGCTCATAGCAGCTTTATTCATAATAGCCAGAATCTGGAAACAACCCAGATGTCTCTCAATGGAGGAATGGATACAGAAATTGTGGTACATTTTCACAATGGAATACTACTCAGCAATTAAAAACAAGGAAATCAAGAAATTTACAGGCAAATAGATGGAACTAGAAAAGATCATCTTGAGTGAGTCATCCCAGAAGCAGAAAGACACATATGGTATATACTTACTTATAAATAGATATTATTCATACAATACAGGATAAAATTTGTACACCTAAAGAAGCTAAGCAAGAAGGAGGAGGCTGGGTAAGATGATCAATCCTCACTCAGAAAGGCAAACTGGAAAAACATTTGAAGTCTGAGAAAACAGGGAGCTAACTATAGGAGCTAACTATAGAGAGCCTCTGAAAGACTCTGCCCAGCAGGGTAACAAAGCAAATGCTGAGACTCATAGCCAAACTTTGGGCAGAGTGCATGGAATCTTAAGAAAGAAGGGGGAGATAGAAAGACCTGGAGGGGTCAGGAGCTCCACAAGGAAAACAACAGAACCAAGAAATCTGGACAAGGTGTCTTTTCTGAGACTAATACTCCCGCCAAGGTCCATTCATGGAGATAACCTAGAACCACAGCACAGCTAAGTGTCCAAGTGGGTTTCCTAGTAAGGGGAACAGGGTCTGTCTCTGACATGAACTTAGTGGCTGGCTCTTTGATCACTTGCCCCTTGGGGGAACAGCCTTACCAGGCCACAAATAAGACAATGCAGACAGTCCTGAGAAGACCTGATAGGCTAGGGTCAGATGGAAAGGGAGGAGGTCCTCCCTATCAGTGGACTTGGAAAGGGGCATGGGAGGACATGAGGGAAGGAGGGTGGGATTGGGAGGCAATGAGGGAGGGGGCTCCAGCTGAGATACAAAGTGAATAAATTATAATTAATAAAAATAAATAAAAAACAAATAAATAAATGGAAAAAAGGCAGGAGTCAATCATAAGATATTTGTGTAATGAGATGTTTTTAAATGAGCATGCAAATTATGACACTGGGAGAGCCATTTAAATATTCTTAAATATTTTTTACCCTTTATGAGCCCAAAAGCTCTTTTAACTTTCACTTCCCTTCTACCTGAAATGATGATGTCAGAATCTGGAAGATCTAGCAATCGTAATCTTCAGATAGGCTCATGTACCTTCGTTCAGAAATTCATTGAGCCACTTTAGGTTGTCTACATATGCGAGAAATTTTCTCTCTCCTGTCAAGGGTAGTAAGTTCTGAGAAGCCAAGTTATGTAGGCTAACCACAGGGTGTGATTGTGGTCAGGAGAGCTCTCAGTTTTTATCAAACCACTTATTTCTTTCTTCTTTCCACTTTAGGACCCAGCCATTTGTTTAGCTCTGCTATAACTGTGCATGGAGTCAACTTGACTGCACTGAGTGTGTTCATGCAGAGAGGAGAAAGGTTTTATACCAGATGCAACGGTGGACTCTGCGGTTTCTCTATTGCATATTCCACAGGATTTTGCTTATAAAATAAAAATGCTATAGTCAAATATTATAATAGTTCCTTGGAAGTATGTTTAAAATTTAGGTTTGCATTGGACGTTCAGTGAGTTGAGAGATCCTTTATAAATGGCACTTAAAACCCCCAAACACTGCAGTGCACAGGATGCAGTCCCTCATTTGTCAGAACTATAGTTCAAGCAATACCAGAATAAAGGGAAAGTAAAACAACCACATCAGCAGAGGAAAGATATATGACACATTATGGATGCAGGTTCATGTTTCAAAATGTTTAAGACCAATTGTATATTGAGATTCACGGGTTCATGCCTACTACTTGAGTGTTCAATTAAATTATTTAAAGTTATTACAATAATAGACTCTTACTTGTCATCATACATAAAGTGTGCTAATTTGTGGATTATTATTCACCTTGAAGTGAAGTACTTCCATTGTTCTACTGCACACTCCTTACTGTGCCATGATTCTATTTTATGTATTCATTTCACAAATTTGAAAATTGAGGATCATAAAGCAAGAATATTATTATTCACACTCACAGAAATAAATGTATTCTCAAGTAGCAAAGGTTGACATTCATAAGAAAACAGGTTTTTAAAAAAATTGAAGAAGACTCCTTCTCTTAAAAAAATTATTCTGGCAAAATGTACTGGCCCAAGAATTTTATTTAGTCAGAGTATTTCAAAATTCTCAAGGCTTAGTTTTCTCAATTAAGGATTATGGAAACAATCCTCATAAGCCTAAAGGGTTTTGAATTGTGCTTGTAGAACATTAAGCAAACATGGGTATCTCCAGATTCACAAAGCTCCAATAAAACCATGTGTATATAATTAGATCAATCAACAGGAAACATTACGAGATATATGTGAGAGGAAGCCTCGCAACAAGCAGCCATGGAGTGAGAATTAACTCCATCCACCTAAGGGCTAATTGTTTGGTGCACAAACGTTGCTGAAATTTACAATTGCTTTAAACCTGCTGATGGGGTGCGAGGCTATTTTTCAAGTCAGCAAAGCACAGGCAAGCATGTTACATTTCCTAGTATAATAGACTTTGTTAATAATTCTTAAATGTAATGAATGTTTTTGAAACATGCATCAGGTGTTTCTAAAAAGAATATTTTTGCTGTAAACAAAATACCAAATACTGCCATTCTTACTTGGAAAAAAAGTCCAGAGGCAAGAAATATTCTATTAGTGTCTGTATTGGAAACTTCAAAGAAATGTTTAGTCAGTAAATATAAGTTAAATACAAGCTATTATTAAAGTCTCCTTTTATAAATAAAAGTTCTGCAGTTTCACACTGTTTTCTGTCCTGGTAAAAGTTATTATTGTTATTTTTTTTTCTTTTTAAGTTCTAAATTAGTTTTAAGTAAGGGAGGAAGGGAAAACAAGAAAATTTTTATAGGTGGTGACTTTTATTTAAACAAAATTTCAGTTATTATATGTTCCTTTAAAAAACAAAACAAAACAAAACAAATTGGTGTTTTTCCTGGTCTTAAATATCAGTGCAGCCTATTTCCATTTTGTGAAAGAGATCTCAAGTACATGAGGTTATGATAAAAGTACTGCTGCCATCTTCTGTGAAGGCAAGGCCTGTGAAACAAGATTAACAAAACCAATGGAACCTTCCAGAAGTTCAAGCCCATGTGGGGTATGAGAGGGAAAGTCACAAGTGCTGGGGCATGAATCTCTCTCTGGAAACACTAACAAAAGCCATACCAAGAATACAGGAAAAGATTGGTAGCTTAGAACTGTACACTATGAGTTCAAATCCATGATCTGCTATTAACAGTTGAATCTATATAGTATTCATATATCTGAATGTCTTATCTTTTTTAACTTTTATTAATTACACTTTATTCATTTTGTATCCCCCCATAAGCCCCTCCCT
>REGO01000727.1:260054-283219 GCA_010120015.1 Rhombomys opimus | reverse complement strand
ATGAAGGGTGTTGGACTTTGTAAAATGCTTTTTCAACATCTAAGGAGATGATCATGTGGCTTTTCTCCTTCGGTTTGTTCATGTGGTGGGTTACATTGATGGATTTCTATATGTTGTACCACCCTTGCATGCCTGGGATGAAGCCTACTTGGTCATGGTGGATGTATCTTTTATGTGTTCTTGGTTTCAGTTTGCAAGTATTTTATTGAGTATTTTTTTGCATCAATGTTCATAAGAGAGATAGGTCTGAAGTTCTCTTTTTTTGTTGGGTCTTTGTGTGGTTTAGGTATCAAGGTGAATGTGGATTCATAGAATGAGTTTGGTAACATTCTTTCTGTTTCTATTTTGTGAAAGAGTTTGGAGAGAATTGGAGTTAGCACTTCTTTGAAGGTCTGGTAGAATTCTGTGCTGAATCCATCTGGCCCAGGGCTTTTTTTGGAAGGGAGACTGTTGATGACTGCTTCTATTTCCTTGGGGGATATATGAATATTCAATTTTTCTACTTGATCTTGACTTACTTTTTGTAGGTGCAATCTATCAAGAAAATTGTGCATTTCTTTTAGATTTTCGAATTTCTTGGCTTATAGTCTTTTGTAGTACAACCTAATGATTGGATTTTCTTGGTGTCTGTAGTTATGTCCCTGTTTTCATTTCTGATTTTGCTGATTTGGACAGTTTCTCTCTGCCTTTAGTTAGTTTTGCTAAGGGTTGTCTATCTTGTTGTTTTCCTCAAAGAACCACTTCTTGGTTTCATTGATTATTAAATAGTTTTATTTGATTCTAATTGATTGATTTCAGCCCTAAGTTTGATTATTTCCAGCCGTCTGCTCCTCTTGGGTGTATTTGCTTCTTTTTTTTTTTTCTCGGGTTTTCAGTTGGGCCATTAAGTTGCTTGTATGAGATGTCACACATTTAATTTTCCTCTGAGCACTGCTTTCATTGTGTTCCATAAATTATGGTATGTTGTACCTCTATTTTCATTGCATTCTAGGAAGTCTTTTATTTATTTATTTTTATTTCTTCCTTAACCCAGCTATCATTGAGCAGCAAGTTGGTTAGTTTCCATGTGCTTGTAGGCTTTTTTCTAATTCCATTGTTGTTGAGATCCAGCTTTAGTCCAGTAGTCAAATAGAATACAGGGGATTATTTCAATCTTATTGTATCTGTTGAGGCTTGCTTTGTGACCAACTATATGATCTATTTTGCAGAAAGTTCCATGAGGTGCTGAAAAGAAGGTATACTCTTTTGAGTTTGGGTGGAAAGTTCTATAGACATCTATTAGGTCCATTTGATTTAGGACCTCTGTAAGTGCCTTTATTTCCTTATTAGGCTTCTGTCTAGATGATCTGTCCCTTGGTGAAAGTGGGGTGCTGAAGTCTCCCACCGTTAATGTGTTGGGATTGATGTGTGATTTAAGTTTTACTAATGTTTCTTCTGTGAATGTAGGTGCTCTTGTATTTGGGGCATAGATGTTCAGAATTGTGATGTCCTCTTGGTGGATTTTTCCTCTAATGAGAATGTAGTGTCCCTCCTCATCTTTTTTGATTAATTTTGGTTAAAAGTCTATTTTATTAGATATTAGGATAGCTACCCCAGCTTGTTTTCTGGGTTCATTTGCTTGAAAGACATTTTTCCAGCCTTTTACTCTGAGGTAGTATTTATCTTTGTTGCAGAGGTGGGTTTCTTGGACTCAGCAGAATGTTGGATCCTGTTTCCACACCCATTCTGTTAGTCTGTGTCTTTTTATTGGAGAGTTGAGTCCATTGATGTTGATAGATAATAGTGACCAATGAATGTTAGTTTTTTTTTTATATTTGAGTCAGTGGTCATACTGTGTTTCATTGCTTGTTTTATTTTAATTTTTCTTGGGATATTATCTGTATGCTATGATTTCTTGGGTAAAGTTGTTCTCATTAGATTGAAGTTTTCCTTCTTATATCTTCTGTAGGGCTGGTTTGTGGTGTAGATATTGCATAAATTTAGTTTTGTCATGGAATATTTTGTTTTCTCCATCTATGTTGATTGAAAGCTTTGCTGTGTATAGTAGTTTGGGTTGACAATTGTGGTCTCTTAGAATCTGCATGACACCTTCTGGCTTTCATAGTTTCTGATGAGAAGTCCGGTGTGATTCTGATAGGTCTACCTTCATATGTTGCTTGGCCTTTTTCCCTTGGTGCTTTTAATATATTTTCTTTGTTCTGTAGATTTAGTGTTTTGACTATGATGTGACGTGATGGGTTTCTTTTCTGGTCTAGTCTATTTGGTGTTCTGTTGGCCTCTTATATATTTATGGAAATCTCTTTCTTTAAGTTGGGAAAATTTTTTTCTATGATTTTCTTGAAAATATTTTCTGGACCTTGGAGCCTAGAGTCTTCTTTTTCATCAATTCCTATTATTCTTAGATTTTGTCTTTTCATGGCGTCCTTGATTTCTTGAATAGTTTGTGTTTGAGACTTTTCTGATTTTACTTTTTCTTTGAGAGAAGTATCAATTTCTGCGAGTGTATCTTCAGCTCCAGAGATTCTCTCTTCCATCTCTTGTAATCTGATGGTGATGCTTGCCTTTGTGGTTCCTGATCTTTTCTCCAAGTTCTCCAGCTCAAGGGGTTTCTCAGTTTGTGTTTTCTTTATTGATTCTAATTCTGTTTTCATGCCTTGCACCCTTTCCTTCATCTGTTTAAATGTGGATTCTTGTCTCTCTACGATGTTCTCTAGTTTTTTGTTCATTTCCTCTCTATATGCCACTAATTGTATCTCTACTTGTGCCTGTATTTGTTTGGCTATGTTTACCTGTGTTTCTTTAAGAATTTTGTCCATTTCCTCTTTCTTTACCCCCAATTGACTGGCCAAATATGTGATAGATTTGTTCATTTCCTCTTTAACTGTCTGAGTTTGCATGGCTATTGCTCTGTGAGAATTGTTTTTTTTTTTTCCTCTTTATGAGCCTCAAATAATTGGGTAGGCATAGCTTTAAAGTCATTTTCCTGTGCTTCTGATGAATTGGAGTATCCATCAGTATTGGGGGTTGCTGGTGAAGTCATGATGTTCTGATTTATGTTGGATTTGTTCTTTTGCCTACCCCTGTCCATTGGCTTATCTGAAACCTTCTCTGTTTGTCTTTGGATTCTGCAGTTCAGACTGGCACTCTCTCTCTCTGGCATCAGGAGAGTTCTTCAGGAAGATGAGAGAGGTCCTGTGGCCTCAGCATGTGCGTTGGTGGATTAGCTGTACCTGTTGGAGGAAAGAATGTGGGCACAAAAGGGGCAAATGCAGGCCCACGCATGTGTGTAAGTGTGCATGGAGGTGTGTCTCGAGGGATAGTGTGATAATGTTGAACCTTTGAATGTGGGAGGGGCTCTGCACTGTATATGTAACAGTTGCTAGTGATGGTCATGGCGCAATTTCTGGCATTAACTTCCTTAACTCCTCATTTGGACATGCAGAGAAGGGGCTTCAATGTCCCAAGTGACCCTCTGTTTCTGACAGTGGGTATGTGGGCGGGAGGGGTCTGATGCCTGGCTTCTGTTTTAGAATGACCCTGGATCTGGGGCTATGCCAATACTCGAAGGCACACTCACTCTCAAGCAGGTCACATCTGCAGGGATCAGGGGATCCGGGATCTCTGCTCTCGGTTTGGCCCTGCTTGTTCTTATGGAGGAGGACTGATGTGCTCCTCCAGCTCAGTGCTGCTGAAGCTGCCAAGTTAGGAAGTCCTGTTGCAGCTGGAGACTGGAATTCCAGTCCAGATGCCTTCTAGGAGGTCCTCGGAGCTCCCCACTCTGCTCTCCAAGCCTTGGAGGCTCAGTGCCTGGTGTGCTTAGCTTGTATGGAGGGTCTGCTTGGCTTTGGTGGGTATATAGTGTATTATCTGTCACTGAGAGTTTGGGCTGGCCATGCAGTAAGTGGCTGAGAGACCCCATGGAGCCAATATGGTGGCTAGCAGACCTAGGACTCTGGGATGATGGTGCCACGGATCTGAACCCACAGTGCAGGGGACTCAATGTCCCAAGTGACCCATTGTTTCCCACAGTGGGTATGTGGGTGGGAGGGGTCTGATGCCTGGCTTCTGTTTTAGAAAGAGCCTGGGTCTGGGGTCTGCAGACACTCAAGGGTATACTCTACTCTCAAGCAGGTCACAGTAGCAGGAATCAGGGTATCCAGGCTCTCTGTTCTCTGGTTTGGCCCTGGTTTGTTTTATGCTGGAGGACTGATGTGCTTCACCAGCTCAGTGCTGCTGCTGCTGCTGCTGCTGCTGCTGCTGCTGCTGCTGCCAGGTTAGGAAGTCCCGCTGTAGCTGGAGACTGGGTTGCCAGTCCAGATGCCTTCTGGGAAGTTCTGGGGGCTCTCCACTGTGCTTTCCAAGCCTAGGAGGCCCAGTGCCTGGTGTGCCTATCTTGTATGGTGTTTCTGCCTGGCTTTGGTGGGCATATATATAGCATATTATCTGTCACTGAGGGATTGGGCAGGCCGTTCAGTCAGTGGCTGAGCGGCCCTATGGAGTCAGTATGGCAGCTGGCAGACCTAGGACCCTGGGAGGAGGATGCCTCCGGTCTGGGACTCTGAGACTGGTACCACTGGCAGTTGCCGCTAAGGGGCTAGGAGCTTCGCCTCAGCAGCTGCAGACCTCAGGCAGTTAGCTCTGAGCTGAGAATCAAGATGAGTCCACTGTGCAGAGGAGAAGGGAGGTCTGAGAAAGGGGAGTGCCGGGAGATCAAAGGATCATTTCTCTCCTTCCCCAAACAAGTCCCCCGGTGACCCGAGACCAAAGTTCTCACCTCATGCCATGTTCCCTGTCATTTAGAAAGCCTCACCGTCTTTTCCCTGGCTTCAGAGGTCCTTCCACTCACCAACTCAGGCGTTCAGCTCTTCTACAGCTCAGAAACTGTGTGGGCTAGTCGCCATCTTGGCTCTACCCCCCAGCACTACAAACTTATGAAGGTGAAAAGATTATATGATTTACTAATGTTTATATTTAGTAGTCTGGGGAAGAAACATATTAGGCTAATATGTATATTTTTTATGGATAAATGTTTCATATTCTTTGAAGTATTTATAATATAAAGTTATGGTTAAGAAACCTATAATTAGGTTGTTTCTGATATGAACTCAGTGCCTGGCTCTTTGATCACCTCCCCTTGAGTTGGGGGCAGCCTTAGCACACAGAGGAAGACAATGGACATGCAGAGAAGGGGCTTCAATGTCCCAAGTGACCCTCTGTTTCCCACAGTGGGTACGTGGGCGGGAGGGGTCCTGATGAGACCTGATAGGCTAGGGTCAGATAGAAGGGGAGGAGGACCTCCCCTATCAGTGGACTGGGAGAGGGGCATGGGAGAAGATGAGGGAGAAAGGTTGGGTTTGGGAGGGATTAAGGAGGGGGCTACAGCTGGGATACAAAGTAAATAAAGTGTAATAAATAAAACAAAATTTAAAAAAATTAAATTAGGATCCTGATGGTTAGATTCGATATGACCAGGGGTTTCTCCCTTAATGGTTTTAACAACTCTTCCTCTCTCTCCCTTGAAGTCTACCTTCTTGCCTACTCAGAATCATCTATATCAGCTCCACGGAACCAGCTCTCCTAGCAAGCACCATGGAGCACAAAACTGTATTTTGCTTTTTCTTATAAAATGTGATATTTGACCAAATCCCCTATCAGGGAATTGAAGTTCCCTGAACAAAGGCTACACAGCAGTGTTGAGGACTTTCCAAAATTGACTGACTGATACAACTTCACTAACTGTAAACTGCAGTGCTACATGTCCAGAGCCAAATTATCTTGAGCTAACTCTAGTCTCTTTAACAGCCATTTATTGCTTAACTCCATGTCTGACCTAAACCTTGTGGCTATCAGATATTCCTTTTTGGACTGTAGAAACAAACCCCTGACATTCACCAACCCAAAAGCTAAGAATGTTATCAGATTGTACCTGAGATTTACAGCCAAGGCTTTGCAGCTTTGCACAATCCACTACCTGATGTTCCCATTTCAAAAAAACATTTTAAAATGTGTTTCATTTCTCCCACACTGGGTGACCTGTATCTGTTTCCAGGTCATTCATTCTTGAACCCAGAATAAACAATGCCTTTTTGTGTTTGAAAAAGAAAAAAAGAAAAAAGAAACATAATTTGAAGATATAAATTAATAAGTTACCCAGACAGAATTATCTTTTGTTAGCAATACCTAGCTCCCTTTTATTGGTTGCTTTGACTGTAAACACTTGAACTTCTTATAAAACCCAGCCAGTTCTTCTTAGGTTTTATGCCACTCTGACAGTTATCAAGAAGTTTTGCATAGCACTGTGCTGAGGTTTATGCAGTGGGATAAGTCAAGGATCATTACAAAGACCAATAGCTAACTAAAATAATCACATGATTTTCATTTCATCTTGGAAATATGACTAGTGTCATGGGTCCTCATTATATTTCAACAACATGTTTTTACTTCTTTTAAAAATACTGGAACATAACATTGTAAATAATCCACTGAACAGAAATTTCTTTAAATGAGTAAAAGTCACATGAGGAAGAAACATGCATGCATAAAGTAAAATGTGTATAAAATGTGGAAAAACAAGGACACAGATATAAAAATATCTGTAACTGCAACTGTCAACACCCTCTAGTGTCTGACAATCTTGTCTGACAGAAACTGAGTAAAATTGTAATAAGTAACTATTATTTATATAATTGTATAAAAATTCAAAGTTAAAGTAACCTCTTGTTTTATATAATTTTCAGTATGTTTTTAAGTGAATTAGAATCACTTTCTCCCCCTGCATCATCCCATTTTCAAGGAGTGTCCTGAAAGAACCTGATCCTGTGTATATGTGCATAACACAGGAACACAGATCTACAACATGTGCATCTGTGTACACATTGTACACATGCATCTATATACAAACATGTATGTTAGGCATAGACAAATATATTGAACCCACGCACATATGCCTTATGTTCTCATTTCTTTTTCTACACCCAAGATTATGTAGATTTATACATATATTTGAGTTTTATATTTTTTCATTTTCCTTTTTTACCTTCTTCCAAACCACCAGTATACACCTCCCTCTCTCTTCAAAACTCATGGCCTCTTTTTTTTAACAGTTATTGCATGCATGTAGACATATAGCTACACATAAACATCTACTGATATTCAGTTATGTCTGTATATTGCTGCTGCTTGAGTGTATGCTTTCAGGGCTGGCTGTCACTAGAAAACCAGGTGTTGTGCTCTTCTTGGGGGAAAGCTGTCTTTCTTTTTCCCAGCTTACCTCGGTTGCCTGCAGTACTTTATATACACTTGAGGACTCATGAGCTTTTTCTCCATCCATTTTTTCAAGTTCATTGTTGTCATCCTTGTTCAGCTCACATTTTGGCTGTCATGTTGGTGAGGCAATATTAAGAGACTCTATCTCATACCAAATTCCCTGTTGAACTTCTTATAAAATCAAGAAGGAGGACTCTGGGTAAGATGCCCAATTCTAATTCAGAAAGAATAGACATGAGAAGAGGGAGAAAACAGAGAACAGGACAGGAGCCTACTACAGAGGGCATCTGAAAGACTCTACCCAGCAGGGTATCAAACAGCTGCTGAGACTCATAGCCAAAGTTTGGGTAGAGTGCAGGGAATCATATGAAAGAAGGAGGAGTTAGTAAAACCTGGAGAGGACAGCAAGGAGAGCAACAGAACCAAAAAATCTGGGCCCAGGGTTCTTTTCTAAGACTAATCTATTGATGGAGATAACCTAGAACCCCTGCACATATGTAGCAATTCAGTGTCCAAGTGGGTTCCATAGTAACATTAACAGGGACTGTCTCTGACAGGAACTGATTGGCTTACTCTTTGATCACCTCTCCCTCAGGGGAGTGCAGCCTTACCAGGCCACAGACTAAGACAATGCAGCCACTCCTGTTGAGACCTCCTAGACTATGATCAGAAGGAAAGAGAGGAGGACCTTTCCTATCAGTGGAAAGGATGAGGCATGGGAGGGGCATGGGTGGAGAATAGGAAGGGAGAATGGGATTGGGAGAGGAGGAGGGAGAGAGCTACAGGTGGGATACAAAGTGAATAAACTGTAATTAATAAAAAGGAAAAAAGAAAAAATCTGCCTTTACAATCTTTTAGCCTCTTCTTCCACAATGTTCCTTAATCCTTGGGAACAAGAGTGTTTTGTAGATGTAGCCATTTGGACTGGGCTTCACAATTCTATATTTTTATTGGTTATGATTTTCTGTAATGTTATCCTCTGTTCCAAAGAAAATTTTCTTTGATGAGGGATGAAGACTACAGTTATTTATGGTTATAGAGAGGAATATTTGTAGATTTGAGAGCCACTTTACAAGAGAAAGAGATCATGCATAGTGCTGGGAACCCAGCTAACTATCATTGCTAGAATGGTTGTTAGAGAAGAATCTACAGACGCTCATGTACCAAACCAGCATGATCCCTAAAACAGTATATTTAATTTGTTCTGCCATTTTCCTAAGGTTAGTTTCTGCCATGCTCTAATATTTATGTGTTTGAAATATAAGCTCAATGAAAATATGAGATTTAATGGAGGCATTGAGTTGGATATTATCCTGGGTGTACAAAAATGTTTACAGGAGCAGCTCTCTTCATTCTGTTCTCCTGGCACAAAAAGACACACCTACCCTCACTAGTATCTTCCTTGTCTTATCATGCTGATACACTAAGAAAAATCTCATCAGATTCTAAATGATAGACCTAGGATTTTTTGGGCACTAACACTGTAAAGAAAAACACATGCTTTTTTTTTTTCTAAATTATTTGCCATGAATGTTCTGCAGCATCAACAGGAAATAGACCCTAAGAACAACAATCAATAAATTGGACCTCATGAAACTAAAATGCTTCTGTAAAGCAAAGGACACTGTCGTCAGAACAAAATGACAGCCTACAGATTAGGAAAGGCTCTTCACCAACCCTATACCTGACAAAAGGCTGATATCCACAATATATAAAGAACTAAGAAGTTAAAAAGCAATACATCAAGCAATCCAAATAAAAATGGGGTATGGAGCTAAACAGAGAATTCTCTGTAGAAGAATATAGAATGGCAGAGAAACACTTAAAGAAATGTTCAATGTCCTTAGTCATCAGAGAGATGCAAATCAAAATGACCCTGAGATTTCACCTTACACCCATCAGAATGGCTAAGACCAAAAACTCAAGTGACAACACCTGTTGGAGAGGTTGTAGAGAAAGGAGAACACTCCTCCATTGCTGGTGGTAATGTAAACTTGTACAACAACTTTGAAAACCAATCTGGTGCTTTCTCAGACAATTAGGAAAAATGCTTCCTCTAGATCCAGGCATATATCCAAAAGATGCTCACGTACACAACAAGGACATTTGCTCAACCATATTTGTAGCAGCTTAATAGCCAAAACCTGGAAACATCCCTGATGTCCATCAATGAAGGAATGGATACAGAAATTGTGGTACATTTACACAATTGAATACTACTCAGTAATTAAAAATAAGAAAATCATGAATTTTGCAGGTAGGAACTAGAAAAGTTTATCCTGAGTGAGGTATCCCAGAAGCAGAAAGATACACGGTATATACTCACTTATAAGTGGGTACTAGACCTATAAGATAGGATAAACATGCTAACATCTGTACTCCTAAAGAAGATAAACAAGAAAGAGGGCCTGGGGTAAGATGATCAATCCTCACTTAGAAAGACAAATGAGAGGGACATTGGAAGCAGGAGAAAACAAGTAGGAGAAAACAATAGGACAGGAGCCTACCACAGAGGGCCTCTGAAAAAACTCTACCTAGCAGTGTATCAAGGCAGATGCTGAGACTCATAACCAAACCTTCTGCAAAGTGCAGGGAATCATATGCAAGAAGGGAGAGTTAGTATGACCTGGAGAAGACAGGATCTCCAGAAAGACAAAATATATCTGGATCCAGAGGTCTTTTATGAGACTGTATGTTTAACCAAGGACAATGTATGAATGTAACCTAGAACCCCTGCTCAGATGTAGGCTATGGTAGGTCAAGTGGGTTCCCCATTAATGGGAACAGGGACTATTTCTGACATGAACTCATTCGTTGGCTCTTTGACCTCCCCTGCCCAAGGGAGGAGCAGCCTTGCTAGGCCACAGAGGACGACGTTGCAGCCAGTCCTGACGAGACCTGATAACCTAGGTTCAGATGGAAGGGGAGGAGTCCTATTAGTGTACTTGGAAAGGTGCAGGGAGGAGATGAGGGAGGGTAGGATTAGAAGGGAATGAGGGAGCAGGATACAGCTAGGATAAAAAGTTAATAAACTGTAACTAATATTAAAAACAGTTAATTAAAAAAGAAATAAAAGTTTTTTAATGAAATATTGCATGATATTGTTAAATAAAATAAGCAACTTGAATGTCATCAATATATGTGTAATGATATTCTATTATTTGAGGGATATGAGAAGGACAATTAAAAATGACAAATAGCAGCTCTTTCGGCAAAATTAGATCATTGTGTTTATAATTTTAACTATGCTTCTTTCTCTAATATTTAAAAACTTGCAACAGACATGTTTTTATATAACCAAGAAATCACTGAGTATTTTTAAGGTAATTGTGCTATAAGCCCATTTGAATAAAATAAGTGTGTCAAAAGACAAATAAAATTATGATAAAAAATGAAATTGACATGTTCTGCTGTTTAAACTATTGAAAACTGGTAGCAAGTAGAAATGCAATGCATTACCAAAAGGCAGACTGGAGGCAATGTGAAATATTGCCTGTGAACTTGTTTCTGATTCTTTGAAAATTGGATTTCTATTATATGAGTAAGTTCTTGTTTCTAAAAGAGTTTATTATAAGGCAAAATGAGCCAATGGGTGAGTATATGACAATGAAAAATACATGAAATTATTAGATACAGAAGCCATTAAATTTGTCCAACATACAAACTAAACCGAGACAGACATTTTGATCACAGGAGAACTATGAACCCACTTATTATCTCATTTCTGCACCTTTAAATATTTATATATTTTCCTTTTATATAAAATAAAAGAAAATACTAAATGTTTAGATTTACATTAAATTCTCATCACTAGAAATGAATTAAATTTTATTTAAAATTTCAGGTTTAGAAGACTGGTTTCATAAGAGTTTGTGACAGTCAAAAAAATGAGAAGTATGGCACACCGGGGTTCAATTCATAGCCTTCAAGAAAATGTTTTGGAAAATCTCACATACTAGGCTAGGGAGATGGCTCAGTGGGTTGAAATGTGTTTGATCTACAAGCTTGGTTAACAGAGTTGGCATCCCCAGAATCCATGTAGAAACAGAGTGTAGAACCACGCACTTCCAACTCAGCACTGAGGACAGAGGAAAGAGAATTCCTGAGGTTACCCTTGGCTAATCAAGGCAAAGTGTGGGCTACAGGTTCAATAAGAAAACCTGTCCCAATAACTCAACTCTGGCTTCCCCATGTCCACCCCTGCACACACATATACATAAACACATGAACAACACACATACATAAAAGACTTTATGGACTTATTTAACAAAAAGAAAGATGAGTTAAAAGAGACAAAAGAACATCCAAAATATCCACAATGTGAAAAAAAAATATGAAGGTTTTGGGAAAGGCAGTCATTTGAAAATCCAGCATTCAGGATCATTATAACAACAAAAAAAAAAAATCAATCAAATGATCTAAAACACTTGACATAATATATACTTCACCCTTTACCCACAGAAGCAAAGAAAATGGAAGGTGTATAAATGATAACTCTACAAACAAATGCTCTTATAATAAATTAAAAGGTTGTTCTAAACTTCAGAAGAATTACGCTTTCAAAGGTGATAGTCATATCAAGGGATTACTTACCCAAAATAGAAAAATAAGTTAAGGTAGTTCTATCTGCTGAGGTAGATATTCTAGTGACAATTGAGTGATAGCTATGCCTATGTATTTTTCCTCCTGAGTGGCCAATGGTGATGATAAGATTATCATTTTTTACATCAGGCAGCATTTTACGTCTTAGTTGAGGCATTAAGTGCATTATACCAAATGTGTCCTACTGTGACCCTGATGCCCTTCACTGTCATTTTGTCAAGTTCTATAGTGAAGAAATAGATGCAGTGACCTACAGAATCACAAAATGGAAGGAATGTACTCTAATTTCTGCTGATTTCAACTAGTTTATCTGCATCTATCGTAACTTTTTGTGGGACTGAAAGTCTGCACTATATGAGGGCTTTTCAAGATGAATCTGGAAACTTTAATTCTGGTTTTAATGAGTTTGGTTGCCTTGACATGCACATGCCGGGTAGAAAACTTGCCAAATCTGTTATTTTACATAGAAATTTCTATTCACACTGAAAATGAAACAACAAATTTTAGAATGGGTTTGAAGCCATAACTCTTACCTATATGGTTCTTGCATCATTTTCTTAGGAACTTTCTTGTAACTATGGAATATATTTATTTAGATTGTATCGCTTTTAAAAAACTTATATTATGAAAAATGCACCCAAGTTTTTTTTTTTTACTTTCATGTATTCTACAGCACAGCATTCTTCTCTCTCTTTCTCTCTGTTTTTATCATAAATGCCGTGCAAATCGAATTCCTAAATATGTTAGCTTCACATAACTTTACCATGTATCTGTGATGGCACATAGGTACCATTTGATTTTGAGATTTACACAAAAAAAATTTTCAGTTTTCTAACTGTGATGTTTTTCAGGAGGATAACATATCAATACTCCGGCTACAAAATCTTGCCATTGAAACACTTGAAAGAGTTATTTTTAAATGCCCTCTTATTCCTTATTGTTTTTTAAATGAAAAAGAAGAATAATGCTACTTAATAATTTAATATTAATCTGGGTAAGTTCAGCATAAAACTGCATTGTCATGTTGATGGGCAAAGGTTGTTTGAAATATGGTCACTTTATTGATTGGAACATGTGAAACTATTCCTGTTTCTTAGGCAGCTTTCCTTTGTTACATCAAGAATGGTAATTGTATTGAGAAAGGCACAATAGAAGATGATTGTCTGCTTTTGTCATGGAGATGAATTATTGCAGAATGCATACATGAAAAATAAAAGCAGCATTCTATAAATTGGCCCTTGATGCTTTGTTCATTTGATTTCATTGTTCATATATTCTAGCATGAGCTAATCCTAAATAATATAGTAAATAGAAACATTTTTGAAGCAGAATTAGTTTCTTTACTAATGAAACTCAGCTTTATGAAATTGCTGTGTCTGACAGTGCATTGCATTTAAAATTCATAATTTAATCTATGCCAAAAGCTGAGTAGTAACAGAAAGTTTGCATAGCTATTATCATTTTATTAAATTAGTAATAAGAGTGCATAATGAAAAATGGAAAACTTTTTATTTAAAATTTAATGGAGTGCAGCTCACAAGCAACACAAATTAAAAACTAGTATATTTTAATCTTAGACATTTCAATAAAATGTATTAAGAAAATTGTAATTGTCAGTAACTATTGAATGGCTTCAATAACTTTTTAATCAAAAAAATTAAAATTGTGGCTAGCAAATTTTCTAAGAATTTAGGAAGATAAAATATTAGAATACAAAAGACCTCATCAGCTATTCTGCCTCTAAAAGAATATTTAAAATATTCTTTTTATATAAATTGATAGAAGGCCAATTTAATATTTGCTTCTTGGAAAAAAATATATTTTTTTATATTTGAATTAGGACACCATGAAATGTAATTAAATGTTGCTTATTAAACTGGGTTTTAGATAGAAATTTGAAGCCACTGGGAAGTATGTCCACTGAGAAGTCAGTCTGGCTCTGCTACTTTTAACCTAGTTCATTTATTTTTCATTGAGCTGCGATTTGGGGAGAGACAGAGCCGTTTATTCTAGCTACAACTATCACCTGGTGTTTGCTAAATCACTGTGAAATTCTTGCAACAGCTGTTTGTTCCTGGGGAAACATTCACTTCATATTGCAGCAATAAACTGATCATTGCCAATTAAATGCCCATTAATTGTGTAAGCAAGGATTACTGCCAGATGTTTACATTAGAAAGAAAAATATCCTTTGCTATTTATTTTCCACTTATAACCATTCCTTCTCATGGAAATAATTATGTATATGAGATTATATAATACAGCACAAATTTCAATTCAAAAATTAACAAAATAACTTCTTAATGGCTTAGATTTAATAGAAAATAGTCTAAGAGTGCATTTTGCATATAATAAACAAAGTGATTCTGGACAAAATCACTTTTTCAATATGAGGGAAAAAAGGGAAAATTAATTAGACAACTAACCATACCAAATGATCTAACCTGTTTTAATTGCTATATCACATTCTGTAAGAGTTGTCTCTGTTTTTTTCTATATTTCAGTTGTTATAAAGATAAGAAAGTGCATTCTTAAAAGTTTAAATGAAACAAGCCTTTCACTGAAAATAAATGGATAAATATAAAATCAAAGCAAGTAGTGGTTTTAGATATTTAGCTGAATTTTCCACCCCTGCATTTACCTGAAGTGTCATTCATCTTCTAAATATGATTTAAGTTTTTTTTGTAAAACGTGATAGTGGTGAAAGTAAAGCAAGCACTTAATATGTTTTCTCAAGTAATTTATTTTCAACGCCAAAATAAAATGGGAAATAAACACCATAATGAATACATTTATTACATCTTTTAGTGCCTAAGTATATGGGAAAAGTTATAGAAAAAAAAAGTGTTTCGTGGCCAGGCACACCAATAAATTATTCATCCTCTACAGAGAGCTTTCACGGGATACATCACATGCCTATTTCTCTGCAGTGGCACCTTCCTGTATTCATAAGGAATAGCAAATCCATATGCATTTCTTTACTGTTAAAAAGAAAAGACTATGCCCAGCCCCTCACACCAAAGCATACAAGTTTGCAAACAGCAACAAGAAGATTAGGTGGCATTCTGTTCCTCACCGCACTGAACCACACCTCCTCTTTGGAAGGTGATCACAGGACATATTGAGAGCTGCAGAAGACATGAAACGATAGCATCTGGATCCTTAAATATCTCCACGGGCATTTGTAATGGCATCTTTGAAGTTGTCTCTGCATCTGTCACATGTTTAGACGGCACATTGACTGCCCCAGCTGAGCACGATTTTGATTCTTTGAGACTCTGAATAGTGTAATCTGTTTAAGAATAAGACTCGGGAAAATCCCTCATAATATCCATACACAAGCTCTTTCATGATTAGAAAAGGGGGTCCTCATTCCCATAACTGTTATTTTTTTTTTTTTTGCTGAAATGATGCCAGCCTTTGAGTTAATAATACAGCCTTCAATTACATTCCAGCTTTGCACATTTTTTGAGAACCTGTACTCAAAAAGCCACATCTCTACTTTTTTTTTAAACCAGTATTATAGAAATTACTACTTGAGAAGGCCTCTATAAATGTGATGTGTGTGTAATCGTCTTGGCATCTGATTATAAAAGAAATGTGACCACTGTCAACTCACTTTGAAAATCATTTTTATTCAACCTTTTGAGCAGTGTAGAATATAAGAATAAAAGCTGATTTGACTTAAATGGTAATTTGAGTGCTATTGACTTTACATCTATTAAATTAATATACGTCTTAAATTAAGTCATAAGATGCTACTTAACATACCTCATTGTGCAGGCAGACTATTTTCTAATATTAGTGCAATCTTCAAGCTATAGCACCAGCTTTATAAATATAAATTGGAGCTATTAAGTAAGGTTCATTCTCATTCCATAGTTATACTATTATAAACCTTTCAAAATTAACACAATGTTTCTTTGATATTTCTAAACTCACTATTTCTACTTCTTTTAGCTTTGTTAAAGAATGTGTCAGATACTTTTATTAACATTACAGTCTTAAGAGCTTAGTGCTCTTTCCCTTAACACTCTCCATTTAAAAAAGACCAGATGACGAAGGAAAATGCTGGACACCTAACCATGACTAATTTCACTGTGTGTGTGTGTGTGTGTGTGTGTGTGTGTGTGTGTGTGTGTGTGCGTGTGCAAGAAAACACACACATGCACCAGGCCAAACAGTAAAGGAGAAAACAGCAGCTGCTTTATGGCAGATTTTCAGAACCAAATTACATTATTTGGGCCATAATTTCCTGTTTATTTATAAGATTACCCTGACAAAACTGTCCATACTTCTGTGTTCAGTTAGAGGGTTTTTTTTTTCAATAAACAAAAGAAACACCACTATTTAAATTAGATGCTTGTGAAAACAAAAATCAGCATAGAGTCAAAGTTGCCAGTCTATGCACCTACCTTATATGTCTTAGGTGATCATGGGGAATTAAGCTATGTACACAAATAATAAAACATCTTTTGGATTACTGAAAGCCAAAAATACACTATGACACACTTGTTGATATCAAACAGCCAAGAGGCATCAGGACTTCCATGAAGAATCCCACTCTACACTCTTCACCACGTGACAAAACCAAGACCATCCCTGTTTCTTGAGAACAGGTCATTCACACTCACAACACTCATTCACAACACTCATCTGAGAAAGAATTCCAGCTGAAAAAAAGAGAATTCCAGAGTCCATTATTTACTTTGATGATTACCAAAAAGAAACCTTCACGTCAAATTAATTTATTTGGTATCATAAAAATTGAAATTTAAAAGTAGAGTAAAAAATGACTGAAGAAAATTATTCTAAAGATATTAAAGAAAATAGAGAAAGTATAAAATGTGCAGTGATATGTATTAGTTTACTCATTATTTTTTTCAAGAAGTATTTACTAATTACTATGTTCCAAGGATTGCAAGAAAGCATGGCTTAGTATGAAATATACTAGGTCATTGATGACTTTAATTCTGGTTCATTTATTAAGTGGCTACTCATTAAGAGAAAGCCTGTCTCCTTTTAAGAATGCTGATTTCAACTATAAAATTAGAAGAGCAAAATAGATACTAAAACATACTAAATATATTTCATAAGTAATACTCATTACAGCATTATTTTCATTTTTCAATATGGCATTGTACCATATTGTATATTTAGCCTATGGGTCTGCAGGCTGCTGCTCTAGACTTCTCAAAATGAACAACATATTTTCCACTCTGACAATTGATCTCATGTATGAAATAAATGTAATATTCTGAAATTCAAAAGTATTAGAAAGGAAACCTTTATAATGCGTGCAAATAGTATGCACACATATGTATATATAGGAAGAGAAATAAGGAGAGAGAGAGAGAGAATACTTTAGAAATCATCTAGCCATTTTCAGATTCATAGTGAAAGTGCTCTCCCAACAGACTACGTGAAGCTGTTACATTCACACCATGCTTAGTGAGACATTAGTCCTATACAATCCTCCAAAGTAGAGTGAGGTCATTAAATGGTTCTAAAACATCATCAGACTTCCAAACATAAAAGTTCTGATATAATAATCCTGGAAGACTTAAAGAGGAATAAAAACTTGTTGCCATTTTCAGATTTATATAAACATAGTACTGAAAATCTAACTTTGAAAACACTGTAGTAGGAAATGTCCAAACGGTATTTTTAAAATCATCAGCCATCTAGTGTTCCTTAGCCAGCTGATCTGATTCGAGGAAAGAAAGTATGAGTGGAACAAATAGGAGCAAGTGGAACAACAGTTGTCTCTCTTTGTTAGGAATTACAGATTATAAATTGGCTAGCTATTACTGCAGTGATTGTTGTTCATTTGAAAACCCTGACAATATTTTAGAGACAGCAATGTTAGATGACAGTCTTTCTTAACAACAGACATATATTCTGAAATGTTCATTTTCTGCCAACATTTCTGTTATACACCTTGATGGAGTGTGCTTGCACAAACTAAGTCACTAGAATCACCAGCTGCTATGTGGGATACATTACGTATGTGCCCCATTGCTGACCAAAACATTATGTGGGATAGGAGTGACATAGATCCTCAGTCATCTCCTCCACTCATCAAGGACAAGGAAAGCACAAAGAATCGCCAGCAGTTTAGTAAGATGAAAGATAAAATCTTGGTCTCCGCGTAAACAATAATTACTCTAATGTTTGATGGCATCACACAGTAGGTGCCATGTTTTGCTCTGTTCTGCAAGACCATAAAGAGCAGACGTAGCTAGAGTAGACAAACACCAGCCTTTAATGACAAAGCAGAAAAGAACTGGACCATTCAGGGGAATAATGAACAACCAGAATGTAAAGTTGTTCTAGCCATGCCATTACCCTTATTAGAACAAGATTCTGTAATCACTTTTATCTTTAGGTGGAATTTTTCATACCTGAATTGGAATCAGTGACCATTATTCCACAATTTTTCTATAAGTTCCTTGTTTTTTCTGTTGCTGCTTATTTTGACATTTGCTTAATAATTCCTTCTCGTTCTAGTCCTTTATTTTTAATGTCTTTTACTATAAACATATAGAATACTCATAGACTCTTAGCTATATGGAGTTCATTTTTTCCCTGCTAAAACAACTGACACTCAATAAAGTTTTACCTGCTCAATAATTAAAATGATTCAGGGCCATTCCCTAAAAGGTTCTTACATAGCCCTGACATAATTTATATGTTCAGATATATAGTAAGCAAAACATAATATCAGCCACAGATGTCACTTGTACCACTGAAAGCAAAGGCTGCTCACAAATTTCTCCTTGTTATACAGTGACACAGGAATGTGGTAATCTACCAGGAAAGAGACAAAAATGGTGAATGGGTACCCGGTAGACAGCATGAGTGTCACCTTTTTAGGAGTAACTCCTTTTCTGTGTCTATAATCACAGACTGTTCTAAAAATAGAACAGCTGAACAAAAGTAATCAATGACTATGCTACAAGTTTTCACTCTAACAAAAAGAAATGTTCTCAACTTTGTAGATTTTTCTCAACTCCAATGTTTATGAATAACAGTGATTTTTCATTCAGCATTGTCAACTTAGAATAATGCCAATGAGTATTATGGAAATCTTTGTGGAGAAAAAATAATGGTAACAATACTATTCAGTTTTCTTCTTTTCCCTAGGGTTCCTAGAACATATATATTGTCTGTTGTGTCAGTGTTATTGCTGCTAGAATTACTTTTTCTTTTCCAAAATGCCCCAGTCTTGGTAATAAATATTATACATCACATGATTCAACACCCTTGTACGCTAGTGATTCTTAGAATTTCATGATTCCAATAATCCATGTACTCGAATTAGACAACTATATTGGGAGAGACCTACTTAATGAACTCTACTAGAATAAACTGTTCAAAACACTAATATCAAATAGTAAATATATGTCACTCATTCCATGGTTCTTGGCAAGTTTTCTTCCATGCAGTCATTACCAGTACATAGCCTGAGAAGTTAGAAACAAAGTTTCTAACAAATTCCATTAAGCATATGCTGAGAGGACATACTTCTGTTTACGCAGTTTAAAATGGCTCTTCAATTGGGTACGTGAATATAATCTGTGACTTCAAAGTTTGGGTACTTGGTGTTAATGATTGAAATGTCTGTGTACTGTGCTCCTCAGCCAATAAAATCTCTGTTGTGAAAGAGAAAAAAAAATGTTCCTTCCAACAAGAAAGTAAGAGAGATAGCTTTGTGCTGGACATTTGATGTCAGAATTGCTTGCTACAGGAAAGTGAGGTGAAAACCTTTTCTGCTAACATTTTGGCTCCAACCAAAATCACCCATGTAATTTATAAGAGCCCATTCAATGTATCATTGTGGGCATGGGTTGTGAGAATTACAAATTCAGAGTCAGCTGTTGGTTTCCTGAAAGGGAAAGCTAGAGTAACGTAAATATTAAGACAAGCATTTGGATCAGTGAAAGCTAGAAGTCACATGGTCCTCATCTCTAAGATTCTAAAAGCTTCACTGTACATGAGTGGTCTATCTGATAGTTTTATGAATTCATGAAACCAAAACTGATACAGCAGAGTAAAACATGGACTGAAATAAACATCTGCTCATCAGTCTAAGAATTAAAAGATGCTACATCTGTGCAGAGGGTATATGTCCTCTCCATGCATGGTCCTTGGTTGGAGTATCGGTCTCAGAAAAGAACTGTGGGCCCTACACAGATGTAGCCCATGGCAGCTCAGTCTCCAAGTGGGCACCCTAGTAAGGGCACAGGGGCTGCCTCTGACGTGAACTCAGTGATTGGCTCTTTTATCACCTCCCCCTGAGAAGGGGACAGCCCACAGAGGAAGACAAAGCACACAGTCCTCATGAGACCTGATAGACCAGGGTCAAGTAAAAGGGAGGAGGTCCTCCCTGTCAGTGGACTGGGGCAGGGGCATAGGAGGAGAAAAGGTAGGAAGAGTGGGAATGGAATGGGTCAAGGGAGGGGGATATAACTGGGATAAGTGAATAAATTGTAATAAATAAAATAATAAATAAATAAAAAGAAAAAATAATTGAAGGATACAACTTTCCTACTGCCTGACACTTCTGACATGTAAGGCATCATTCTATTATTTTCATTCACCATTATGTCTCAAAAAATCCTTTCTTCTCTCACCTGAATAACTGCTAGCAGCACATCCACAATCAACTCCTGCTATGGTGCACTGATACCAAAAAGCTTCTTTGGCGTCACTTTCCTCTTTATACTTAAGTGTTCTCATTGCTTTTAGAATAAACACCCAGACCTTTACCACACGCCTCAGGTTTCTGTGTGAGTTTATATTTACTTCTCCATTCTCACTCAGAGCATTTTGTCACATCTCCACATCCCTCTTGTTCTGGACTTTGCTGCTTAAAGCATCTTTCTCTCTCTCTTCTCATGCCATCGGAAAACCTGCTTAGCCTGCTGAGGTTAGTATTCACCTTCTCTGAGCCGCTACCTGTCATCTTTCAGACCTTAGCTTATTCACCATTTCCTCTGGGAAGTCACCCTAAACTTCAAGACTAAAGTTTCCACAAATACATAATACCCATGCTAGAACCTTCACAAATTTTCTCTCTGTTGTATTCAGCCAATAAAAGAAAGAAAATGAAAACAACAACACCAAAAAAAAAAATCATTTGTAACTTTTCAAACAAAAATTAATACAAATTTTTTATTTTAATGAAACTGATTATTTTCAAGCTGTAACTACAATTAATAATTTAAGATTATCAAATAAAATATATTTGATGTGTGTTTCTGCAAAAATCTAAAAGCACACAGCAATCCCGTTCTACAATTTTTGCCTTAAATTCCCATTTCGTTCAGTAGTCTTAATTTCAAATGTAGTCACTCTTTTAAAAATAACAAACCAAAGCAAAGACAACAAACAGAAAGTTAATGTTTTCATCCTAGCATACAGGCCTTCGCATGTACCCCCGTGAATTATGGGATTAGAAAATAAATGTAAAAGCATTTTTATAAGAGTGACTTATAAGTATTATAAGAGTGACTTATAAATACTCTTATAAGTATTTTAAAAACACATAGCCTACATAACTTAGTAAGATACGTTATAAACTGCTATAGAAATGTATAGCATTTATTCAATCAATGGATATATATGCTTCGAGATTAACATATTTAAAGTATCATAAAATTATTAGTGTGGAATTTTCTCTGAAACACTACATGCCACTAAAGATGCAAACTTTCATTGCTTTTTCCTTTCTCTAAATAAAAATACTAATAAGAGAAGTGTCAACTGTTGAGTAGCACTCACTATATTCTTTGACTAAGGTCACCTGCCCTATAATTTCTTTGGGAAGATGATATCTCCAAACAAAATGCCAACTACTCATTAGCAACTTGAATGTAACCCAGCAGCATCTGAAGCATATATCAGATGGAAAAGATGCCACAGAAAGTAGAGGAAAGGGCACTGGAAATGCAGGTGAATAATAGAAATGTCATAAAATAAAATTTTAAAATTTGAAGACAGAGTAGTTTTCTTTTAAGTGTCATTTTTTCTGTATTTATTTTAGAATGATCACTGGCTGTCTTCTAAATCCTAGCTGGGTTGAGGAAGGATACACTATGTATAAGTGAAATGAGTAAAACATCTTTGCTACTGTAATGTGTCTTAAAGAGAATCTTTTCCAATAATTGTGTAAATGAAACTTTCCTGACAGCTGATTAAAACAATGATTGCCTACCAGGAATTTCCAGAGTTATGAAGGCATATTACAGTTTAGAGTATCTCATTAAAAATCAAATTCACAGCATCAACAGGTCCTTCCTGTGCAATGTAATTACATGACAGGCACTTAATTGAAATAAAGTGGAAGCAAAACCTGGCCTAGCACAGACATGTACTGATAGTTAAGACTCAGCAGGGTGGTACTATCTCATTAAGTGTGGTCTTCTCATGTGTCTGCCCATTACATTTCAAGAAAACTCTAAAAATGAGAACAAGTCAATTAAACGTATAAATATATAAATATGCATTGATCTCCTCTAGTGTTTATAAAATGTCCTTAAAACCAGATACTTAAAAAGTTCATTTTTTTTTCTTTCTGGTTATATTTACAAATTTGAATAAAAATAAATTCTATACTACAAAATTTTCTAAGTCACATATGTTGGTTTCTTCAAGTGTTAAACTCTTGTTCTTATACTTGCTAAAAGCCATTGTTGGCATTTCAGTCTAGATCTCACTTAAACAAAAGCTGAACAATAGGAGATTTCATCATTGCTAACCCAGTTATCATCTGCTCAAACTCTGAGACCCTAAAGTATAATGAGCCAAGCAGAATTTGCTTATTGTTTCAATTCTCAGAGGGAATTGATCCAAGTAAAGTCCTTATAACTTTGATGCTAAATGCAAATAAGCAAACTGCGACCCAGTGTATGTAACATCTTTGACAAAAAGGAGTTTTTTGTTGGCCAGTATTCTTCAAATGGCAACAGTAAGTAAATCCATCTGCAGGCAAATGGATGGAACTAGAACCTATTATTCTGAGCAAGGTAACCCAGATGCAGAAAGATAAACATGACATGTATTCACTTACATGTTTACATTAGCCATTAAATACATGATAAGCAACCCACAATCCATAGAACTAGAGAGGTTAGGTATAGAGAAAGGGACAAAGACGTACACAGGGATGCCACCGAGAGGAAAAAACAGGATAGATTTTAAGGATGGACTGTGGGTAGGGGTGACCGGAAAAGGAAGATTAGATTTCCCTGAGGGGTCATAATTTGAGAGAAGAACTATGAGGAGAAACAAAG
>REGO01000727.1:223487-246562 GCA_010120015.1 Rhombomys opimus | reverse complement strand
GAAAGGAAAGGAAAGGAAAGGAAAGGAAAGGAAAGGAAAGGAAAGGAAAGGAAAGGAAAGGAAAGGAAAGGAAAGGAAAGGAAAGGAAAGGAAAGAAAAAAGAAGAGAAGGGAAGAGAAGAGAAAAGGAAAGGAAAAGAAAAGAAAAGAAAAGAAAAGAAAAGAAAAGAAAAGAAAAGAAAAGAAAAGAACAAATAGCAAGGTATCGAAACAGAAGCTGAGAGTCACAGCCAAACTTTGGGCAGAGTTCAGGGAGTCTTATGAAAGAAGGGGGAGACAGAAAAACCTGGAGGGGACAGGAGCTCCACAAGGCTACCAACTGAGTCAAAAACCCTGGGCCTAGGAGAGTCTGCAGAGACTGATGAATCAACCAAGGACATCGCATGGAGAGAACCTAGACCCCTGTTCAGATGTAGCCCATAGACTGCTTAGTCTACAAGCTCCCTAGTAAGGGAGCAGGAGCTATCTCTGTCATAGACTCAGTGGCAGGCACTTTGATCACCTCCCCCTGGGGGGTGCAACCTGGCCAGGCCACAGAGTAGGACAATGCAGCTAGTCCTGATGAAACCTGATGGTCAGAGGGAAGGGTAGGAGAACCTCCTCTATCAGTGAACTGGGAGAAGGGCATAGAAGATGAGGGAGGAAGGATAGGACTGGGAGGAGATGAGGGAGGAGGCTACAGCTGGGATATTGTGTGAATAAATTACAATAGATAATAAATACATAAAATTTTTAAAGAAAAAAAAAAGAAAGAAAGAAACCCCAGAGGGCAAACTCCAAATTGTTTAAGATGGCTCTTCACTCTCCCTCCATCTTTGTTGACTGCAACATGCTTTTCTCTCTTGGACTGGTTCCACACCTTGTTAGCAGCTGTCCTTTATAGCCATCCCACTGCTCTGGCATTTTCTGCTTCTCGGACTCTGAAGTCCAATCCAGGCTGTGCCTTATAATCTTCAGGCAATGCCATCTCTGTGCCTCCAAGCAGGGACTCTCCTATTACATATCTGGCCTCTGCGGTTTTCTTTAACTGTGGAAAAAGGTTCCAAATGCCTTTCCTGTTTCTTTTGTGACTCTAAATCCATAACCACATGACTAAAGCTGCAAGTTCTTTTGATTGCAGGGGCTGAACCTGGCACCCTCCTTGAATTACATTTGCATAAAGTTTCTGTTGTTATTTAAGCCTAGAAAATCCCCTAGATCTTTTCCTTTCATAAACAGCAGGATTAGCTTGTTGAGGTCTTGCCCTGAGGTTACTATCGCCATAATTCCATTTAGCATAAGGTTTTTCTTTAAACGTCTCATCTTAATGAATACAAAACTTGATTCCAATATCACATTTTCCCTTGCCCCAAACACTTCAATTTAGCCTCAAAAAGACTTTTGACAATGGCAGAAATCACCCACCTTTATTTTGAAAAACACCCCAAGAAAAACCTCTGGTATTAGTCTCCTCCACAACTGCTTATATTGAGCCCTCTAGGTCCCACTGCCCTCATCATTATTGTCTTTCAGGCACCAACTAGGATGGCCCATTAAGCCCACTAAAAGTATTCAGTCATTTTCCTATTCCAAAATTCTGAAGTTTTCTTTCCATCAATAAGGAAGAGGGTTAGTCCTATCCCAGCAATGTCCCAGGCTCTAGCTTCAACTTCTGTCTTAGTCTCTGTTCTATTGCTGTGAAAAGAAACACCATGACTAAGGCACCTCGTACAAAAGAAATCATTTATTTGAGGGTTTACTTACAGTTTTACATGATTAGTCAATGAATACCATGATAGGAAACAAACAGGCATGATGTTGGGACAGTAGCTAAGAGTTTTACATCCTGATTCCCTGGCATCAGGCAATGAATGGGATACTGGGTCTGGTGGAGGCAGTTAAAATCTCTAAGCTCACCCTCGGTGCCACACAACCCCTCCAATAAAACGACATTACTCCAAGATCATACCACCTACTCCTTCCCAAACAGTTCCACAAACTGGGGCCAAGTGTTTGAATATATGATCCTATGTGGGCCATACTCCTTCAAACAACCACAGTATTTCAAATCATTATAAAAATAACTAAGACAATATCCTTGGAGACATCTCCCAGGTCATTTTAGATTCCACTAATTTGATAATCAATATTAACTGTCACATTATGGATAGTTATTTTTAAACACATCTCTGATGAGACTTTGAAAAATATAATTTGTCTTAAAAAGGATAGACCTTTATATTTAAGAGTGCCTTTATTATAATGTTTACTATATGTGTGTGAGGTATGTATGTATGTATGTATCTCTCTATCTATCTATATGCATGTTTGCATGTGGAGAACTCACAACCTCCTTTCTTTAATAAAATATAACAAGAACAACGTTGTGGCAGCTATTATTTAGTGTTGTATTTTGGTATTTAGAAGTGAATTTCTTTACTTTCCTAGACTTTTGGAATGACTTTTATACATCTATCATTTTGTAACTCTTATAATTATTAAGGACAAAGTTTGGGGGAAATACTACATAGGAAATAATAAAACCTAGATGGGCCCAAAAGCTGTAATAAAATAGCTGACCATCTTGGACAGCATCTTTTTTTTTAAATTTTTTATTTAACTTTTATTAAATACACTTTATTCCTTTTGTATCCCCCCATAAGCCCCTCACTCCTCCCCTCCCAGTCACACCCTCCTCCCCTTTCTGCATGCATGCCTCTCCCCAAGTCCACTGATAGGGGAAGTCCTCCTCTCCTTCTTTCTGATCTTTTTTTTTGTTGTTGTTGTTGTTCTTCTCAATGCAGTTTATTCAGGAACCTTGAACAATCTTCTGACCCTGGGGAAAGCCAGCCCACAGCTTAAAATAGCCTCTGGGTAGCCAACCCCAGCGTGCCTCGTGGGCAATGCAGATAGGTCCACATACACGGAAGCAAGCCAGATCCTCAGCCTTAGCCAAATATGGAGTTGTTTGTGACAGAGAGCACTCACCATCGGGAAGGTGGAAGGTGGAAACCAGCTCCATCTTTAAGGCGCGGCATTATGCAGCTCTCTATGACCCCCTTTTTGTTTTAGATGCGTCAGGCAAGAGTAGAGGTCTGATCTCTGATATTAGAAATAAATTGGGACTTTGTACCAATGTTCATTTAGGTGTCATCCACCCAAAGAGCATCAGACCCGTCCGATACCTTTTTCTCAGAGGTGGGACCTGGGGCATCAACCTGCATGCAATCAGACATGCTCTTCTCTGGGTCGAAAGCGGCTGACCCTGAGTGCAGTGTTTAGCCTCGCATCCTGAACGTAACATTTTAGCTCCCATGCTTGGGGAGACTATCCTGCTTCAATGGCTGTAAAGGCCTGAATGATCATGGCTGCATTACACTGTTGTGAGACTCTAATCTTGCATATACACCACAGGGAAACCAAGGCGACCAACACCAGAAGGCCTGCTAACGCTCCCATGCCCGTCCATTCCTTCAGATGATTCATGGCTGCAGCAATCCATGATGATACTCCTGTGGCTAGTCCTGAGTCCACTCTGGTAGAATTTGCCGTAACAATGGCCACTCTCAGCTGCTCCATCATAGTTTCAAAAGTGGAGGGAAACATGGAGTTAGTCAATTTACATGGAGCACGTCTCGCCCCTGGGGGCAATGGTCTCCTGAACCTACTCAGACCTCGGACACCACCACTGCTAGTTCTAGAACTGATGCAGGATATTCCAACGAGGGGGTTAAGGCTTCTCATAATATTTCTATAAGTCCACACCTGTTTGTTTATAACCCCCATTTCTATTCATTGTTAGCCAGATAGAGCCAAGTAATTGTGGTAATGATACTTGCTTTTTTGCCCAATGCCGGAATGCTAGTGAAGTTAGCTATGCCCTGGTTACTCGGATGCCTCGCTGGGTGCCTGCGCCTGTTGATGTCCCTCACGCTATGACTCTCTTCAGACAGAAAAGGGATCTTGAATTACAGCCACCATTGTCACTGCCATCTCATTGGCAGCTGTTGGAGCTACTACCGCGGCATTAGCCATGAGTCATACTATGCAGACTGCTCAGACCCTAAATAATCTTTTAGCCAATGTAGCTCATGCTCTAGATGTACAAAAAGGAATTAATGCTCAACTAAAAGGAGACTTGATGGTGTTCAATCAGAGGATTGACCTCATGCAGGAGCAAATTGATACCCTATGGCAAATCGCTCAACTTGGCTGTCAATGGAAGTATGCTGGACTTTGTGTCACTAGCATACAATATAAGAATGTTTCCTGTGCTGCAAATATGTCTAAACAATTGTCTAGCTATATTTTAGGTAATTGGACTGAAGAATTGGACAGCATCTTTAGTGTTGTTTTCTGAACTTGGAAAAGAGGAAGGAGTCATGCAAAAATAGTCTTTTCTTTTGCATTATTTTAAAAGAACAGACCCACTTTTGGGTCTAGAAATAAGACTTCTAGTGATAGGATTTCCCTATACAAGTAGTAGGTACTTGTGAAAAGCTAGACTTAAAACAACTTATTGAACCTCTCTATTCTTGTTTCATTAAAATTCATGTATTTTACAGGACACAATTGATTTCCATGAAATTTTATTGTTGACCTGAAGCTCATGAGATTTCAAGTTGGAGCCTCTTATAAAAGCCAGGTTTTGCTTCCTGGGCCATTGCAATAAGGTGAGAGCCAGGAGAGAATTCATTATTTAATTTAATACAATCGTAACTAAATTTATTTTTAAATTACTTCAATTTTTAATCACATTTGGGATAACTTGATTGTAAATCTACTTTTTCTGTAATGTATTTTATGAAATTAAAATGTAGATAAACATTCTGATAAAAAAATAAATATCAAGGACTCTCCAAGATAGCAGCAACATGTACACAACATGTATGAAAGGGCCAAAGATCCCAAACTCCAAAACTGGTGAGTGGATGGGGCAGCAGAAGCCAGAGCATCTACTTTGAGACTTCCCAGGCTAAAGCAGACAACCCTTGAGTTGGGACAGATTGGATCCAGCCCCCACTCTTAGACTTCTCCAGGGTCTGAGAGTGGCAAATATCAACCCCCTGCACTTTCAGGTGCACCTTGGTGCTGCAACAACAGAGGAGACTGCATAACCCCAGGTACAGGGCGACTCCTTATTCTGATGGCCAAACAGGGGACCCAAATCTGAGAGTAGAAAACTGTAGGCTCTCTGAGCTTCCCACACACACCTGCAAGTGAGTGCATGGGCCCTCAGTGCTTTCCACACAGTGCTGCCAGTGAGTGTGTGCAGGAACTCTGCTCTTTCCACACACACCTGCTAGTGAGTGCTCCTGTAAGTGAATGCATACAGAGTCCCAGATCTGGGTTTCTCTATAATAGCAGCCAGATATCAAATCCCTCCCAAACCTCTCTGTGGGCAACATAGGGATCCCTGGGACAGTGTTCTCAACATTGAAACCCCTGTTCTCTGTGTCTCCCAGTGGAGTCCAGCCAAACAATTCCTGGAAACAAGATGGTGTGACTCAGGCAGATCTAAGAATTTGGAGCACAATACCAAGACAGCCTTGTGAGCCACTGAGACATTCAGGGCACCTGTGCATACACACTGAGCCCTCTCAAACTGCACTGGCACCAAAATCTGCTTCTGTGCTTCTCACTTTCACTTTACCCTACCAAGCAGACATAACTGCACACCACACCCAGACTTGCACACTTGTGTCTGCAAAATTCCTTCCATAGCTGGATCTGAAACACCAGCATCCACTCTCAAACCGGAGGACCTCTCTCATCTTCCTGAAGAATATGGACCCAGTCTGCAGTACAGGCTCCAGGAACAAACAGCAAAGACTACCGTGCATCAGATGGCTAGAGGCAGGCTTAAGAACACATGCAACAAAAATCAGGATGTCATGGCTTCACCAGCAACTCCCAGAATCAATGGATAAAATTAATTCATCAGAAACACAGGCAAATAATTTTAAAGCTATGCTTATCGAGTTATTAGCTGCACATAAAGAGGAAACTAATAAATCTTTCAAAGAAAAAAAGGCAAACATACACACACAAAGAAAAGCTCAGAAAGAGGAAAGGAATAAAAAAATAGAGGCCATCATGGAGACACAGGTATCCACATTCAAAAGGATGAAGGGAATGGAGCAATGCATGAAAACTGAATTAGAATCAATAAAAAAAACATAAACAGAGAAAAACATGGAGCTGGAGAACTTAGAGGAAAGACCAGGAACCACAAAGGTAAGCATCACCAACAGAATACAGGAGATGGAAATGAGAATCTCGGGTGTTAAAGATACAATTGTAGAAAATGATACATTTTTCAAAGAAAAATAAAATAGGAAAAGTCACAAACACAAAACATCCAAGATATCAAGGACACCATGAAAAGACAAAACCTAAGAAAAATAGGAATAGACAAAAAAAAGAATACTCTAGGCTCCAAGGTCCAGAAAAATATTTTCAGGGAAATCATAGAAGAAAATTTTCCCAAATTAAAGAAAGAGATGTCCTTAAACATACAAAAGGCTTGCAGAATACCAAATAGACTAGACCAGAAAAGAAGCTCCTCACAACACATGATAATCAAAACATTTAATCTACAGGACAAAGAAAAAATATTAAATGCAAAAAAAAGGCCAAGTACCATAAAAAGATAGACTTATCAGAATCACACCAGACTTCTCAACAGAAACCATGAAAGTTTAAAGGGCCTGGACATATGTCATGCAGACCCTAAGAGACCTCAGATGTTAAACTGAACTACTATACCCAGAAAAATTTTCAATCAGCATGAATGAAGAAAAGAAAATATTCCATGACAAATCTAGACAATATCTATACAGCAACCCAATCCTACAAAAGATACTAGAAAGAAAACTCCAATCTAATGAAATCAACTACAGCCAAGAAAACACAGGTTAGAGGTAACCTCATAACAACAACAACAACAACAAAAATCTAATGAAAACAAGCACACAAACACACTATCACCACCAATTCCACAATAAAGGGAACCAACATTCATTGGTCACTATTATGTGCCAACATGAATGAACTCAAATCACCAATACGAAGACACAGACTGACAGAATGGATACAGAAAGAGGATCCAACATTCTGCTACATCCGAGAAAGATACCTTTGCAACAATGACAGATACTACCTCAGAGAATAAAAGGCTGGAAAAGGTTTTCCAAGCTAATGGACAACAATCTGGAAAACAATCTGGAGTAGCTATCCTAATATCTAAAAAAAATAGACTTTAAACCCAAAATTAATTAAAAAAAATGAGGAAAGACACTTCATTCTCATCCAAGGAAAAATGATATTCACAATCCTGTACATCTTTGCTCCAAATACAAAAGCATCTGCTTTCATCAATGAAACATTATTAAAGCTCCAGTCTCGTTGATCCCAACACCTTAATAGTGGGAGACTTCAACACTCCACTCTCAACAAGAGACAGATCATCTAGAGAAAAGCTAAAAAGGGTAATAATGACACTTACAGATGTCCTAAATCAAATGAACATAGAGATGTCTAAAGAACCTTTCACCCAAACTTAAATGAAATTTCTTCTTCTCAGCACAGCATGGAACCTTATCCAAAATTAACCATATAGTCAGACACAAACCAAGCCTCAACAGATATAAGAAGTTTGAAATAACGTCTTGTATCCTATCAGACCACCATGGCCTAAAACTAGACCTCAAGGACAACTGAAATTACAAAAAGCCTACATATGCATGGAAACTAAATAATTGTCCACTCAACAACAGTTGTGCCTTCATTTTAATTGAATTTTAGGAAGTCTTTTATTTCTTTTTTTTAATTTCTTTTCTGACACAACTGTTGTTGAACTTACCCAAACTTATGGGACACAACGAAAACATTGCTAAGAAGAAAATGCATCGCTTTTAGTCCCTCCAGAATGAATTTTGAGACATCTATACAAGAAACTTAACTGCCTACCTTAAAATCCTAGGGAAAAAAATGTGCAGACAAACAATAGGTGTTGACAGTTGGAAATAATCAAACACTGAGTTTAAATAAATAAATTAGAAACTAATAAAACAGTTGAAAGAATTCATGAAACCAAGAGCTGGTTCCTTGACAAAACCAACAAGTTGGACAAACCCTTAGCCAAACCAATTAAAAGGCAGAGAAAAAATTGTCCAAATCAGTGAAATCAAAGATGAAAAGGGAGACAGAAGGACAGACACTGAGGAAATTCAAAGAATCATAAGTAGATATTACTTCAAAAGCCTATATGCCACAAAATTTAGAAATCTAAATGAAATGGAAATTTTTCTTGATAGATTCCATTTACCAAAGCTAAATCAAGATCAGGTAAGTAGAATAAACAGTCTTGTATCCCGCAAGGAAATAGAGGCAGTCATCAAAAGTCTCCCTGTCAAAACAGCCCAGGGCCTGATGGTTTCATCTCAGAAGTCTACCAGACCTACAAAGAAGAGCTGATGCCCATTATTCCACAAATTAGAAACAGAAGGAATACTACCAAACTCATTCAATAAGGCCATAGTAACCTTGATACCTAAACCATACAAAGACCCAACAACAAGGAGAACTTCTGATCTATCTCTCTTATGAACACTGATGCAAAAATACTCAATAAAATACTCATAAAACAAATCCAAGAACACATAAAAGATATCATCCACCATGACCAAGTATACTTCATCTCAGACATGCAAACGTGGTTCAATATACAGAAATCTATCAATATAATCCAGTGCATAAACTAACACAAGGGGAAAAAACTACATAATCATTGCCTTAGATGCCAAAAAGCATTTGACAAAATAGAATACCTCTAAGTGTTTAAAGTTTTGGAGACATCAGGGATAAAAGGCACATACCTAAGCATAGTAAAGGCAGTTCACAGTAAGCTTATAGCCCACATCAAACTAAAAAGAGAGGAACTTAAATCAATCTCACTGAAATCAGGGACAAGGCAAAGCTGCCCACTCTCTCCATATCTCTTCAACATTGTACTTGAAGTCCTAGCTAGAGCAATAAGACAAATAAAGGAGATCAAGGCAATACACATTGTAAAGAAAGAAGTCAAAGTACCACTATTTGCAGATGATATGATAGCATATATGAGTGACCCCCAAAATTCTACCAGAGAACTCCTTCAGCTTATAAATACCTTCAGCAACGTGGCTGGATACACAATTAACTCAAAAAATCAGTAGCCTTCCTGTATACAAATGATAATAGGACTGAGAAAGAAATTAAGCAACACCCTTTACAATAGCCACAAATAACATAAAGTACCTTGGTATGACTCTAACCAAGCAAGCGAAAGACCTGTATGAAACAAACTTCAAGTCCCTGAAGAAAGAAATTGAAGAAGATATCAGAAGATTGAAAGATCTCCCATGCTCATGGATCAATAGTATTAACATGGTGAAAATGGTCATCCCACCAAAAGCTATCTAGAGAATCAATGCAATTCCCATAAAAATACCAACATAATTTTTTATTGACCTTAAAATAACAATTCTCAATTTCATGTGGAAGAACAAAAAACCCAGAATTGCTAAAACAATCCTGTACAATAACAGATCATTTGGAGGTATCTCCACCCCTGATCTCAAGCTGTAGTGTAGAGTAACAGTAATAAAAACTGTACTGGCAGAGAAACAGTCTGGAAGATCAATGGAATCGAATAGAAGACACCGAAAAGAAGCCACAATAATACCCTGGAAAAAAGGTAGCATCTTCAACAAATGGTGCTGATCAAATTGGATGTCTACATGGAGACAAATGCAAATAGATCTATATTTATCATCCCTTAGAAAACTAAAGTCCAAGTGGATCAAAGACCTCAACATAAAACTGGACATACTAAACTTGTTAGAAGAAAAAGTGGGGAAGAGCCTTGAACTCATTGGCACAGGAGACAACTTCCTGAACTAAATGGCAACATCACAGGCTCTAAGAGCAACAATCAATAAATGGGACCTCATGAAACTGAAAACTTCTGTAAAGCAAAGTACACTATAATCAGAACAAAAAGACAGCCTACAGATTAGGAAAGGATCTTCACCAACTCTATATCTGACAGAGGGCCAATATCCAGAATATATAAAGAACTTAAGAAGTTAAACAACAACAAACCAAATAATCCAATTAAAAATGGGGTCAAGACCTAAAGAGAGAATTCTCATGAGAGTAATATAGAATGGCAGAGAAACACTTAAAGAAATGTTCAATGTCCTTAGTCATCAGGGAGATGCAAATCAAAACAACTGTGAGAGTTCTCCTTATACCCATTTGAATGGCTAAGATCAAAATCTAAAGTGAAAACACATGCTGGAGAGGATATGGAGAAAGGGGAGCCCTCCTCTATTGCTGGTGGGAATGTAAACTTGTAAAACTAATCTGGTGCTTTCTCAAAATATTGGGAATAGTGTTACCTCAGGAGCCAGCTATACCACTATTTAGTATATATCCAAAGTATGCTCAATTTTAAAACAACGACATTTGCTCAACCATGTTCATAGCAGGTCTATTCATAATAGCCAGAAGCTGGAAACAACCCAGATGTCCCTCAACTGAGGAATGGATACAGAAATTTTGGTACATTTACACAATGGGATTCTATTCAGCTATTAAAAACAAGGAAATCATAAAGTTTGCAGGCAAATAGTGGGAACTAGAAAAGATCACCCTGGGTGAGGTAACCCAGAAGCAGAAAGACACACATAGTATATACTCACTCATAAGTGGTTATTAGACTTACAATATAGGATAAACACACTAAATTCTATACTCCTAAAGAAGCTAAACGACAAGGAGGACCCTAGGAAAGATGCTCATCCTCATTCAGAACAGCAAACATGATAGACATCAGAAGCAGGAGAAGACAGGGAACAGGACATGAGTCTACTACAGAGGCCCTTGAAAGACTCAGAGTATTGAAGCAGAGGCTGAGACTCATAGCCAAACTTTGGACTATGAAAGAATGGTGAAATAGAAAGATCTGGAGGTGACAGGTGCTCCAAAAGAAGACCAACAGAGGAAATAAAAAAAACTGGGCCCTGTGGGCCCTGCAGAGAAGATAACCCAACCAAGGACAATGAATGGAGAGGACCTAAAATCCCAGCTCAGATGTAGCCCATAGACTCCAAGTGGGGTCCCTAGTAAGGGGGGCAGGAAATGCCTCTGGCATGAACTCAGTGACAAGCTCTTTGATCATCTCTCTTGTGGGTTTACAGAGTTGTCAGGCCATAGAGGAAGACAATACAACCAGTCCTCAGGAGACCTGAGAGGCTAAGGTCAAATAATAGGGGAAGAGGATTGGACTAGGGTAGGGGCATAGGGGGAGAAGAGGGAGGGAGAGTAGAACTGGGAGGATATGAGGGAGGGGACCATAGCCAGGATACAAACTGAATAAATTGCAGTAAATTATAACAAAAAAATATGAAATCTAAAAAAATATTAAAAAATCAGTGTAAAAATTGAGATATTCTGAAAAATTAAAATATACAGGAAAAGGATGTATATTAAGTAGGTATTAACATTGATATTTTACCATTTTGTTTAAACTATTTTATTATAAGTAAATTCATATTCATTTAATATTTTAAATATGACCACAAGAAAGTTTGAGGGGCTTGAATGGTGCAAACTAATATTCTCCTGGGTAGTGCTGGTATAGAACCCAGAGATTTGGGGGAAAATTATAATTTCTCATCAGCATTGGTTCTTGCTAAAATGATTTATAATGGGATGCATTGGAATAACGATTAAATAAGACATAAAACAGAACACCTGACTTCAGAGAAATTATTTGAGGCAGAAAAATTAATTTGAATCATTTGAGACTCTGCCTTTATTGTTACAAATAAATTAAAAATAACTAGCTGAATTTAAAAAAATATATAGAAGATGTTAGTCTTGGAAACTCGCTTATGTAGGGGCTAGGGATAAGGTTCAGTGGGCCAATTCTTCATTGCATAAACATGAGGCCTGAGTTCAGATTCTTAGAAACTTCTCTTTAAAGCTAGGTATGCAGTGCATTTCTGTAATACCAGGTCCGACCATGAGAAAATGGTAAGTAATACTGATGCAGGGTCTCCGAACTTTCTGACTTTCTAGTCTACTCCAAAATTGGGACTTCCAGGTTCACGAAAGACCCTGCCTCAAAAATGAGGGTGCATAACAGAGGAAGATGCCAGTCCTCTTGACCAATGCCTTTTAAATGTCAGCACCCACATTTGTGTATATACAAAATACAGAATTTTTTTAACAAAAAAATATGTCTCACCTTTGCCAAAATCAAAATTTTAATTTTGCACAAGAAAAAATATCTTATATTGAGTTTCTAAAGTCATTTAGAGAGTGAGTGAACATACCAATGCTGAAGTTTCCAATTTTGTTTTATTCTGAGAATTTAAATGTAAGTTTCAAGAGAAAACTGTTCTACACAGCAGTGTGGTTGTGAACGTCAGTCTTTCTGGTGTTCTTTGAAAAGACTGTGCCTAGGCAAGATGATGCTCAAAATTTTTTTTTTGTTTTGTTTGGTTTTGTTTAAAGATATCACACTTTAAATTTATTTGTCAAATTACCTGCTTATTTGGGAAGGAATTAGTCGGTCTCTACTACTTTTCTTTTTATGACGAAAGATGATATATTTTATACACATAGACAGTATGTTCAATATGGCTATCCTCTTGACTTAGACTAAGAAAGGGTTACGATGTGGAGCAAACTGTGGGCCAGAAAGCTGCTGGTGTACAGTACCGGGTCTCCTGGCACAGCAGCATGCATGCTGCACCATTGACTTGCCAATTAATCCAAGGAACTACATGGCCATTAGTTCAGGAAAGAGATGCTTGCTTGCCTGCTTGCCTAGAGGTAAGAGCTTGGATTGCAGATGCCAAACAGCAGGATGACAGAAATAAATGGGGAAAGAGATTAAGACTAAAAGTCTAAATGTTTCATTTTCTCCAAAGTAAGACACAAATGTCAAGCAAACAATAGTCACTTGTGTAATATAAAAGAAGACTCATTTATCATCACGGATCTAAAAATATAAATATCTAAGAATCTTTAGGACAGCATTGCTATCTTAAAGTGTGCTCTGTTAGTTCCTACAAACTTTGATGTAAGATTTTAAGGATAATGACTAAAATCCTGAACGCTAGGCCCATATCATTTTACAGAGCTATAAATAACTTTATGGAAATTTTATGCTATATTAGAATGAGTGATAACAAGTTTATTAAAACTCTGTGTTTATAATTATTTTTTGCTATCATATTCAACTTTGTCATAGATGTCTCTCCTTTATACATGGGAATTACAGGCTGTAAGGTTCTTTTAATTGCTACATGATTAACTCTTTTATGAGACTGCTATGTATGAAATGGATAATGCAGTGAGAAACACTGCATTTAATCCTGACGCTAAGAAATTGCTAGAAACTCCTTCCTGCTCTGAACTTAATTAAGAACATTCTTGACATGTTCTTTGGTGGAAACATACCATATTAGTTCCCCCAGGTTTGAAGTGTATATTTGACTCTGTGCATCCACTGTTCAGTTGAAATCTAAACTCTACATACTCCATTAAATGTATGTGTAGCAAATGACACTACTTAGTCTTGAAATGTAATTAATTAAAGCCATCACAGTTATATTTATAAAAGTATTTTCAGTTTTTTCATACCCAGAGTTACAAAAAATAAATAAGTGAGGTTAATAACAAATTAAAATAATATACTATGGGTATACTGTATTATCTTAAATATCCTCTTCCAAAGAAAAGTCATATTTTACACTATTTTCTTTCTTAATTACAGCATGATTCATAATACTCAAAGCCACAGATAATCAAGCTGGGCACCATTTTCCCTATCCTCCCATGTTTACAAAGAGTCAGAGAGTAGGAATTTTCAGATACTCAGATGACAGCCTCATCATCAGTACCAGTACAGCTTGTCTGGGCTCCCAACCACTGTGGCATGCTGACTGTCAAAGCAACAGTTACTGTGTTAACTTTATTGGTGCTGGGAGATTTTGCCTCACCGATACCAGCAAGTGACACCTTTAAAAAATCCAGATAAAATGTTGATCTTCTTTTCACTTTAAAATGGCAAGAAAAATAAAAGAATATGTTTAAATACCATAGAGGGAATACAATAGAGTTAGAACATCTGTAAAAAGCCAAAGTTTAAAATGTATTTAAGAAGTAGAAGGTCTAATTTAAGATCACTTTGAGCTAGTATTGGTATTATACCCACATTTATAATCTAAAAGCTATTAATGCCAATGGTGCAGTAGAGAAAATTTATATAAATATATATTATAAATATAAATATATATATATATATATATATATATGAAATGTATATTACATCCAAGACTGTAGGCTTAGATTTTTCGCCAAACTTTATTTAGAGTTCTAAAACATTTCTACCTTCCTTCTACCCACTGTCAAGAGGTAGGGGAGAAAGAAGGTTGTCAGGTAAAGGGGGTTGATGAGTCTACTCTTTGTTGTCCAGATCTAGCAGTCCAGTCCAAAGGTCAACACCAAGTAGTAACAAGAATTAGCACAATTCAGGACAAATCAGGTAAAGCCACAAAGACGCGGTTGGATTGCCCCAAGATCTCTGGAACATTTCTCTCTGCCAAGTCAAGTGTTGAGGCATGTAGATCAGTGCAGTAATGTTGATCCAAAAGCAATGTCTTACTGTTCATGAGCTTCTATATTTCTCCTCTGCTCAGAGTTTGCCCACAGATATTCTCACTGGCCAAAATTATGCCCCTCACGAGATACCTCACAGCAAACCATCACCTGCTCTCTCACAAGACAGCTTCTAGCAAAACATCACATGACTCAACTGCATCTTTGAAGAAACTGGAAACTTCCACTTCAGAAGTCTATGTTATCCGATAAATATTTTTGGAAAAATTTTCACGGGGAAGAAAACAAGATCCCGAATATGGAGAAATCATGGAAAAACTTGTGTAAGATTGATAAAGTTAACTGAAGAATTTATGGAATAATTCTTAACAGATGTAACAGTCATTGGAAGAAGGGGAAAACAAGAACCATGACAGGAGCCTACCACAGAGGGCCTCTAAAAGACTCTACCCAGCAGTGTATCAAAGCAGATACTGAGACTCATAACCAAACTTTGGGCAGAGAATAGGGAATCATATGAAAGAAGTTAGTAAAACATGGAGGGTACAGGAGCTCCACAAGGAGAACAACAGAACCAAAATATCTGGGCACAGGGTTCTTTTCTGAGACTGATACTCCAACCAAGGACCATGCATGGATATAACCTAGAACCCCTGCTCAGATGTAGCCCATGGCAGCTCATGCTTCAAGTGGGTTCCCTATTAAGGGGACTAGGAACTACCTCTGTCATGATCTCAGTGGCTGGTTCTTTGACCAACCCCCCCCCCCCCGAAGGAGGAGCAGCCTTGCCAGGACACAGAGGAGGACATTGCAGCCAGTCTTGATGAGACCTGATAGGCTAGGGTCAGATGGAAGGGGAGGAGGACCTCCCCTATCAGTGGACTTGGAGAGGGGAATGGGAGGAGATGAGGGAGAGAGTGTGGAATTGAGAGGGAGTGAGGGAGGGGTTACAGCTGGCAAACAAAGTGAATAAAATGTAACTAATGTAAAAAATAAAAATTTAATAAAAAAAATAATTCGTGCCAGAAACGGTATGCCTAAATGGATGTTTATTTAGTAAGCATTTTGTCTCGGTTTTCAATCTCAAAAGGTAATGAAAAAATTGAGGAGTGTGTTTGTGTGTGTGTAAGTGTATGTGTGTGTGTGTGTGTGTCTGTATGTCTGTGTGCCTGTGTGTGTTAAAAAGTAAAGCAAGTCATTGACATTTATCAAATATATAAATCACAAGCATAATAAAATAGCTGTATTTGATTTATTGTTTGAAAATGTGTATTAGTTTATAGTGTGTTTTGACCAAATCGTATCCATTCCTCTCCCTTATAACCCCTACACTATCCACCACCACCTTTTTTCTCCCAAATTCATGTGCTTTCTTTTAAGAAAATCCACAAGTCAACTCCTCTTACCTGTATGTGCATATGTGTAGAATCTACAGAAGCATAGGTGTCATCTCAAAAACCACATATCTGAAGAAAACTACCTCTCTGTCTCTTGGTAGACATCTAGTGACTCCTCAGTCAGGAGTGGGACTTCAAGAGTAACACATGCGGAAATTTTGGAAAGTTTGACATTGTTCCATTCTTGTGCTTTTGTGTATGCAGTCACAGCTGTTGTGAGTTCATGTGTGAAACGGTCTTGTCCTGTCCATAAAATAACAGCTTTCTGAAGATGTCTGCTACCTCTGTCTCTCATGATTTCTCTGGCAATGATCCATGAGCTTTGGAAGGAGAGGGTATCATATAAATACCCCATTGTGGTTCTCTGTATTGATTTCCACATACTGCAAAATCAATTTTAATGAAAGTTGATAAAATACTGTTTTGGTAATGAAGAATATTTATGAAATGGTTTAATTACCATTTTATTTAGCAGATCATATTATGAAGTTCTCCTCTACAGACTGTCTCCAACCAGTAAAAAACTTTTGGCCACATTAATGAACAGAAATCTGGGAAACTAATTTTATGTTAGGCCCTTCTTAAGACTTAAGATAGAGAGGCTGCTACAGATCCCTAGTCAAATCCATTATTTACTAAGACCTACTTCTCAGTTCCAAAGATTTCAGTGATACTGAGCACAAAAAACAGATTTCCAATACATTTTCCCCTCTTATTATAATGGCAAACCATCATGTTCTAAAAATAAAAATGATAAATTTTAATGATGTATTTCTGTTTTTTGTCACTTTGGTATACAGGGTTACTACATCGTATTTAAATTCAAAATAAACTCTGTAACAAGAGAATTAAACTTTCATAAGAGGTTTAAAAGAGTAGGAAATGACAAAATGTAAATCTCACTTAAAATTCTCAAAAATGTTGATAGCCACAGATTTGCAAGTAGTAGGTAACTAATCCTTTCATATAGGAATACTATTATACATATGTCCAACAGTAACAACAGGAAATAATAAGCATTTATTACCAAGCAAACTCTAAAAGTACTCTTTTTTAAGATATATTTATTTATTTTAAATTATTTTTTATTAATTATACTTTATTCACTTCGCATCTCAGCTGTAGCTCCCTCTCTCATCCTTTCCTACTCCCATACTCCTTCCCTCTTCTCCTGTGCTGCCCTCCAGCCCCCTGATGGGGGAGGTCCTCCTCCCCTTCCATCTGACCCTTGTCTATCAGGTCTCATCAGGACTGGGTGCATTGTCTTCCTCTGTGGCCTGATAAGGCTGCACCCCCTCCCCCCAGCAGGAGAGCCCCTAAGTTCATGTCAGAGACAGTCCCTGTTCCCATTACTAGGGAATCCCTTAGGGAAGAAAACAGGAACTACAAGAGGTAAGCATAACCAACAGACTGCAAGAGATAGAAGAAAGAATCTCAGGTGTGGAAGATACAATGAAAGAAATTGATGTGTCTGTCAAAGAAAATATTAAATCTAAAAAATTCCTGACACAAACCATCCAAGAAATCTAAGACAACATGAAAAGACAAAACCTAAGTATAACAGGAATAGAGGAAAAAGAAGATTCCTGTCTCTAAGGCCCAGAAAACATTTTCAACAAAATCATAAAAGAAAATTTCTCTAATTTAAAGGAGAGGCCTATAAGCATACAAGAGGCCTACAGAACACCTAACAAAGTAGACCAGAAAAGAAAATCCTCCTGCCACATAATAATTAAGACTGTGACTATACAGAACAAAGAAAAAAAATACTAAAAGCTTCAAGGGAAAAAGGCCAAATAACATATAATGGCAAACCCATCAGAATCACACCTGACTTTTCAACAGAGACTATGAAAGCCAGCAGGGCCTGGACAGATATCATGCAGACCCTAAGAGAACACAGATGTCAGCCCAGGCTACTATACCCAACAAAACCCTCAGTCCTCATAGATGGAGAAAACAAGATTTTCAACAACAAAAACAAATTTCAACAACCTACCCACAAATCCAGCATTACAGAAGATACCAGAAGGAAAAATACAGCTCAGAAAAGCTAACTACATTCATAAAAACACAATAAATAAATAACCTGACCACAGCAAAACTAAAAGTAGCCAAGTACACAAACATACTAGCACAATCAACAACAAAATCAAAGCATCTAACAGCCACTGGTCATTAATCTCTCTCAACATCAGTGGACTCAACTCTCCAGTCAAAAGACACAGACTAACGGAATGGATGTATAAACGAGACCCAACAATCTGTTGCATAAAAGAAATACACCTAAGTCACAAAGATAGATATTACCTGAGAGTAAAGGGCTGGAAGACAGTTTTCCAAGCAAATGGACCCAAAAAGCAAGCAGGAGTAGCCATTCTAATATCTAATAAAATAGATTTTCAACCAAAATTAAAAGTACTCTTACACAATCCTATTCATAATACTATTCTAAAAGGTAAGAATTAGAGGAAATATAAATGGGTTTAGAGACTAGGAGGACAGTGTAGTGCACAGGAGGGAAAATTAATATTAAAGGCCTTTTCATGAAGCCATATGGAAACTTACTGCTGAAAATGTTTACAAAACACAAACATGTGTCTATATATGTGCATGTATGTATATACATGTTTATGTAGGAAGAACTTAAATGTAGTTCCACTATAATAGGAGACAATACACACAACTAGATACCATATCCAACCAAATAAAACCGCAAGTTCAGGGAATGGATTACTTCTTTTTGAATTGTTGGACAAGGGGTCCCATAGATAAGCCCCCAATATTATAGACTATTGTCAAACTACTGGTTATCCTACAGACCTTGATAGTAAGACTTTTTTGTTAAAGATAGCAGCACATATAACATGGAGAAATATCCTCAGCTGGCAGCTTCTTTGCTACTGGCCATATTTTATAGTGCTAAAAATTGCTTTCCATGCTATTGGAAGAGCATTGTTATATTCAGTATTACCCATCTATGAACCTTGCAATCTACATTAATTACCTTCTTTGCAAAATATGCCCACTAATGCAACAGTAGTACAAATGTTGTAAGAATAACCAACCACTTCTTCTCCATAAAATGGGCTCCCTAACTAATTCTGTCAATGAAGCCAGGAACCTACAACTTGATAGGTATGAACCCTGGTGGAAAACTGTTTTTCTGAGAGATGGAAATAGCAACAAAATACCTACTGCAGACCTAGTACTGTATCTCTAAGTTAGTGCATCATGCAGTCATTATCAACATACCAATGAAAGTTTGGACTACTCAACTCTGAATTTGATGTCTATTATTACACCCCTTTCCTCAAGGATTAGGAATCTGTGAAATAGGGAAACAGAAAGACGGAAAGTGCCAATGATGCTGGATGATTTCAAGAAGACGATTTCCAGACACAAAAAGGATGCACATATGAGCTCACAGCAATTCTAATAACATGCACAAAACCTATGGAAGCTCATGGCAGACAGAACGTCATCATGGAAGAGGAGAGGGGGGATACAAAATCCAATCCTAACTCAGAAACTATTAGCATTTTATTGCTTCTGTGCCAGGCAAAGTCAGTTTTCATTAGTGATATAATATCTGTTATATAGACCATACTCCAGGAAAGACCCTATGTCCAATAGTAGTGAGCCAACATAAACTCTTCTACTGTTCTTGGTGGGGGAGAGAGAAAGAGAGAGAGAGAGAGAGAGAGAGAGAGAGAGAGAGAGAGAGCGCAAAGATGAAGTACGTAGTGGGTAAGGAGAGAGACAAATATTATACAAAATTTGGTAATGCTTTCTTACTGGTCCTTATCTGCCCTATCTTTCCAGCAATAACTATTTCTTACTTCACAGTCACATCCTATTCATGACACTACTCTTTAGTACAACCTATATTTGTTTTTAGCAACTACTCTCAAGAAGGAAGCACAATGATAGTGAACTTATAACTTATGAATATGATGAGCAACCTGAGAACTCAGAGAATCACAACCAGTTCCATAGGCCAGATACCAGAACATTACTTAAATATGTTGTTACGTATCCACCTAGTTTTATGCTGCCCCCTTAAAAAAAATTTAAAACAAAAATACTTTTAAAAAGAATAAGCCTGAATTGTAACACAACTGACAAAATTATTCATGTTCAGACTTCTTCCTCTCACATTTTTCTTTTTGAATCAGATTCCTCTGAGTAAAGCCACAATTGTTAGTGATTCAAAGCATTTTCAAGTGCTCCTACAGAACACAGTGTTTTCCTTGTTACTCTTTTTGATCTAAGATAATTACATTAGATTCTTTTTCATATGTCTGCAGGCAATTTTGCCTGGGGTTCTTTGCAGCTTCTGGTGATTAATGGGGAGATAACAAAGACACTCCTAGTTGCAGGAAATATCTGCCTATTCCTTGATGTTATGATTTTTTTTAATTTCCTTTCTATTTTAGATTATAATGTAATTATCTCATTTCTCTCTTGTATTTCTTCTCCTCCAAATCTTCCCTTATAATCTCCCTCGCTATCTTTAAAATTTGTGACTCTTTTTTCATTAATAATTGTTGTATGCATATACATGTAAATATATGTAATTTTTCTAAGTGCAATCTGCTCTGTCTGTATAATATTACTGTACTATGTTTTCAGGGCTTACCTGTAGAAGGAATTAATTATTCTGTAAATAATCATTAATAGTGGAAATTAATACAGCAGCAGTTTTCTTTAAGCAGTAGTTCCCCAATGACTGACACAGAGAGACTATGTTTTATTATTAACCTGTAAGCACTACCCTGGGCAGATTCTGAGATATTCTAATCCTGCTACCCTTAAAACCCACATTAAAGCCGAGTACTTGTCAGTCTGAGGATTCCAGCAGCTTCTGCTCCATCAGTCTGTCCTCATGGAGCACTTCCTTCGACTTTCTGCTCCTAGTCTACACTGCCCAGTTGCCTAGCTCCTTCTTCCTTCTCTCCTGCCAAGTCTAAGCCTCCCTTATAGTACTTCAGAGACACTAAGCCTGAAACCTAAGCCCTGTCTACCTCTGTTCTGCCCAGTCACAGACTTTCACATCTTTGTTTAACCAATCAGGCATAATTGAAGAACATTCTTTACATTACAGGGATATAGAGGATGGTTCAACATACAGGGCCATTACCAGATCTCACAGCACTAAAATCAGCATATGAAGACCCAGTGCATAAGACCCTCCTCCAACAATTACCATTTCCTATTGGATAACCAGTAGGTGTGGTCTTCCCTGGGGAAGACTTTCTCCCACTCTCAGCTTTTTTGTGTAGGTTTTTAAAGTAGCTAAAGACATGACTCAGGTTAGTATCAACCTTTGTCACCTTCTTTCTTTTCTTTTCCAAATTCTCGAGATCTTAATTTGTGGAGAATTAGAAGACTGACAACTGGAGGGAAAGTGAGTGGATTATTGTTTAGCCTTTTGCTTTGCTTCTAACTTGTATTTAGACAATACTTGACTGTCATAATTTACTGAACATCAGCCAGATCAAGTCTTTATGCTTTGTGATTCAAATGTTTCCAACATTGTCACTCTTCACTTGATATCACAGCTTATGAGAGAGTGGGAATAAATTAAGATTCAGTCATATGATACACAAAAAGAAAGTGTTCTAGACAGGGTATCATTATAGTGAAAGAATAAAACCCTAGCATAATGCGGGCAACAACAGGATATCTGGCCTTTGAGGGGAAGTCCCTGAGAAAAGCACTCTAGGCACCTGAGATAAGGGCCGGATAGGGACTCGGTTCACAATCTGCCTTCCCACCTTCCCTGTTACTTAACCATGGCTTTGTTCAAACCACCCAATTGAGAGACGATTGTTAAGACGGTAGAGTAGGCGCGGTATAGTAGTAAATTCCCTGAGGTGAGAGCTACCTCCCTGCATTCTTTCCCCACCCACTAGAGATACAGTTGCTAGGAAACTGGACCCTCCCCCTAGGGAGGGACACCTGGTCATGATCACTGGTCTGGTGACCTTCCTATAGCCAATCAATTCAAAATGTAGCATTTTGACCAATAGATGCTTGCCAGGCAGGAATTGGGCATGCTGGGAGGGACCAGAATGTATAAATCACCCAGCTAACCTGGGGACAGCACGCGAGTCTGCCAAAAGACTCTGTCTCCCGGGTACCCGTATCGAATAAAGCCTCTTGCTGTTTGCATCCGAACAACTGGTCTCGTTGATCCTTGGGAGGGGGTCTCTCTGGTGGAAGACACCCCCCGGGGTTCTTTCATTTGGAGGTTCCACCGAGATCACAGACCCCTACCCAGGGACCACCGACCCAAATTCGGGAGGTAAGATTGCTGGCAAAACTTGTTTGTCTGTGTGTTAGTCGGTCTCTGTTTTATGTGTGTGAATGTTCGTTCCGTGGCAATCCGAATTCTGAGGCTTGGCCAAGTCATCCGTATTAGGCGGGAACCAGAAGGAGCTGCCGAGCTCGGACTTCTTTCCCGTACCTCCTGAGAGATATCTCATGAGTGTCTGTAGGGATCCATTCGGTTCCCGTTTGGTGAGGAGGGAGCTGATTTCTCGGCTCCCGTCTGTTTGGAAGCACGAGCCGACCCGGACTTTTTGGGGCTTCGCCCCTCTCCGAGGGCTACGCGCTTCATCTGGGAGACAAGGGGTCCGGACCCTCATCCATAGAGTCTCCATCTGAATTTGATCTTGTGCCGCACGGCTTGTGTCATGTTCTGTCTGTCTAATTTTTGTAGTGAGTGTAATAAGTGTTTTCTGTCTATTTGAAAAAAATGGGACAATCTGTAACAACTCCCCTAAGCCTTACCTTACAGCATTGGGGAAATGTCCAGGATTATGCCAACAACCAATCCGTGGAGGTTCGGACCTTTTGTTTTCTGTTCTAAAAGGCCTCACGAAACTTATTTAAAATCTGTGCCTATGTGTTTCTGTAAACGCATATGTATAGGTTACCACGTGCCTCAGTGTCTCGCCGCCATCTTGACTTTACCATGTGGGTTTATAATGTGACCGCCATCTTGGTATGGAGA
>REGO01000727.1:206442-219129 GCA_010120015.1 Rhombomys opimus | reverse complement strand
GGAAGTCCCTGAGAAAAGCACTCTAGGCACCTGAGATAAGGGCCGGATAGGGACTCGGTTCACAATCTGCCTTCCCACCTTCCCTGTTACTTAACCATGGCTTTGTTCAAACCACCCAATTGAGAGACGATTGTTAAGACGGTAGAGTAGGCGCGGTATAGTAGTAAATTCCCTGAGGTGAGAGCTACCTCCCTGCATTCTTTCCCCACCCACTAGAGATACAGTTGCTAGGAAACTGGACCCTCCCCATAGGGAGGGACACCTGGTCATGATCAATGGTCTGGTGACCTTCCTATAGCCAATCAATTCAAAATGTAGCATTTTGACCAATAGATGCTTGCCAGGCAGGAATTGGGCATGCTGGGAGGGACCAGAATGTATAAATCACCCAGCTAACCTGGGGACAGCGCGCGAGTCTGCCAAAAGACTCTGTCTCCCGGGTACCCGTATCGAATAAAGCCTCTTGCTGTTTGCATCCGAACAACTGGTCTCGTTGATCCTTGGGAGGGGGTCTCTCTGGCGGAAGACACCCCCCGGGGTTCTTTCAATAGGAATGATGAATAAGGAAAATGATGAAAGAATATTTTAAAGATTGTTTTCATTTAAATGATGAATGAAAATAAAATGAAGTATAAAGTAATGATAAGAAAGTTTCATACAAGTTCATAAGAAGAGAGAATTATATTTTTATTTAAAGACTCACAAATACCATGTTCAAAGTCAGGTTGTGGCTGGTACCAGATCTCATCACTGTTTTTCTACTTTCGAGAAATGTAGGAAAATCAAATGACTTGATTTCATAACCACAATGCTGTCCAGAAGATGTCATTCTACTGGAGATGAAAGCTGTTCCTGGCCAGAAATAATAATGGCATAAAGAGACAGTCTTTAACAAGGAAGTACAGTTATCATAAAGATTTGTTTCCAAAATTACCTTCTAAACAATCAATTGTGTTTATCATATGAATGCTAACTTGATTTGTATTAATATTCTGTTATCTCAGTGATCTCCAACAAATTTCATCTTAAAAGATCTCTTCTCTACTTTCTATGATGGAATCCAATTCATTCTTAAAACACTAGTTCAAAGCTTAACTACAGTAAGAAAAAACATACAAGATAACAGCTTCTCCATGAATTAAAATTGTCTGAGTTTATTAGAAAACTTATAGACAATCTTTACCAATAAGCACTATTGACTCAGAGTCTTGAGGCCTCTGTTTTACTGCTTTTAGATTCTTTGGTGATTGTACAGTTATCTTACACTGTGCTATGGATAGTCTGAATATCAAAATTGGGGTATTTTGCTGTAATAGGCACTGATATTAGAGTAACCAAATACTTCTTTATTGGGTTTAAGGTCCTGTTCCACAAGATGGAACTCATACTTAACACTGTCAGTAATGACAAAAACCTGAAAATAGGCAAGGAATGACATCTAAAGGAAAAAAAATCTATTACTTTTATTTTACAAAAAAATAAAATAAAATAAAAAATAAAACATGGGGATAAGATGAATTCTAAAGTTGTATTATACCCATCTATCAGTGCCTCCCTCAGTCTTTGCCAAAGGAGCTGGTGAATTTGGGTGCATTTAAGACAGAAACCTACAATATATCAACCTGAGCTGAATAAAAATATGCCAAGTGCTCAGCAAGAAATCGGACATCTATATCACACCCTTTCCACCCAGGCTCAGGCATCTAATCCAGAAGCAGGGTGGGGAATGATCCTAATAGTTAGAAATGGTGGATAATTTCAAGGAAACTTTCCAAGCACAACAGGCAGGAACATTTACCAACTCACGACGACTGTGAGAGCAGGCACACAACACGCACAAGCACAAGGTGGACACAATCTCAGGGTGGAGGAGGTGAAGTGGATGGGAATCTCCACCCTGCTGGTGGAGCTATTGGTATTTGCTGCTTGGAGAAGGAAAGTCAGTTTTCTTCACTGGAGTGACATTGGACAGTGTACAAGGGAAGGAATCGTGACTAGTAGTTCACCTGGAATACATGAGTTCTTGTTTTTTTGGGTTTTTTGTTTTTATTCCTTAGAATGAGATAGAAAGCATGCAGTTGAAAAGGTAGGTGGGGAAGTATCTTGGAGGAGTGGGGAATGGGGAATAAATATGATTAAAGTATATTGTATTAAATTCTCAAAGAATAATTTTAATAAGAATATTCCTATCAATGCTGCATGTTAAGAAGCCAAGGCTGTAGTCATTATATAGGTAAGAAAATAGCATTTTTTATTAACTTAGAAGTGATAAATCGTGTCAGTGTAGTCATGATATTTTTGAGCTTCAGGTTGGGAAGTGCAGTAAAATTGTTTTCAACGTAGAACAATAAGTACTAGATTTAAAAATGTATTTCTTTTTCTTCCAAAGGGCCATATGTTCCTAATGTTCTAACTTCTACTTTGTCCTTCCAAGTTCATTCTTAAGTTATGAGCATAATGATTGGGCAGAATTTTATAGTAAAAAGTGTCTACTGATTCCTAACATTTTTGTCTCTCTTTCAGACTTCTAGGTTTCAGATATAACTTCTTTTGGAAAATATGGAATAAATCTATCTTTCTTTTTTAAATATACTTACACCTGTCCTATATTTGCATGCATTTAAAGATATCTTTGACATCTTGATCTTCTAATGGCAAAAATAATTAGAATTTCACATTGTGGAAAACCTAAAACATAGTGATCTTTATCTTATAATGAATAATAAGTCACTACAAGTTAATAAACACAGCCTGTCATTTTAGAAAAATCATTCTATAAGCCACATAAATTGAAAGCTGATTATCAGTTTTAATAATCTGTAAAACATGTGTTCAAAGTTACGTCATTATTAAGAAAAGTAGCTATAAAGACATTGACAGGTATTGATGTAAAGACTTTAAACTGATGATGAATATTTGGTAACTGACAGATTCAAAAGCTTAAAATAAAAAGTAGCTAGAATAATGAAATAATAATAATGAATAATAAAATCAGGATAAAATGATCGTCTGACAATCAGAAAGTATTTACTCAGAAGCGCGAAGTTCTACAGATAACGCTACAATCAGTTCAGTTAAGACATTTGCCCTCAGCTCCAAGTTCAAAGTGCCCACTTGACATTTTACCTCAACCAGGATGAAGTTTAAAGTCAATTTAAGCAAAACTTTTCTCATAGTATTCTGTTTCCTTACACCCCTGCTTCCAAATTCAGGAAGACAAACAGAAACAGAGCTGTGAGCTTAACAAATAGAAGTTTTACATTTGAATTTCCAATAAAAAATAAAAAAAAATTGCATATATGAGCACTGTGTGAACCACACACTTAAAAATATATTCATCTTTATACAAAATTCAAATTTATGTGGATATTTTGTATTTCATGTATTTTATTTATAGTATGTTACTAAGAAAACAGGATTTCAACATAAAACCTTCTCTTTCTTTGTGTTCTTTCTACATCAGTGCAACACATCGCCATTTCCTTATGAAATCTATTCTCACATGATTCTATTTTCCTGAGAGTTCTCCCCTAGAAACTTACTCGGAATCAATTATCGTCATCAGATCCTTTTAAGGCTGATTAAGTCCTGCATGGCTTTCACTTAAACACCTATTGAGTTTCTTTTTCAGTTGTCTCCTCTCACTTTTCATTTCTCTAATGTTTTTTGTATATCTTTAGTATTAACTTCTCTTTTATGCCAAACCATCTTTTATGTCAGTAATTAAGGTCTGTGAGAGTAAAATGGGAAAATAAAATAAAAAAAAAAATTCATAGAATGAAGTGGCCACTTGCTTTCAGCCAGTTTTTTCAATACTGGTTCAACACTACTTCAGAAAAAAAGCTGGTATGTGTGTGTGTGGGTGTGTGTGTGTGTGTGTGACCAAGGTATTAGTGAATGTATGTAGTTATTTTTAATAGTGGAATAAATAACTACAGAGCACTAAGGAACAGAAAGTGGCTATGTGGTTCATCATGTTGCTCTGCTGTTTTGAAGACCATAATTGAGAAACTATATCACTAAACAAATTTTATTTAGAATTTAAACATAATGTATAATCATGACAATAACAATCGTAGGCTTGAGAAAGAGAATATGTGTAAGTATGAGTTTAGAACACAAAGGGGAAAAACACATTGTCATGCATTTAGTAAAATGTGTGAGGACGGTTTGTATTCAGCCACTGCTTTTAGAGGAAAGTGAATGTCAAAACTCAACGTATTAAGTACAGGCAGTCATCCTCATCTTTAATCTGAATAAAACAACTTTTGATGTAGGAAAAAAGTGCTCCTCACTGCTCCTTGATTATGGCATAGTGTATGAAACAAAGGAAATCAACAAAAGCCACCCAATCTATGGTAAATTAGTGAGAAGTTTAAATACACATTTTTAACCATCTTAATCACTTAAACTATATTATAAAAGCAAAATGCCTGGAAAGCCCCTGACGTGTTTGTCCAGGACTGTGTGTATACTCACTGGTTCAGTGTCATCCTGGAGGTCATGTCACTCAAGGGCCTTTCCGGTGACTCACTGTGATGTGGATGACCAAGGTGCTCTCTGTTTCCATCACTGTTCCTTACAGTGTTATCTCTCTTCATCATTTCATCTTGTGTAACTTGGAAAATCTGACATATGCACATTACAACACTGAAGGACGAGGAGACAGAGAGTGCTGATCTATCAAACGGGCTCTTGTTTTGAGAAATCTTTCTCTCACTCTTTTTACTATAATATTTGAGATGTATCAATCCTGTTTTGAAGTACTTTCTGATCAATATTTAAAGTGCCAGTGACATAAGGCAGACACACTGTATGAAGTCTGCTTTTTATGAAGAACCTACTCTTCTATAAACCTCATGGCTTTAGATGCCAACACTGGAAAGAGTGTGAACACTATTTAAAAAAAAAAAAAACCTCAGAGTGGTACAGTTTATTAAGCTTCTATCAAGTTGAAGAAGAAATGGAAATTCAATATTATAGCACTTGTATACTTTACACACTGTTGTATAAATGAAGAATTATTGCAGGAAAAGCAGCTTTGCTTTTATTGCTATTGCATATGCTTTCCATGAGCAAATACATATTTCATTCCACTACTTAAATTGGTGTTTTAAGATGTGCTTTTAAAAACTTATCTTCTGTTTTTGAAAGTACATAATAACAATATTAAAAAACTCTATTTTCCCAAGATGTGTTATATTTTGTAAGCAATATCTATTGAAATCACTTTGTAGTTAACATGAATTGAACAGACACCTTCCTTTAAATGAACTTTCTGGTGACAAACTTTGAAACTGACAGACTATAGCTTATTGGATGCTGCCATAATATCATAGAGCTCTCTGTGCAAACTATGAATAAAATTCTACTGATGGTGGGTGTTCTTTATATGTCAGATATACTAGTATATCCACTGCCGATTAAATAAACCATATTGCAATGCAGTTATATCAATAATTAAAGTACAAGGAAATCTCTTCTGCATTTAAATTTTGATAGATTTTGCATTTTTGAAAAATAATATATACATATAAATACACACAAAAATTATGTTGTAAAAAACTATAAAAAGAATTTAAACCAAATATGACAGACTTTAATAAACTATATTAATCATAGCCCTGGACAGTTTTCAAATTATCATCTAATTACCTCACACAACAATAGTAATTCTATGTTATAATTAACTTTATGTGAATTGATATTGAAAGTGAATATTCAGGTAGACCTGGAGATACAACTGATGCCATATAAAATATTTCTTAAATAGCTTTTATTATTGAATTGATAGTCCAGTGATTTAGGATTATTCATTTGATAAATAGTAAATGAACTGAACTATTTGCATGAATTAAATTATCCTTTAGAAATATTAGTAGTTATATGATCTCTATCAACATTGAAATTATTATTCATAATAATTCCAAAACTTTTTTTAAGACTTTGCAATCTGAAAAGTACTTTTATCTATGAAGGCAATCTTCTCTAGCCATAGTTTGCATCAAGTGAATTTCAAATGCATTCAAGTTCATTTTCTATGATTTTTGTAACTACAATATTATCAGTTTCTATTGACAGGTTTTAAAAAAAGAAACTGATATTAAGACCCTTATAGAGCCATTGAAGACACTTTTCTAGAAATAGAAATTCTTAATAGGAGAAACTGAGAAAAGTTAAGGAAAAGGAGGGAACAACATACCAGAACTTAATATTTATGTGGGAAAAAAGACAAATGAAATACATCTACATGGCAAATTCTTTGACAAGAAATTGTGTGTAAATGATGACTAAAACTAGGTAACCAGGGAAACTAGAAATGAAATACATAAAATAGTCCCCTGTATAAAACTCTAAACACTGTTTAAGAGAGTGTGAGATAGTGTAACCACTCTGGAAATCATTGTGTTGTTTTCCTCAAGAAACAAGAAGTATATCTACCGTTGGATCCAGCTGTACTGGTCCTGGTCATTAACCAATGGATTTAGTATGTTACTGCAGAAATACCTGAACATAAATAGCTATTGCTGCTCTATTCATAATAGTGTAATGGTTACTTTTCTGTTGTTATGATAAAATACTATAACCAGAAGGAACTTATAAAATGAAATTGACTTGGATTCACAGTTACAGAAAAAAATTAAAAGAGTACATTAAGATAGTGTGAGATAGCAGCAACAGGTAGGCATTTTCATAAAAACATGAAGCTAAGAGTTCATACCTTCAAACCCAAGAATGAATCAGAGAGTGTAAAATAGAAGTGATGCAAGTCTTTAAACTCTCAAAGCCCAAGCTGGGGACATACTTCCTCCATATTCCTCCAATTAACCTGTACCTCCTTAATTTTTCTACACAGTGACACTTATTGGGGACTAAGTGTTTAAATTCTGAAGTCTGTGCTGGATAGTTTCTGCTTAAACCACTAAATTACATTCCTCTCATGGCCCAACAAACTTCATGTCTCCCTCTTTCCCTCATATATATGTGTGTGTGTGTATATATATAGTTATATAGATAGATAGATATAGAGATATATCTTAATCATATATATCAGAATTCAAATTCAAAATGCACTTGATCCAACTTCAAAACTCTTCATAGTCTTTCCCAGTCACAATACTCTTTAGAATTCTAAAGCCTAAACGTTTTCCAAGATTTGATGCAATCTCTTGATTCTTAATTCACCTATAAAATAAAAAAATCAAACTACATAATTCAAACATAAAATGGCATAGAATATACTATCCATATCCCCAGAAAGAGGAATGGGGAAGTAGTGAGCAAATAAATATAGGACCAGCAAGATCAAAATTCAACAAGGTGAACAAAAAATAGTGTAGCTGTATCTCTGGTCTGGAATTTTAATTCTATATGACTTAGATGGCTCTAGTCTTCCGTATTTGTGCCCTCAAACACATATCTCTCTTTTCAGCTAATTCCACTTCCTGTATGCAACTCTCCATGGCAAATAATTCACACCTCTGACATATTCAAGATGCAGATCTCCAACATAACTCATGCTTCACTTTCATAGCTTCACTTAGTGTCCTCCTAGAGTCCTCTGACATAGTCAACCTAGCCTTCATAGCTCTCTGAAACCACAAAGAAAGATTCCACAAACGATTGCTTCCTTCATGCCTCAAAAGCTAGCAAAACTCAACTCTAAATGGATCATGAACCACAGCATAAGACCATATACCCTAAATCTGATAGAAGAGAAAGTGAGGAATAGCCTTGAATGCATTGAACAGGACACTGATGGTATAAGCATTAAGAGCAAAACTTAATAAATAGGACCTCATTAAGCTAAAGAGCTTCCATTATATGTCAAAGGCAACCATCATTTGAACAAAGCTCTAGAAGCCTACAAAATTGGCTTCTATTTTTTTTTTTGGTTTGAGTTATATATATATATTCTCCTAGTTGCTTTCAAAAGTAAGATGTAAGTCAACAAGCTGTAGGCATGACATCCCCAAACATTAAGGATGCTGTAAAAGATGGAATGGAGTTCTAGATGATTATGTGACTATTCCTTGAAAATTAAAAACTAATATAAAACATCACTTTTATGCTCTAGAAGAGGACAACGCTGTATCATGTGGTACCACTTTAACATGTGTAAAGGCAATTTAGCTGAAACTACCTGTGTGCTGGCTTTTACTGGGTCCTCTTGAAATATATATTTTTTGTCTGTAACTTCAACGTCAGACCAGAAACTTACTTTATATATTCGTTATTACAAAGTCACTAAGGATATTTTTGTCAACATCATTAGGCATCTTTCAGAAAAAAATAACCAAACAAACAAAAACAAAAACAAAGAAAACTCAGTGAATCATACTTTCTCTCAGTGTTTTTCAAGTTGTAAATAGGAAAGAAACTTAGAAAGAGTAAGCATTTAAACTAGATAACTAAAGGCTGCCAATACACTCCTCCATAGGTATACCAAGTGAAGATAAGTCTACATATCCATACCTTCAATTTGTCTTTTCTAGCTTGCATGTCAGTTGTGGTCATATGACCAGCTTTGGGTATCTGGACAATACTGAGGACAGAATAATTAGTTTGCTCAAGCATGTATACATTGGAGGTTGGCTCCTTAGAACGGTTGTTGCCAGAATTTATGAACTTAATTTAGGCAAAGTAAAAAGAATCCATGGAATGGCTATCTAGAGAATAATTTAGAAATAATGTTAAAAGATCCTTTCCCAATCTGTATGCTGTCATTTTGTTCTGATGACAATGTCCTTTGCTTTACAGAAGTATAAGCTTTTCAGTTTCATGAGTTCCTATTTATTAATTGTTGCTCTTAGAGCCTGTGCTGTTGGTGTTCTGTTCAGGAAGTTTTCTCCTGGGTCAATAAGGTCAAGGCTCTTCCTCACTTTTTCTTCTAACAGATTTAGTGTGTCTGATTTTTTAATTTTTTATTATTATCATTTATTACAACTTATTAAATTTTTATCCCTGCTGTGGCCCCCTTCCTCATCTTCTCCAACCCCAGCCTTTCTCTTTCTCCTCCCCTATGCCACTCCACAAGTCCACTGACAGGTGAGGTTTTCCTCTCCTTTAATTTCACCCTAGCCTATCAGGTCTCAAGAGAACTGGTTGCATTGTCTTCCTCTGTGGCCTGGCAAGACTGCACCCCTAGGAGGGAGATGATCAGAGAGCCTGTCACTGAGTTCATGCCAGAGAAAGAACCTGCTCCCCTTATTAGGGAAACCACTTGAGTCTGCAGGTTACATTGAGCAGGGGTTTTAGGTCCTCTCCATGAATTGTCCTTGGTAGGGGTATCAGTCTCTGCAGGGACCCTAGGACTCAGTTTTTTGGCTCTGTTGGTCTCCTTTTGTAGCTTCTGTCCACTTCAGGTTTTTCTATCTCCGCCTTGTTTCATAAGATTCCGTGAACTGTGACCAAAGTTTGGCTAGGAGTCTCAAACTGCTTAAAAACCTCCATCAGTACAGTCTTTCAGAAACCAACTTTGATAGGTTCCTGTCATGTTCCCTGTCTTCTCCTATTTCCAATGTCTTTCGCATTTGTCCTTTTGAATGAGGATTGAGCATCCTCCCTAGAGTCCTCTTTGTTGTTTAGTTTCTTTAGGACTATAGATTTTAGTGTGTTTATCCTGTATAGTATGGCTAATATCCACTTATTTCTGCTTCTGGGTTACCTCACTCAGGTTGACCTTTTCTAGTTCCCACCATTTACCTGCAAATTTTATGTTTTCCTTGTTTTTTAATAGCTGAGTAGTATTGCTGTAAATGTACCACAATTTCTGTATTCATTCCTCAGTTGAGGGACATCTAGGTTGTTTGCAGCTTCTGGCTGTTATGAGTACAGCTGCTATGAACATGGCTGAGCAGATGTCCTTGTTGTGTAGTTGAGCATATTTTGGATATATGCCTGGGAGTGGTATAGCTGGATCTTGAGGAAGCACTATTTCCAATTATCTGAGAAAGCTCCAGATTGTTTACTAAAATGGTTGTAAAAGTTTACATTCCCACAAGCAATGGAGGATTGTTCCCCTTTCTCCACATCTTCTCCAGCCATGTGTTGTCACTTGAATTTCTTATCTTAGACATTCTGATGGATGTAAGGTGAAATCTCAGGGTTATTTTGATTTGCATCTTCCTGTTGAACATTTCTTTAAGTGTTTCTCTGCCATTTGATATTCCTCTATTGAGAATTCTCTGTTTATCTCTGTAACCCATTTTTTTAATTGGATTACTTGGTTTGTTGGTGTTTAACTTCAAAGTTCTTTATATATTCTAGATATTAGCCCTCTGTCAAATATAGGGTTGGTGAAGATCCTTTCCCAATCTATAGGCTGTCATTTTGTTCTGATGATAGTGTCCTTTGCTTTATAGAAGGATATCAGTTTCAGGAGGTCCCATTTATTGATCTTAGAGGCTAAGAATTCTTATCTAGGAAGTTGCCTGGGCCAGTGAGGTCAAGGCTCTTCCCGACTTTTTCTTCCAACAGATTTAGTGATTATGGTTTTATGTTGAGGGGTTTGATCCACTAGAACTTTACTTTTGTGCAGGGTGATAAATATGGATTTGCATTTTTCTACATGTAGATATCTAGTTAGACCAGCACCATTTGTTGAAGATGCTATCATTTTTCCATTGTATGGTTTTTGGCATCTTTGTAAAAAATAAGGTGTTCATAGATGTATGGGTTAATTTCTGGGTCTTCCATTTGATTCCATGGATCCTCCAGTCAGTTTTTATGCCAGGACCATGTGGTTTTATTACTGTTGCTCTATAGTACAGTTTGAGATCAGGGATGGAGATAGCTCCAGAATATTTGTTATTGTGCAGGATTGTTTTTGCAATTGTTTTTTTTTATTTTCCATATAAAATTGAGAATTGTTCTTTCAAGTTCTATAAAGAATTGGGGGGGGGGCAAGATGGTGGCACCGGGAGGACACTGTGTCTGAGAAACAGGACAACACTCTCCATGCAGTGACCAGGAGAATGAACTCTGGGCCCTGAAACTACAGCGATCATGTTTCCCAGGTGACAGGAGGCTCCCATGGCGTAGGAATCGCTTGGGTCCACTCTTGGGCCACACAGCCAGAACCCAGAAGAGAACCCGGGTAACTCGGGCTTTGGGTCTCCGGGCTGGAGCCACACACCTGTCTGTCCCTATCACTTTCCCAGGCTGATCGGTGGGCACAAGGGTGCCAAAGACTGGGAATCCCAGTAGCAAGAAAACCCCACAGGGAAGGAAAGTTGCGAGACTGATCACGGGTCACCCAGTCTTTCCCTGGAAGGTCTCCCTGACCTCGGGTACCCACCGCCATCACAACTGAGCTCTTCCACGCTTAGAGAGCAGCTGCATGCCCAGCTCAAAATCCCTACTCCCTCTTCGGAGGAGGCAGGAAGCATCCAGCAGAATCTGCCACAGACCACATTGTCTGTACCCCAACCCGAGATCAGGGCTGAGAAAACCCAACTCTTTCTGGCACTCCCCCAAACGCTGCCATAAACCTGCCTCGGCAGGGCGGAAGGATGCAGAGGCGCACATATGCTTCACAGTGCCGGGACCCCAGTGCTGCTGGCTGCTCCTAGCAAACGAACTTCAGCTCAGAATCTGGGACTTTGATCATTCAACATGTCCTGAGACTCTCCTGGGTCCAACGCAATAAGGTCTAGCACCAAGTCCTATCACCGGCGGCCCCCCAATCCCTGGCAGAGAAACCCCAGCTCAGGATGGGGACTGAGAAGTCCCAACTCCTTCTGGCATTCCCCTGAGAGCACCACAATAGCTTGCCCTAGCGGAGGGGAAGGTCAAAGGGGAAGGACAGAGAGGCAGCCTGCCACAGGACACAGCACCCCCTCTCCAGCTCACCCAGTGGCCCTTGGCAGAGAAACCCAAGCTCTGGATCTGAGGACACGCAACCCTACCTGGTACTCTCTTGGGATCAGCAAACATAGGTTCTATCACCAGGCTGCTTCTGGCAGAGAGATCTGGTCCCGGGATCTGGGATTGAGAACACTCAACTCTTTCCCGTGCCACCCCAGGACCAGTCAACATAACCCCTCCTGGCAGAGAGAAAGGACAGGGAGGCAGCACACAGGAAAGGTGGACACCGAGTCCTGCGGCCACAGTGTCACAGAGCTGACTGTTAGCCTACCTGTGCATTTTTCCAAGCAAGACCAAATCAGAGAGTAGAGAGGAAGGGGAACCCCTGTGCATTCCAAATGGTCCTGCAAGAGAGTGAGTGAGCCTTCTAGTGAGAGTTTGCCCCAGACCCAGGGCCTCTCCACAGAAGCAACCAGATGAGATACCTGCCACCCACACCCCTAGTGTGGGCATCATAGGGATTCTAGAGCTAGTGACCCCAACGTTGAAGCCTCTGCCTTGTGGGTCCACCAGTGTAATTCAGGCAAACAATTTCTGGATCTCAGACAGAACTGCATAATAGTGGCCTGCAGGCCACTGCAATAGTAGAAGAATCCTCGCATGCACACTGCGCCCGCTTAAAAGTGCATGCGAATAGCGTCAGCATCACATTGTTAACTTACACAAAACTGAAACCACAACGCACACTCCCAAACCAGTGAACCTCTCTCATCTTCCTGAAAAAAAAACAGTCCAGAAAACAGAAAGAGACAATCATAGCCCGAACTACAAACTCGAGGAACAGTGAGGGTTATAAATAACCAGATGGCTAGAGGCAGA
>REGO01000727.1:142097-196641 GCA_010120015.1 Rhombomys opimus | reverse complement strand
GGGGCAGTCCTGTTAGGCCACAGAGGAGGGCTTTGCAGCCAGTCCTGAAGATACCTGATAAAACAGGATCAGATGAATGGGGAGGAGGTCCCCCCCTATCAGTGGACTTGGAAAGGGGCATGGTGGAGATGAGGGCGGGAGGGTAGGATTGGGAGGGAATGAGGGTGAGGGATACAGCTGGGATACAAAGTTAATAAAATGTAACTGATAAGAAAAAAATAAAATTAAATTAAAAAAAGGAATGTATGCCCAATAAACAGTAAAAAAAAATAGAATTGTTGTGCTACTTGAATGAGAATTGCATTGAATCTGTTTATTGCTTTTGGTAGGATGGCCACTTTCACTATGGTAATCCTACCAATTCATGATCATGGGAGATCTTTTCATCTTATGATATTGTCTTCAATTTTTTTCTCCAAGGATGTGAATATTTTTTTTCATACACGTCATTCACATTTTTGGTTAGAGCCACACCAAGGTACTTTATGTCTTCTATAACTATTGTAAAGTGTGTTGTTTCCCTAATTTCTTTCTCAGACCTTTTGTCATTTGAATACAGGAGGGTTACTGATTTTTTGAGTTAATTATGTATCCAGCCACTTTGCTGAAGGTGAAGGTGGGCATCATTACTTTATCCAGGATTTCAATGGGATTGATTTAAATTTCTCTCCATTTAGTTTGATGTTGCCTATAGGCTTGCAGTATATTGCCTTTACTATATATAGATATGTTCTTTTTATCCCTGATCTTTCTAAAACTTTAAACATGAATGGGTGTTGGATTTTGACAAATACTTTTTTGGCAACTAAGGAGATGATCAAGTGTTGTTGTTGCTTTGTTTTTTTTTCCTGTTATTTTATGTGGTGGATTACATGGATTGATTTCCATATATTGCACCACATCTGCATGCCTGAGATGAAGCCTACTGCATTATGGTGGATGATATCTTTTACATGTTCTTGGATTTGGTTTGAGAGTATTTTATTGAGTATCTTTATATCAATGTTCATAAGAGAGATAGGTCTGAAGTTCTCCTTTTACTTTGGGTCTTTGTGTGGTTTAGGTATCAAGGTGACTGGCCTCATAGAATGAGTTTGGTAATGTTCCTTCTGTTTCTATTTTGTGGAATAGTTTGAAGAATATTGGCATCAGCTTATCTTTGCAGGTCTGATAGAATTCTGCGCTGAAACCATCAGGCCCTGATCTTGACTTAGCTTTCATAAATGGAATCGATCAAGAAAATTTTTTTATTTCACTTAGATTTTCATATTTTGTGGCATATAGTCTTTTGAAGTAATACCTAATGATTCTTTGAATCTCCTCAGTGTCTGTCCTTATGTCCCCCTTTTGTTTCTGATTTTACTGATTTGGATAGTTTCTCTCTGCTTTTTAGTTAGTTTGGCTAAGGGTTTGTCTATCTTGTTGATTTTTCTCACAGAACCAGCTCTTGGTTTCATTGATTCTTTGAATTTTTTTATTTGTTTCTAATTCACCAATTTCAGCCCTGATTTTGGTTATTTCCAATTATCTACCCCTCTTGGGTTGGCTGCATCTTTCCTCCCCACCCCCATGGCTTTCAGGTGTGCTGTTAAGTTGCGTGCATGAGATGTCTCAAACTTTTTCTAGAGGTACAAAGTGCTATCAGCTTTCCTCTTAGCACTGATTTCATTGTGTTCCATGAATTTGGGTAAGTTGTACCTTCATTTACATTGGATTTTAAGAAGTCTCTAATTTCTTTCTTTTTTTATTTCCTCCTTGATTCAGCTGTTGTTGTGTAGAGAGTTGTTTAGTCTCCATGCATGTGTAGACTTTTTGTTATTTCTGTTGTTGTTAGGTCTAGTTTTAGGCCATAGTGGTCTGATAGGATACAAGGGATTATTTCGATCTTCTTGTATCTGTTTCTCTCAGGAATGGCTAGAGGACTTTATGGCGAGGCCCATGCAATATGCGTGACTGCCAGTCTCACCAGAGGAGGTGGAAATGAGTTTTCCACTGGTGTTACAGTTAGCTCTTTTAAATGAGATTGTCAATATCAGATTATACCAAAATATTACAGCCCTTTGTCTATACCAATGTATTAATGGTAGGGAAGTTGGTTAATGCCTATTACTGGTCAACTTGCAACCAAAGCACAGGCCTGGTGAGGTGCAGGCCCAGCAGGCCAGCAGGTGGGTCTGGTGAGGCAAAGGCACTGAGAGCCAGAAGGTGGGTCCAGGCCTGGCCAGTGGTCAGCAAGCTTGTTTAGAGGTGAATCTCCAGATAGGAGGGGAGCTCTCCCTACCCCAGAATAATTCACGAATCCCAGGCTGATTTGGTGAAGAGTTGATGCTATCACACAGCACATTTGTTTTGTATGAAATCAGGAATTTATAAACCTTGGTCAGTGGGAGGAGTGTATGAGTTTGATTCCCTCGGGCTAGAGATGCTAGTGATACTTGATTTATGTGTAGTGGTATAGTACCTCACTAACATGCAGTAGCATTATCGTATCAGAAGAACAGAGCTCTTTGATCACCTCCTCCTGATGGGGCAGCAGCCTTACCAGGCCACAAATGAAGACAATGCAGCCAGTCCTGATGAGACCTGATAAGCTAGGGTGAGATAGAAGGGTAGGAGGACCTACCCTATCAGTGGACTAGGGGAGGGGCATAGGAGGAGAAAAAAGATGAAGAGTGGGACTGGGAGGAAACAAAGGAGGGAGCTACAACTGGTATACAAAGTGAATAAATTATAATAAGTAAAAATAAATTAAAAAGCAAGTGTTTGCCAACAAGCATATGAAGAAAAAGTAAGTCAAGAACTGTTCTTACAGTCCATTTCTTTTTTTATGTTTATAGAATATATTCTTCTGGACAGGTTACTTTTCATAGTTAGTTTCTATTGTTGTGCTAAAACACTACAAAAAGGATACAAAAAATAACAATAATGAATAAAACAGAAAAGAAAAGAAAAAGAAAAGAAAAAGCAATATGGGAAGAAAGGTTTTATTTGGCTTAAATTTTGACATCATAGTCATTACTGAAGAGAAGAACCTGAGGCAGGAGCTGAAACAGGCCATGGGAAATATTGCTTACCGCTTTGATCTCTTTGTATTGCTCAGCCTAATTTCCTGTGCACTGGCAGGACCACAGAAGAAGAGGTGACAGTGCTCTGAGTTGGCTGGGCCCTCCCACACTAATAATTAATGCAGAAAATACCCTAAATACTTGCCTATAGGCAATCTGATGAAGGCATTTTGTCAATTGAGGTTCCTTTTACCAGTTAGATCTAAGTGTGTCTAAAGTTAACAAAACCCAAGCAGAAGCTGCCTTACATTTTTTTTAAATTTTTTTCCTCACAATTTATTCATTATATATTTTGATTGCAGCCCCTTTTCTCAAATTCCCCAATCCCATACTCCCTCCCTCTTCCCTCCACCCCTTTCTCCTGGTCCACTGAAGGGAGGAGTTCTCCACTATTGTCATTTGCCCATAGCTTGTTAAGTCTTATCAGGACTGCTTAGATCCTCTTCCTCCATGGCCTGGCAAGGCTGCATCATCAGGGTCGAGTGGTCAGAAAGCAGTCAACTGATTTCATGAAAGAGGCAGCCCCTGATCCCCTTACTCAGAGATCCACATGGAAACTGAGCAGCCAATGGGCCACATCTGAGCAGGGGTCTATGTCCTTTCTATGTGTGGTCCTCCATTGGTCTATCAGTCTCTGCAGGAGCCCCTCAGCTCAGTTCTTTTTATTTTGTTGGTTTTGTTGTAACCCTCCTCCATTGCTGGTGGGAGTGCAATTTTTTATAACCGCTTTGGAAATTAATCTGGCGCTTTCTCAAAAAATTGGGAATAGCACTACCTTGTCAAGATCCAGCTCTATCACACCTGGGCATATGTCCAAAAGATGCCCCACATTCAATAAGGGCATTTGCTCAACCATGTTCGTAGCAACTTTATTTGTAATAGCCAGAATCTGGAAACAACCTAAGTGTCCCTCAACAGAGGAATGAATACAAAAATTGTGGTAAATTTACACAATGCAATACTACCCAGCAATTAAAAACAAGGAAATCATGAAATTTGCAGGCAAGTGGATGAAACTAGAGGAGATCATCCTGAATGAGGTAACCCAGAAACAGAAAGACAGGCATGGAATATATTCACTTATAAGCCAATATTAGCCTTATAATACAGGACAGCCATCTACAGACCTAAAAAAGCTAAACACTAAGGAGGACCTTAGGGAGGATGCTTAAATCTCATTCAGAAGGGCAAAATGGATAGACACCAGAAGTGGTGAAAGAGAAGATGGGAGTCTACTATAGAGGGTCCTTGGAAAGGATTCACCCAACAGGAGATTGAAGCAGATGCTGAGACTCAGGGCCAAACTTTGGGCAGAGTGCAGGAAAACTTATGGCAGAAGAGAGGGGTGGGATTAGAGGGACATGGAGACTACCTTTTTAAAAAGGTATTTTAAATTAAGGCAGAGCAGAAAGATTGCAAATTCATGGAGTTTGCTGTGAGATTAGGTCTCCTCATAACGTCAGAAGTTATACCCATAACATCTCATCAACACAACAGCAGAAACATGAGCTGAACAAGGAGGACACCAAGGAACATGCCACACTGGAAAGAGAAAGTCCACAAGGCTGCACACTTATGGAAAGAACTGAGGAAAGATGGTTCTCTCCAGGGAAAAGCATACCAACCAGTTATCAAGGGTCAACATCAGCCCTAAAGCAGACATCCAGGCAGCACCAGGTGTACTGAACATGCTAGGTTTAGGAATATATGCAAACAGTAACAATTACTGACAAAACAGAATGTGAATTTAAAGGAGAGTAGGAAAGGAGAGATGAGAGGGTGTGGAAAGAGAAAAGGGAAGGGAGAAGTGTTGCGATTAAATTATAATCTCAAAAATAAAAGTCATTTAAATATTTTAGATAAATATCATTAAAGGCCCAAGACTAACAAAATATTTATAAAATTCATCACTGCTTTATAATTTTCTGAGGCTCTGATAAGGAATCTATTTGCTGACAAAATAAAGAGTGTTTTTTTTATGCCCCCCCCCATCCCTCAAAAATCCTGGGAGTTTGCCACCCTTAGCTCTTATTCATTTACGTTTGTTTTGTGTTATTTATAATGCTCTGAGGAAAGTTATGACATTTAACAGTTGAAAATGAACAGAGAGAGAAAGAAGTGACTGCAGAATTTAGAAATATAAATTTTTCTATCATAAACAGAAGTAACATTCAAATTCATACAACTGTACATGAGAAGTCTATACAACGGTGTTGCCTGTGACCTGCCCTGCTCAGCATGGATGTTTCAGTTTGAAGGAGTGTGGTGTCCATTACATCACCTGAAAGTAGAAGCAGTAAATATCGTACATTGAAAAACAAACAGACCTGTTGCATAACTGTTTATAGCATATTGTGGAAATCAAAAATTTACAACAACCAATTTTGATAGAACTGGATAGACTGCAGAGGCTCCACATTAGAATTTTGAGCAAGGCAGTAGGTGGCCGTATGTTGGTACAGCCTTTCTTCACCTGGTGCAATTACCCCTTCCTCCACTCCCTGCAGAATAAGTGACAGGAATTCAGTAAAACTGAATAACCAACAAAAGAGAACACAGCTAAACCACCGTACAAGATTTAGACTATTTTTTAATTTTATATTAAAATGCCTGTTACTGTGTTTAATTTTTCACACAATAAATATAAACACATGTCTATTCAGTTAGTGTTAAATTACTGAATTATCGAATGAATGTATGCAAGTGGTACTCGAGCTGGGCGATGTTTCAGAAATATTTACTACTGAAGCAGATTATAATATCTTTGTGCTTACCAGTTTTAAGAAAACAAATTAACAATGTGTAAGCTTCTTACATAATTAGTTCTCACTCATTTTGATCTTATCTTAAACCAAAACATATTCTGAAATAAAGGTCTCTTTGTAATTGTTTTCTTACATGATCTTGTATGAAACTGTATTCATTTATAACTATAAATCTTAATAAGAAGATTAGTGTAAACATACATATAGATATAAATGCACAGAATCATAGGTTTGGTTGTTTTTATGATAATCCTGAGACTACAAAGGATCTCTTATTGTTTCCACACTAAGAGAATGATAGAGTGTTTTAAAAAACATAAGTAAGAAGAAGGGCCAGAATGAGGTAGTCTAGAGGGAAAACAGCTAGGTCTAGCAGTTATGTGTTAATTCTCATCCAAGAAAAGTAGGTCCTCCAGGAAAGACATGAGGAGATGTGAAAGTAGCCAATCCTGCCTCCAGGGTGAAAGGTGGAGAAAGGCCATAAAAATTTAAAAGGCACTACGAATTTAGTCAGGTGCCAAAGGGAATCTGTAGAAGAATGTATTGGATTCACTGCAAGAGAAATTCAAAGTTCATGTACAGTATCTCTGGCTATTGACTGGGCTCATTACTTAGTGCATTTCCTTCATAGGTAAATAGGAATAGCACAGACACTCTCAAGAACAAATACAAACACATACATTCCCATCTAAAACACAAAGACTCATGTACAGTAAACAATGAATTCTTTCAATTTGAACTCATTTCAGACAATACCATTTTCTTAGAATTTGTAGTGACACTATTTAATAAAACAAAAATTGTATTAAATTTCATATTGTATATACTTGTGAAACATTTTCTCATACTAGAAAAAAATCTTTTACATGTAATAATGTTTCTCACAGCAAATACGCTGTTTCCTACAGTTAAACAAACAAAGGAGGCTTCATCCAATACTATTGCAATAGAGAAAAAAAGCTTCTGAATGCTGAAGGATAGTCCTACATGGGAGAAGATTACACATCTTCTGTGTATGGTGACAAATTTTCCTCAAAGGAAAAGTCTTTTTTTTTTCTCAAATTTTCATAGCAGGAGATAGTTTTACAAATTCAAGGAAAATGCCTTCTCTCTTAAGACATCTCTTCTCTCACAAGGCCCTTCAAGGGATCTGAGAGATATTCTGGGATGAAAAGATCACCAAGAAGCTTTTTTTTTTTTAAATTTCCATCATTTCATTGTTATTATTATTATTAGACAATTTATTCTCCTTGTATCCCAGTTGTGGCCCACACCCTCATCTCTTCCCTATCCTACACTCCCTTCCTTCCTCTTTGCCTATCCCTCTCTGATATGTGAGGTCCACCTCCCCAATGATTGGACCCTAGGTTATCTGGTCCCATCAGGACTGCATGGATCCTCTTCCTTTGTGGAATGGCTAGATTGCCCTACCCAGGAAAACTAATTAAGGAACAGACAATGGAATTCATTTGAGAGACTGTCTCTTCTCCCATTACTAGGGAACCCACATGAAGACTAAGGTGTCTATGGGCTACATCTAAGCTGAGGATCCAGGACCTCTTTATGCATGGTCTTTGGTTGGTGCATCAGTCTCTGCAGGGGCCCTTGGCCCAGCTTTTCTGGGTTTTGTTGGTCTTCTTGTGTAGATACTGTCTCCTTTGGGTCATTTTATATCCCCCTTCTTCCAAAAGACTCCCTGCATTCTGTCCAAAGATTGGCTGTGAGTCTCTGTGTTTTGATTCTCTGCCAGGTGGAGTCCTTTAGAACTGTGGTAGGCGCTCATCCTGTTCCCACTCTTCTACCACTTCTTTTCTAGTTCCATCCATTTGCCTACAAATTTCATGATTTCCTTGTTTTTAATTGCTGAGTAGTATTCCATTATATAAATGTACTACAATTCATGTATTCATTCTTTGGTTGAGGGACATCTAGGTTGTTTCCATATTCTGGCTATTACAAAAAAAAAGTTACTATAAACATAGATGAGCAAATATCCTTGTTCTAAGTTGGGACATCTTTTGGATATATGTACAGGAGTGGTATACCTGGATCTTGAGGTAGCACTATTTTCTGAGAAAGTACCAGATTGATTTCCAAAGTGGTTGTACAAATTTGCACTCCCACCAGCAATGGAGGAGGGTTTCCCTTTCTCTACATCCTTTCCAGCATGTGTTGTTACTTGAGTTTTTGATCTTAGCCATTCTGATGGGTGTGAGTTGGAATCTCTGAGTCATGTTGATTTTCATTTTCTTTATGACTAAGGGCTTTGAGCATTTCTTTAAGGGCTTCTCAACCATTAGATATTCTGTTGAGAATTCTCTGTTTAGCTCTGTACCCCATTTTTTAATTGTATTATTTGGTTTGTTGGTGTTTAATATCTTGTGTTCCTTATATATTCTGGATATTAGGTCTCTGTCAGATGTAGGTTTGGTGAAGAATTTTCCCCAGTGTATAGGCTGTCAATTTGTTTGGATGACAGTGTCCTTTGCTTTACAAAATATTTCTGTTTCAGGTGGTCCCATTTATTGATTGCTCGTCTTTGAGCTTGAGCTCTTGGTGTTTTGTCCAAGAAGCTTTCTCCTGGGCCAATGAGGTCAAGGTTCTTCCCCATTTTTTCTTCTAACAGATTTAGTGTGTCTGGTTTTATGTTGAGGTCTTTGATCCATTTGGACTTTACTTTTATGCAGGGTGTTTACTATGGGTCTATTTTCATTTTTTTTTTTACATGTAGACATCCAGTTGTTGAAGAGGCTATCTTTTTTTTCCATTCTATGATTTTGACTTCTTTGTCAAAAATCAGACGTCCATAGATGTTTGAGTTCATTTTGGGAATTTAAATTTGATTCCATTGATTCTGTTTCTAAGTCAGTACCATGCAGATTTTATTACTGTTGTTCTATAGTACAACTTGAGATCAGGGATAGAGACATATCCAGAAGTTCTTTTATTTTACAGGATTATTTTAGCAATTCTGGGATTTTCGGTTTTCATACGAAGTTAAGAAATTTTCCTTCAAGGTCTGGAAGGAATAGTTTTCATATTTTGATGGGAATTGCATTGAATCTGTAGATTGCTTTTGGTAGGAGGCCATATTTACTATGTTAATCCTACCAATCCATTAGCAAGGAAGATCTTTCAAACTTCTTATATCTTCTTCAATTTCTTTTTTCAGGGACTCGAAATTGTTTGTTTTTTTGTTTGTTTCATACAAGTCTTTCACGTTTTCTTGGTTAGAGCCCAAGGTGTAATTTTTGGATATTGGCTGTGGATTCTGCTGCATTTAAGAAACATGTTGGAGGTCTCTCCATCCCTGATCTTAAACTGTACTATAGAGCAACAGTAGTAAAAATTGCATGGTAGAGGCATAGAAACAGAATGGTGGATCAATGGAACTGAACAGAAGACCTAGAAATAAACCCACAAACTTATGAAAAACTGATCTTTGAAAAAGATGCCAAAACCATACAATGGAAAAAAGACAGCATCTTCAACAAATGGTACTGGTCTAACTGGATATCTACATGTAGAAAAATGCAAATAGATCCATACTTATCACCCTGCACAAAACTAAAGTCCAAGTGGATCAAAGACCTCAACATAAAACCAGACACATTAAATCGGTTAGAAGAAAAAGTGGGGAAGACCCTAGAACTCATTGGTACAGGAGACAACTTCCTGAACAGAACACCAACAGCACAGGCTCTAAGAGCAACAATCAATAAATGGGACCTCATGAAACTAAAAAGCTTCTGTAAGCAAAAGACACCGTCATCAAAACAAAACGACTGCCTACAGATTGGGAAAAAATCTTCACTAACCCTTTATCTGACAGAGGGCTAATATCCAATATATACAAAGAACTAAAGAAGCTGAAAAACAACACACCAAGTAATCCAATTAAAAAACAGGAAACAGAGCTAAACAGAGAACTCTTGATAGAGAAATACCGAATGGCAGAGAAACACTTAAAGAAATGCTCAACATCATGAGCCACCAGGGACATGCAAATCAAAACAACCCTAAAATTTCACCTTATACCCACTAGAATGGCCAAGATGAAAAACACAAGTGACAACACATGCTGGAGAAGTTGTGGAGAAAGGGGAACCCTCCTCCACTGCTGGTGGGAATGTAAACTTGTACAAACACTCTGGAAATCAATCTGGCGCTTTCTCAGACACATAGGAATAGTGCTTCCTCAAGATCCAGCTGTACCACTCCTAGGCATAAATCCAAAAGAGGCTCAAGTACACAATAAGGACATTTGTTCAACCATATTTGTAGCAGCTTTATTTGTAGTAGCCAGAAGCTGGAAACAATCCAGATACCCCTCAACTGAAGAATAGATACAGAAATTGTAGTACATCTACACAATGGAATATTACTTAGCAATGAAAAATAAGGAAATCATGAAATTTGCAGGTAAATGGTGGGAACTGGAAAGGATCATCCTGAGTGAGATGTCCCAGAAGCAGAAAGACACACACAGTAAGTATATACTCATTCATATAGACATATAATAAACCTACTAAAATCTGTACATCTAAAGAAACTAATCAAGAGGGAGGGCCCTGACTAAAATGCTCAATCTCCATCCTGAAAGGAAAAGAGGATGGACATCAGAAGAAGAAGAAAACAGGAAACAAATTAGGAACCTGTCACAGAGGGCCTCCGAAAGGTTCTTCCTGGTGGACTATCAAAGGAGATGCTGAGACTTAGGGCCAACTGTTGGGCAGAGTGCATGAAATCTTATGTAAGAAGTGGGAAATAGCAAGATCTGGAGAGGACAGAAACTCTACAAGGAGAGCAACAGAACCAGAAAATTTGAACACAGGGGTCTTCCCAGAGACTCATACTCCAAGCACACATGTAGAACCCCTGCACAGATGTAGCCCATGGCATTTCAGTATCCAAGTGGGTTCCATAGTAAAGGGAAGAGGGACTGCCTCTGACATAAACTAATTGGCCTGCTCTTTGATCACCTCTCCCTGAGGGGGGAGCAGCCTTACCAGGCCACAAAAGATGACAATGCAGCCACTCCTGATGACAAGTGGTGATAGACTAAGATAAGAAGGAAGGAGAGGAGGACCTCTCCTTCAATGGACTTGGGGAGGGACATCCGTGAAGAAGGGGGAGGGAAGGTGGAATTTGGAGGGGGGGAGGGAAGGGTTTATGGGGGAATACAAAGTGAGTATAGTGTAATTAAAAGAAACATGTTGAATCCTGTTTGCACAACAATTTTTTTAGTCTGTGTCTTTTTATTGGAGAGTTGATTTCATTGATGTTGATATATATTAGTGACCAATGATTGATAGTTTCTTTTATTATGGAGTTGGTTGTGTTTGTGTGTGTGCTTGTTTTCTTTTGATTTTTTGTTAGGAGGTTTTCTATGCTCTTTGTTTTCTTGTCTGTAGCTGATTTTGTTAGATTGGAGTTTTCCTTCTAGTATCTTCTTTGGGTTGGGATGCTGTGTAGATATTGTTTAAGTCTAGTTTTTTCATGGAATATTATTTTGTTTTCTCCATCTATGTTGATTGGAAGTTTTCCTGGTTCTTTATGAATTTCACACCATGCACCCCAATCCCACTCATCTCCCTTCCCTATGAACTCACTTGCTACCCTGGCAACCATACCCACCAAACGAGAAAAAAAAAGAAACATGTGGAAGCTGTGGTGTGTCACAGTGTGTCCCTCAGTATACACTTCTATTTATACTTCGTTGCTTGCAGATGTTCATTGCAATGACTGGTTGGTCTGGTACAAGGCCTCTGGCTTCTGCCACTCTATCAATAGGGGAACCTCAATGGGACTACTTTCAGATAAACTGTTATTGCTCTATGTCATGGAGATCCTGTAGTTTTGGATCTGTAGAACGAGCCCCTGCACATGGGGTAGATGTTGGGGTAGTTCAATTCAAAACCTTTGATCTGGGCCTGATTGGTATCTGATATTGTCAGCCATAAAGCTTTCCCACTCTCATGTCCTCAAGACCAGCTCACCAGCAACCACCATTACAAGCATCAGTTCTACTCTACTTCTCAGAAGAGGCGCAGGGCCTGCTTTCCCTGGTGTTTCAGTGAGTTACGGACATGGCCAGTTCTTCCACTCTCATGAGCCTGGGCCCAGGTCCCTTGTGTTTCACAGATGTCAAGGGATAGGGGAGAGGAAGAGGACATCTCTTCCTTGTTTACACCACCTCCCAGTAGACAAGAGGCAGGACCAGCTCTCCCATACTCAACCCTTGAGCTGGCTCATCGACAGTCTCAACATCCAGGACCAGTTCTACTGTGCTGCCCAGGTGAGGAAAAGGCCCCGTTCTCCCAAGTGCTGCAGCTGGTGAAAGGCAGAGCTAGCTCTCCTGCCATCCTGACACCAGGGCCAGGTCTCCCATCTGCAGCAGGTGGCAGGGGCAAGTGGGGAAAAGTGTATTTCTCCCTGTCCATGGCACTGCACAGGAGATGAATAGTAGGGCCAGCTCTCCCATGCTCATACCCTTTGGGCAAGTTTACCCACAAGTCATACAATGCACCGCGTCTGCTGCTGCAGGCCCAAGAACCTAGATGTGTCTCCTGGGAGCAGAATGGTTCAGGAACCTACCATTGTCTGAGGTGATATCATTTGCTATTCACATCAGGCTTTTCCTCATTACAGTTCTGCCTCTCTTCATTGTGCCCACATCCTTCTGTTTCTCTTTCTCTTCCATTTCTCAACCACTTATTTTTTCCTCATAGAGGTGTATAGGGTCTCTGAGTGTTTGGGGTTATCTAAGGAGTACTTTCTGGAGTGCTATGCACCACCTGAGCATTATGGCACCAGGAAGGGGTCATCTCGAGCATGGTCTGCACTCCCCGCCTCACACATGCCTGTTGTGGTGACTGGGGTCATCTCAGGCTATCTCCCTGCCCAAGCCCCATGAAGCTAGTCTGGTAGTCATCTCAGACATGCCTCTTGCCTGATCCCTTCAAGTGGGCCAATCTGAGGGTGGTCTGTCTCAGACTCACTCCAACCCAGAGACCCTCAGTACCCAGTGATGTTGTGGTCACTGGCTTGTTGCTGGTCCTCTGCATTGTCATGGCCTGCATGGCACTGGACTGGTGGTTGTCTCAGGCTAGCTTCCTGTCTGAGCCACTGGTACCAAACTGGTTGTCATCTCAGGCTCCCATTTGTGAGGGATACTTAGGCTACTAATCATTGAGATGTTCACAGGTCAGAACACTGAGCATAGACACAGCCTCTCCCCTCTCTGCCACCTACTGATGCACATGAGACACAGCAGCCTCACCTGCAACACATCTAGGGGCAGGCATGAATTAATTGTTAAACAAATCTAAGTTAAAAGTAGAAAAGTTTTGGTTATAACTATTACTGGTAATTGAGGAAACCATTATAATAAAAATTAGCCAAATCCAAGTTCATTAGTTGAACTCTTCTGTCTGCTTGTGTTGGAAGAAAGAGGATACAGAATTGAAACTATCTGAAATATGATGGGACTCCTGGGCCAGAAACTTAAAGACTTCATAGGGTTCTCATTTGTCAATATTTGAATAAATAAAAAGTATTAATCAGGAGTGTGTGGAGACAGCTCAGTGCTTAAAAAACACATGTTGCTCTTCCAGAGGATGGAGGTTTGGTTCTCAGCATCCACGTGGTCATTCGCAGCCATCTCTAACTAGAGTTTCTCTGGAACCAAGGCAGTTTTCTAACACCTGCAGACATCAGGCACCCACAGGGATATGTGCATGTGTAGGCTTAGATTTTTCAAACACTTACTTTATTTAAGTTTCTTAAACACCTACACCTCCCTTTCAACCCCTGAACTTAGGTAGGTGATTAGTAGGGAAAGGGGCTGTCGATCTCCTTTAGCTACTTCCAGTAGGTTAAGGTTGTTGGGTTATTTGGGGATATACCAATCTCAGTCAACAGGATACCAGCAGTCCCGTCAAAGAGCAAATCAGCAAACCACAGCATGAGCAGCAAACAGCAAGCAACAGCAACAGAGTGGGAACCACTCAGCAAAATCAGCTCCCCAAACCCCATGAGTTCACAAAGTGTCAAAGCTCCACCAAAACAGCAAGGAAAGTTCTCTGGGGCATTTTTCTCTGTGCTCTGTCTCACTGTGGGTTTCTGTTTATCCCTCTCAGAGTCCACAGGAGGATGTTTTCCAGATCACAGAAACCACACCCCTTGCACAAGTTATTTTTCAGGTGCCAAGCATCATGTGCTTTTCATGAGGGCTGTTTTCTATGTGGGGCTGTGTGTGGGGAAACATTCCACATCCCTCATTTGGGAACAACATATAAAACATATTCACATGACACAACTGAGTTTCCAAAGAAACCAGAAACTTCCACTTCATGCATGTCTGCAGATCAAACATAAAAAAAGTATAAAATAAAGCTAAATAAATATTTTTACAGATGCCAATTTTATTTGAATTCATAAAATGTTGTGAACATGGTTTCTGCCATTTTGCATGTATTTTGAAATATCTAAAAACATCACTCAAGGATGCTACAGAGTTTAGTCTATTGTTTTTAGAAAGCTTTTTAACTCCTACCTCTATCACCAAAAAAAAAAAAAAAGCACTAAATAATGTTTCTCCTGAGAAAGGAGTTGGAGGTCATATTCCATTTCAAATAGCTTATAGCACTATTTAGAGTGACCCATAGATTTTTTTCATCATGATATGATAGTCTATTTTTATAAAGTGGCACACAAATTAGTAAAATACTGTATAGTATTATAATGTTCGGAGAGTGTTTGTTTACAAGAATGGGAATCAAAGTTACATTAATTGAAGTCATGTATTTTACTCATGAAACAATAATGCTTTCATCTACTGTGGTAAGTATTCTTGAAGTAGTGCTTCAAATTTATTTCACTATGCTACTCCACTGTTATCTCTGCACTTACCCCACCTGAACATGACATCATAAAAAGAGAAGAGCCCTGTGAAACAGAGAACATAAGAAGCAAAAAATTATTCTAGATGCATGAACGATAGACTAACCACATACTAGAGTTCAGGGTCTTAAACAATGAAGGTCTTCATGGAAAAAGAGAAACTCATGTAAGCTGTGTGAACACTCAAATAAATCAAAAGGACAAATCTGAATACAATTTGTCCCTCTGCTCCATATGTCTTCTCAAGATTTTCAATTTGATTCAGTTGGAAAAGAAGCAATTTGAGAAATGGTACCCACTTCTGAGGCCAATTTGGGTAACACCCTTTCCCCAACACATACCTTCAAATGATAGCTTCACTTTAATATTCATCAGAGTTTCTGTCTGGGAAGCCTAAAAATAAAGGAAACCTTGTGTTGCTAACCATGAAAGAAATCTAATAATGTAAGAGTGCATTCAATAACATAAACAGTAGTGGTCCTGTTAAGAGCTGTTCAACCATCTCTAGAATGGAAAGATTTTCCCCCTTTCTTTCTATTTCTTTTTCCTGAAACTCTTACATGCTCGTTTCCCTCTTATTCTTGTACCATAAAACAGGAAAGAATCTGCTAGCTGTTCATGCTATCTAGGGCAAAGTTAAACAATGTGTGATCCACAGCTCTAGCTTCCACACTCTTAAAAAGACTGAATTGCCAAGTGGAGAAAATTGAAGAAGGAAATATTCATTTTTTCCTATTTTTTTTCTTTGTCCCTTCCACTTGTCTCTTGTTTTACTAAAGTTAATTCATTTGGAAGATAGCATATGACTTGGCTGCTCCCAACAACAAACCACACTCCAGGCCTTCCTCATGTATTCAAATACATCTTCACAAAGAGTAATTTCTAAGGCAAAGAGGATGGATATCAGAATAAGGAGAAAAGAGGGAACAAGTCAGGAGCCTGACACAGATGGCCTCTGAAGGTCTCTGCCCTGTAGACTATCAGTTCAGATGCTGAAACTTATGGGCAACCTTTGGGCAAAGTGCAGGGAATCTTAGGAAAGAAGTGGAAAACAGTAAGATCTAGAGAGGACAGGAACTCCACAAGGAGAGCAACAGAACTAAAAAATCTGAGCATAGGGGTCTTTCCTGAGACTGATACTCCAGCAAAGGACTACGCATGGAGATAACCTAAGACCCCTGCACAGATGTAGCCCATGGCAGTTCAATATCCAAATGGGTTCCATTATAATAGGAACAGGGACTGTCTCTGACATGAACTGATTGGCCTACTCTTTAATTACTTCCCCCTGAGGGGGAAGCAGCATTACAAGGCTACAGAAGAAGACAATGCAGCCACTCCTGATGAGACCTAACTGATTAGGTCATAAGGAAGGAAAAGAAGACCTCTCCTATCAGTGGACTTGGGGAGGGGTATGCATGCAGAGGGTGAAGGAAGGGAGGGATTGGGACAGGAGGAGGGAGAGAACCACAGGGGGGATACAGAGTGAATAAAATATAATTAATAAAGAATTAAAAAAAGAGTAATTTCTATAGGTAGTCTATACATGAGGGTATTTCTTTCAGCAATTCAGTGCTCTATAGTATGGAAAGTAGTGTGAAGTTGTTTTCCATACCTGAATAGGTATATATTTCTAGTAAAAAACATTACATTATATTAATTACATATTTTATTATGTTATATTATTTTATATATTATTAGAAAATGTGATTGATAGTCCAGAGTTTAGTAAAGATAGTAGGGAAATCTTTTCTGCTATAATACTAACAATACAACACATAAGAGCACTTTTGAACATTCAGTCTATCAACACAGCAATTCCACCAAGGCTGTAAACTTATTATTTCTTTCACATTGTTTTATGAATTGGTCTTCTTTCATTAACTAGCAATTCTATATCAGCTCCTCTAAATTACATGTATATATCTAATGTGGGAGATTCCCGAAATATCAAGAAACAGCTGCATAGTTGAAACAAATGAAACTTTAAATTAATTTTCTTTAGGAAATCATTAAAAGTTTGGCTTATTCAGTCTATCAGTCATTTATTTTATGTATTTTTTACAATTCTTTTCTATTACTTTTATTTTGTTTTATTTTTTCACCTTCTGTCCAGTACCTCTCTTGATCTTTTAAAGTGAGATTCTCTTGAAATTCTCTTGTTGGTGTTAACTCTATGTTTCTCTGCCTTGTAGATACACAACTCTAATATTTCTGGTCCTCCTATCTGAGTGTGGACAATTTGAGTGAACACAGTACTTTTATCTATATGATTGTCTTTTCCTTTTCTTTTGGGGGAAAACGAGTTTGCAGTATATTTTCTTTTGGCATCTGTGGATCCACAGTGATACCAGTGATCTGGGCTCATCCCTTATGACTGCTGTCCATCCCAAACTCTCCGAAAGTAAAACCCTGTACAGTACATACATGGTTCCAAACTGTGGACCATTCTTCCATCACACCAACACGATGCAGATCTAATCATAAAGCAAGCCATGAATAGTGAGACTGTAGGCTCTGGTAGAGCTTTCTATACTACCTTATCATGAAAGTCATAGAGTGGATTTAAATCACAAAGACATGTCATATTTCAATATCAATTTTTATTTTCATGACTTAAATAAATAGCTCAATGGGTAGCTTACCTTTAAGGATTTTGGAAACATACTGAAATAATGAAAAAAGATGCACTTTATTAAAGATCATCTTAAGAAATTACTGTAAATTCACAAAAGACAAACTTATACAGTGGTATGTATAACTCATGAGATTATTGTAAAACACTTGAGACATAGCAGCACAAACAAATCTACAATAAGACAACTTATTTTAAGCACTTATCTCTTTTTGTTTGTAGATAAATAATATATACATGCATCATGAAAAAGCAATCTCATTGTGTGTTAATGTCATATTAGTTTAACATGCATTAAAGAATGTCTTCATCCTATAATCACCATAAAATTCAATGTTGCTCTTCTTCTGTTCTTATAGTGTAGAAACAAAGGTCCTGACTCTGTAGTAACCTCCTGTATTATTCATGTATGAATATAATCTTAAGGAAACTTCCAAATCCTATCTTCTGTGGATGTCTTATTAGCACAGAGATAATTTTAAAATTTTTGCAATCTTTACATTTTCATCATTCTATTTCTCTCAATGGTAAAACTATATGAACAAATAGCAACTCTTTACATAAGCAATAAAAAACATAGTAACTGGTGTTTTCTCTGTCATGGAACAAAATGTACTCCATTAGTAGCTCCAGAAGCTAATACACAACTGATAGAAATATATCAAACATTTGCCTTTTAATGAAAAGCAAAACAAGCTATTGCAGAAAAGTGCAAGAAGACTGCAATTAATAAGCAAGTTGTTATTAGACATTTAACATGCAACAAACAATATCTGATACTTTTGAAAAATTTGTTCCATATATTTTTAGACTAACACATTCTTAATGAATATATATTACAAAAATATTATGAAACAATAAGAAGCAACCATATAAATATCATTTAACAATAAGACTCCTTTTACTTTCAAGTTTATAAAGTCAATTGAAATTAGCTCATCATGGAGAAATGAGTTATGCACATTAGAAAAACATCACTAATGTTTTAATCAGTTAATGGTTAACATTAATGGTAAACATTAATCAGTTAATGGTTAGTTAAATCAACTACTAAATCTTGAGAAAAGAGACCCTGGTCCCTTCAGTTTATCCACTTGACTACTTCATGTATGAGTTAAGATATACCTAGACACTGGACAAAACATAAAAGTGTTCTAGAAGATTAGATAACACAATACATTGATGTTTACTGTTATATTTAGTTATTTACATTGTAGTTATGCGGAAAAATGCGCATGTCTTTTAAAAATTCATGTCAAATAAAAATAGAGGTCATTATGGTCTAACAATAAAACACACAAAATATGTATTTTGAGACCTTTTATGGGCAGTAAAATAAGAACTTTTGGAAGTGATTAATTCATGAATATAAAGACTTCATAAGTAGAATACTATTTTGGTTTACCTTCACTGTTATTATTATTATTACATTAATTTGTTATTATTAATGTTATTACTAATACTTATACTATTATGTCTTTAGGAATCACCCCAATATTTCACACATACTAGCGAAGAACTCTACCATTTAGGTACATTCCTGGACCTTGAAATAGTATTTCTATAAAACAATTCAAAGAAATTCCTCTTTCTTCTAATATATAAAGACACATAGTAGGCTCTTCCTATGAGGCATAATAGGTTGTAACTGTTCACAAAGTCTACATCTTAGGAAGAGAGACTGTCTCTGACATGAACTCATGGGCTGGCTCTTTGATCACCTCCACCTGAGGAGGCAGTAGCCTTACCAGGCCACAGAGGAAGACAAAGAATCCAGTCCTGATGGGAACTGATAAACTATGGTCAGATGTAAGGGGAGGAGGACCTCCCCATCATTGGACTCAGGGGGGCACAGAAGAAGAAGAGGGAGGAAAGATGGGATTGGGAGGGGAGGAGAAGGGGCTACAGCTGGGATACAAAGTGAATAAACTGTAATTAATCAAAAGAAAAGAAAGAAAATCCTACATCTTATTGTTGGAATTTCAAAGCTCTAAAATTATGAGAAAGAATTTTTTGCTTTTTTTATGTTATCCAATCTAATGATATATTTTAGCACCCCCAAAGATCCAAGACTACAGTTACAAAAATAGATTGGTGATTTGATCTCAAATAATTCATAAAAAATTATTTTGTACAGATTACAACTTTTCTACATAGCCAATATTGTTATAAAACTACAAGTTGTATTTATGTTTTTAGGAAAACATATATTATATGCAGATTGTGTTTCTAACAACAAAAATGAAAAAAGAGGTCATAAACTTGAAAGAAAACAATGAGGAGTATAGTGGAACACTTGAAAAGAAGAAAGAGAAGAGGAAAATTATATAATTATATTATAACCTCAAAAATAGAAGATATAATTTTAAAATATGTAATACAAAAAATATGAAAAAGTTTTATTTGATTTCCCAGCAATAAACTCACAGGAATTTGTGGGAAATCAAGTTAAGGTAAAAGTCAAAGTGACTAATTTCTTTCAAACTGAAAAATCATTCAAAGTAACTTTTCATAAAACTGGTAGGCTATAACGTTCCTCATCAATGGAAATATTCCTAGTATCTGAATTGAGATTAGTTCAATGAAGAAAGTGTTTTATAAGTCACCTCAAGGATTTGGAATTCATCCTTAAATACTGAAGTAATTACGAAATGGTTGGGAGTTTGTTTTATTTTGGTTTGGTTTTAATTAAAAATAGATTCTTCCTGTAACCGAGGTTTTTTGGCTACTTTATTGGGTTCGTATATCTACCAACCTTCTCCACCCAATCCCTTCCAACTCCCCAACACTACATAGAGAAGAAATTAGGTTGGAGGGAAAAGTGGCCATAGACCTCTTTAGACTACTTCCTGCTGATTAATGGCATTGAGAACCTTTGGACCAATTGGATCTTTGCAGACAGGTTATTCAATTTCTTCTACTTGTCCCTGCTCAGAACTACTTGACAAACCACAACAAACCACAGTGGCAGGAGGAGCAGTAGCCACCCCTTCGAAGAGCTTCTGGCCCCTGTCAGGGCTCCCAGAATTCCCAACATAAAATACCTTCAGCTGGAAAAAGAAAATCACACCCCTCCTAGGGCAAAAGACACATTACAGTTTGTGGCTGTGGACAAAATGAAGCAGGCTCGTATACCACACCTGGAATTAAAACAAAAAAACATACTCGCATATGAAAAATGAACTTTTAAAGATACCAAAATTCTTACATCTTCTCTCATACAATGAATATCAACCACAGTTTCCACTCTCTCCACTTTTCCCAGCTTCGTCCCAACTCCCCTCTTTCCAACATTCACTCCCTCTCCATATTTAGAAAAGAACAGGACTCCAAGAGAAAACAACCAAACATGATTAACAAAATACAATAAGACAAGGCAAAAGCCCTCACACTTAGGCTACACAAACAACATAATAGGAGGAAAAGAGTCCCAAGAGCAGGCACAAGAATCAAAAACAAACCCACTCCCACAGTTACAAGTTCCAGAAGATACCAAACTAACAGCCACAACATATAGGCAGAGAACTTGATGAAAACCCATGTAAGCTCCATGCTTGCTGCTTTATGTGAGTTCATATGCACCCTACTTAGTTGATTCAGTGGTCCATGATCTCTTGGAGCTCTCTATACCTTCTGACTCCTACAGATTTCTTCTCCCCCTCTTCTGCTGGTTCCCAGACTCTAAGGGGAGGGACCAGATGGAGACATCCAATTAAGACATTCTTTGCATAAGTTCTGGCTGTGGGTCTTTGCATCCTCTCCCATTTAAGTGGGAAGAAATTTCTCTGATGATGACTGGACAAGTCACTGTTCTATTTGTATAGCAGAGTATCATTAAAAATTATTTCATTTATATTTTTGACCAATCATGTCTGGTTCTACCCTAGGTCCCTGGGCTATCTGGTTCATGGCCATCCAAGCAGTGGTGGGCATGAGCTTCCTCCCATGGAGTGGGCCTGGGGGTAAGTTGACATTGGTTGGCTACTCCCACAATTTCTGTGCAACAATTGTCTCAGTACATCATGCAGGCAGGAAAAATTGTAGGTCAAGATTTTTGTGGTGGGGTTCGGATCCTGGTTTCTCTTTTGGTAGCATGCAAAGTATCTTCCTGCACCACCATCACAGAGACTAGAACCTTTCCACATTCAACGAGCGATATGGTTGTTGTCCTCATCAATGCTGTCTGACTTTCAGTTTGCAAAGATCATATCTATACCCTAGCATCACCTTGGGTAGTTTGGGAATCTCCACGGGACCCTCTTGGCCAACAAGTCAACCAAATGCAACCCAATTCTACTGCTGACAGCCTTACCTGGTTAAAAGTGATAGCCAGCTGAGACTGTCTTTCCCCTATTACTAGAAGTCCTCACTAGGATCGCCCTCACAGATTCCAGGAAGTTTTCAGTGCACTAGGTCTGTACTCACCCCACCCCATCCAAATGTCACCTAAGTCAATCTGTCTCTTCTGGACTTTTCTTTGTCTCTCCCTCCTAACCGGCCCAACATGATCCCCTAAGCTCTTTCTCCCACCTGCCCCCAGTCCACACATTAAAGTGAAATCTATTCTGTTTTCCCTAGCCAGGGAGATCTATGTGTGTCGCCAACACTCCCCTTCCCCCAGCATATATGTGAATATATATCATATTTGTCTTTCAGGTTCTGAATTCACTCAGGATGATTTTTTTTCTAATTCTATCCATTTGCCTGCAAATTTTATGATGTCATTTTTAAAAAGCTGAATAATAATACATTGTGTAATTTTACCACATTTTCTTGATTCATTCTTCAGTTGAGGAACAACTAGGTTGTTTTCAGACTCTGACTCTTATGAATAACGCACAATGAACACAATTAAACAGGTGCCCTGGTGGTAGGACAGAGTATCCTTTGGATATATGCCCAAAAGTGGTACAGCTGGGTCTTGATGTAGATTGATTCCCAATTTTCTGATAAACTGCCGTATTGAAGTCCACATTGGCTATACAAGTTTGCATTCACACCAGCAATGGAATAGTGTTCTCCTTTCTTCACATCCTTAACAATATGGGCTCTCATTTGTGTTAAATATTAGCCATTATGACAGGTGTAAGATGGAATCTCAAAGTAGTCTTGATTTATATTTCACTGATGGTTAAGGATGCTGAACATTTCTTTAAATATTTCTTAGCCATTTGAGATTCCTCTACTGAAAATTCTGTTTTAGTCTGTACCCCACTTCTTTATGTGTACAGATTTTAGTATGTTTATTCTATCTTACAGGTCTAGTGTCCACTTATAAGTGAGTCTATACCATGTGTGTCTTTCTGCTTCTGGGATACCTCACTCAGGATGATCTTTTCTAGATCCCATCATTTGCCTGCAAATTTCATGATTAGACTACTTTTTTTTTTTTAAATTAACCTAGAGCACAATGCTGTGCAATAGTTAGCCCATCCTAAACCTCCAAGCCCACATAGTTTCCTACCATTCAGATTTTCCCCATTATGCTTGCTTTAAGTCATATCTTAGGTCCAGTTCGTTTTTCCACATGGTTCCAAGATACATGGTTCCATCTACAGATAGATTCTCTTCCTCTCCTCTCTGCTTCCTTCCTTTTCCTCCCACTCTGGACCAGGATGTCCCAGCCTATCCTCTCCATTGCTCAGCATTGTGACTGGTTGTTTTAATTGACAATATAGAGATTTACCCTTGTTCATTTAAATGCTGATTTCTCTCCTCCACTATCTGGTTTCAATCAGGACATTGCATTGTGATGCTAATTTTAAGCATCATCTGTCTCAGGTTTGTGTAAACATGCCAACATTTGTTCTCTATATTGTCAATAAGACTACTGGTTTTTAATATTTAGTTTTCTTTATTCTCTATATTTTTTGGATATAAGTCCTCTACCGGATGTTGAGTTGAAAAATCTTTTTCCATTTTGTAGGCTGCCGCTTTTTGGTTTTGTGTTTTTTCTTTGTTTTTGTTTTTGTTGTTGTTGTTTGCTTTTAAAAATACAACTTTATTAATAGTTGCCTTGTATTTATTATATATTTAAAGCAAATAATTCAGATCTTTTGCTACATTTCCATTTGGACAACCAGCACCAAACAAGTCAATCATTCCAACAAAATCCTATGGCTTTATTTTCCCTTTTGTTGAAAATAGATTATTTTATACAATTTATTCTTATCACAATTTCCCTTCTCTTACCCCACTGCCACTCCATTCAGATCTACTTTTTTTCTGTCTCTCATTAGCAAAAACAACCCAAAAACAAAACAAAACAACAACAACAAAAAAAACCCACTGCTTTACAAGATAAAAAAAAACATTACAAAATAAAGTACAATAAGATAAAACAAAACCATCACATTGAAAAGAGCCAAAAGGAAGGCACAAAATTCATAGACCCACTCATTCATATACTCAGGAGTACCATAAAAATACTTACTAAACTGAGAGCTATAAAATATACTCAGGGGATTAGGCAGAGACTCATTTAGGGCCTCTAACTGCTGCTTCAGTCTCTGTGAGCTTTGCTCAGTTGATTGAAAGGGCATGGTTCTCCTGGTCTCCTCCATTCCTACTGGCTCTTACACTTTTTTGCTTTCTCTTTTGAAGAGTTCCCCAAGATCTGAGGAGAAGGATTTGATGAAGTCACTCAATTTAAAGCTCTGTGTTCTCAGTATCCCTCACCCAGCTGTGTGTCTTTGTATATCTTCCCATCTACTGCAGAAGAAAACTACTTGCATGATGGCTGAGTAAGGCACTGATCTATGAGTATAGATCCTAATATCTTCAGGAGTCATTTTATCACTCCTGTTTTAAGAATGGTAGTATTTGGTCTTACCTTAGGTCTCCTGATTGTCTAATCTATGTTTCTTGGTCACATATGTCAGGTATGGATTCTACCTTGTGTATTAGGTTTTAAGATAAATCAGATGTTGGTTGGTTATTTCCACAAGATTTGTGCTACCATTACCCTAGCATATTTGCAGACAGGACAGATTATAGGTCCAAAAAAATCTTCTGAGATGGTGTTTTATTTGTTTTTGTGCTCAATCAAGAAATTTTAGTAAGTCAGAATCATAAAGAAGAAAAAACTAATTTTATTCAAGAAAATTTTAAGACTTCAGAAGTGATGAGAAATTTTGGATGGAAGATCATAGCATTTTTAAGCCTGGTGAAGTGGGAAAAATCTTTATTTTACTAAAACATTAATAAAGACAGGTTTGTGTGTAAAGATGGTAAACTATGGTCTGTATAAAAGAAATGTGCTTTGCTTACAGTATATCTAGTTATTAACATAAAAGACCCCAGTGGATAATAGTGGTAGAGAAATAGCACTCAAGTATTCAATTTTCTTTATATACACATGACCATTTTCATTGAGGGTAAATATAAAATGAGAAAGGAAATTTACCTAAATCATTAACCAAAATACATGCAAAATTATTATAAGTTTGTGATGCCAACTTGGCCCACAATTTGTTGACCAATAGTGGCAGAAACACAGATTGTCTTAGCGAGGGTTTTACTGCTGTAAAGGCAGTAAGGCAACTCATATAAAGAAACAATTAATTAGGGCTGGCTTACAGTTTCAGAGGTTTAGTCCAATTTCATCATAGTGGGAATCATGGCAATGTCTATGCAGACATGGTACTGGAGAAGGAGCTGAGAGTTCTACATCTTGATCTATAGGCAGCAGAAGGGACTTTCCCAACACTAAGAACAGTTGAGCATGTATGAGACCTCAAAGCCCACCTCCATATTAACATACTTGCTCCAACAATGCCACACCTCCTAATAGTGTCCCTCCCTATGGGCTAAGCATTCAAACACATGAGTCTATAAGGGCCACACCTATTGAAAACACAACATTCTACTCCCTGGCCCCTATAGGCTTGTAGACATAACATAATGCATTTAGTCCAACTTCAAGAGTCCCCATAGTCTATCACAGTCTCAAAGTTGCTTAAAACTCGAAAGTTCAAAGTCTCTGCGAAATTCATTCAATTTTTAAACTATAATCCCCTATAAAATAAAAAAAAAACAGATCACATAATTCCAACATATAATGGCACATGATATGCATTACCATTGCAAAATGTAGAAAGGGAGCATAGTGAGGAAATACTGTATCAAAGTAAGACTGAAAACCAGCTTGGCAAACTCTAAATCCTATATCTCTACATCTGATGTCAAAACACTCTACAGATCTACAACTCCTTTCAGCTTTGTTGACTGCAAAACACTTCTTTCTTTTGGGATGTTTTCACTCCATATTAGCAGCTTTCCTTGGCAGGTACTCCATGGCTCTGGCATCTCTAACATCTTGGGATATCCAAGCAATCCAGACTTTACCTTCATAGCTTCATGGCCTATCTTAGCCTACCTGCACGGACACCCTGGGGACATATCTGGCCTTGATGGTTTTCCTTAATCACAGATGGAAATTACATAACCTCTTTCTTCTATCTTTAATTCTAAAGCCAGAACCTTATGGCCAAATTCTGCTGCTTCCTGGAGCTGGAGCATAGCCACCTTGTTCAAGCACATCTTCACCAGCTCTGTTTTCCATGCTTTCCTTCACTGCCTAAGTTTAGCTGTTCTGGAATTTACTCTGTGACCAGGTTGATCTTGAAATAAGCATGTGCATTTCACTTTTTACTTTAATTCTTTTTTTTAAGTTTATTTTTATTTATATATTTATTCATTAAAATTTATTCCCTTTGTATCCCTGCTGCAACCCAATCCCTTGTCTCCTCCTGATACTACTCACCCTCCTTCTTCTAACTCTATACACTTTCTTTCATTCCCTGATAGAGGAAGTCCTCCTCTCCCTTATATCTGACCCTAGCTTATCAGGTCTCATCAGGACTTGCTGCATCATCTTCCTCTGTGGCCTGGCAAGGCTGCATCCCGCCAGGGGAAGGTGATCAAAGAACCTGTCACTGAGTTCATGTCAGAGACAGCCTCTGTATCCCTCACTAGGGAACCCACTTGGAAACTGAGCAGCCAATGGGCTTTCTTTGAACAGGTGGTCTAGGTCTTCTTCCATGTAAGATCCTTGGTTGATGTATCAGTCTCTGAAGGACCTTCTGCACCTAGGTTTTTGGCTCTGTTGGTTTTCTTATGGAGCTCCTGTCCCCTCCAGGGCTTTCTATCTCCCTCTTCTTCTGCAGCAAGGTTTTCTGCACTCTGTGCAAAGTTTGACTATGAGTCTCAGTATCTCCTTCAATAATGTGGCATGTAGCGTCTTTCAGAGTTCCTCTGTGGAAGGCTCCTGTCCTGTTCCTTGTCTTTTTGTACTTCTGATGTCTATCCTGTTTGCCCTTCTGAATGAGGATTAAGATTGTACAACTACTTTGGAAATCAACCTGGCACTTTCTAAGAAAATTAGGAATAGTGTTACCTCAAGTTCCAGTTATAGCTCTCCTAGGCATATGTCCAAAAGATATCTCACTATTCAATAAGGACATTTGCTCAACTATGTTCATAGCAGCTTTATTTCTAATAGCCAGAATTTGGAAACAACCTAGATAGAGGAATGGATACAGAAATTGTGGTACATTTGCACAATGGAATACTACACAGCAATTAAAAACAAACAAACCATAAAATTTGCAGGCAAATGGTGAGGAGTAAAAAGGATCATGCTGAGTGAAGTAACCCAGAAGCAGAAAGACACATATGATATATACTCACTTATAAGTGGATATTAACCATATAATATAGGATAAACATACTAAAATCTGTAGTCCTAAAGAAACTAAACACTAAGGAAGAACCTAGGGAAGATGCTTTTCTTTAACTCTTTTTCACAAAGTGGAAGCTTAGTTGGGTGGGATCTTGCTCCAAGTTCACCACTTACTTAATTCCATTTAATATCTTTAATCTCTTTATCTCCTTGAACATGAGATTTATCACAATTCCATGTCCTGGTGCTTCTTTATTCTTTGAACCATGCATTTTGTATTTTTCCTTTCTTAGCTTTCTGTAATTTATTAAAAACTATCCTCATAAGAATGAACCACAGGCAGAATTGATTCTAGGTTATTTTGAGATTTCCTTTCGAATGTTATTAATCTAAAACTCTTTACCCTAGTCTTAGACAGACTCTTCAGATAAGGGCAAAAAGCAGCCACATTATTTATCAAAATATGAAAATGATCTATAGGCAAGATTCTAAAATGCTTCTCTGAAACATTTTGATTCAGGCTCCCACAGTCTAAATCACCCTCAGCACCAATATCATCTATGTTTCTACTAGTATGGCCCATTAAGCTCTGCTTAAAGCCATCCACTGCTTTCCTAACACTGAGTCCCCAAATCTATGATTCTCTAAAACAGACAATGGTCAGGTCTATCATAGCAATAGCCCAGTCCCTGGTATCAATTTCTCTTTTAGTCAGGGTTTTATTGCTGTGAGGAGACACAGTGACCAAGTCAATTCTTATAAATGAAAAGCATTTGATTGGCGTTGGCTTACAGTGTCTGAGGCTTACTACCTTATCATCGTGGTGGGAATCATGGCAGCACCTATGCAGACAGGGTGTTGGAGAAAGAGCCATAGGAAACAGAAGGAAACTCTGTCAACACTGGGAGTAGCTTGAGCATATATGAAAAGTATGTGACCTCCACAGTGACACACTTCCAACAACAATGCCACACCTATTCCAACAAGGCCTCACCTTTTGTGCCACTCCTATGGGCCAACCATTCAAACTCATGAGTCTATGGGGGCTACACCTATTCAAACCACCACAGGGATGCCATTCAATAATTGAACAAAGAAGTTGGAAAACAAGTTAAGAGATGAATGGCCTCTTTCCTCAATGAATATCGTTATTCAACAATAATTCAACTTAGCACATTCCATAAAAATATAGTTCCCCTAGGAGTTCCACAAATTTGAGTGAGCACAGATATGTGCAAATAGTAGAAGACTGAGCCAGCCAGCAGTGGTTGCAAACTCTATGACTGCCTTGTTTGTGGAAATGTGCTTTGTATTTTCTTCCGTAACAGAAGAAATGGCAAGAAATTGTAATTATGTGTTCGAAATTAAGGATTTTCTTGGAGAATTCATGCCAGTGACATCTAAGTGTTTCAAAAGAACTTTACATTGGTTGATTAATCATGCAGATAAATCTGGTTGCATATTCTTACATTGTTATGCTGCATCAAAACTGTTAGTTCAACACAGAATGACAGCATGTTAGTTGCAGGGTCAGTTTGTGGGTCACTTTGTGGGTCTGTGCCTAGAGACAGAGCTGTTGAAGAGGAAATACACAGAGAGGCGGAGCAGCTTTCTTGGGAGCTTGTCTGCTTCACATCAAGCTCGGAAGCAACAAGGCTTTTGTTTTCCTTTACTTTCACAGTACATTATTTTATGATACAGGAAGGGTTATTTTATAATAAGAAATTTAAAACATAAAGTCAGAAGACATTTTTTTCCTTATACAAATGTTGATCCTGGTATAATCTTACAAAAGTCTCTTCTGACTCTCAAATTCTGTTGCAGATTTAAAGCAGGGATAACTTTTTGTACCTCTCCACAGATACTTTAAGCTTTCTTTAAATATTCACAACCTTTTCAAATATAGAGTAGAAAGAAATGTGAGGCTTATAAACTCTGTCAATAAATTAAGTTTCTTACCAAAAATGACATTTTCTTATTTTCATATTTTCATTTTTAAATTAAATATGACTTCTACAATCTAAAGAGCATACTCAATACCTCCTTCACTAAATGTATTGAAAGAAATGCAAAACTCTCCTTCAGATTTTGAATTCAGTTTAGAGGCATATTCTACAAAGGAAGATATATTCTACACTCCCAAAGAGAATGCCAAAAGAATGACAAAGCAGTCATTCTGATCCCATCTTCTATATCAACAAGAGAAATAAACCTTTACTCCTCCAACCACTTTTGAAGACAGCAAAGCAACTGGGATCACAGATCATCTTTCATCACCTCAGGGTGTGACAAGATTATTCAGGAAAAATAAAACTGATTTTATAACTTTGGGAAGGTCTATCTACAAAGAAAAGAACTAAAATGAGAAGCCATAAATTCCAGTTCTCTGCTGACAGAAGCCAGGTAGTCCACCCCGCTCTCTCTATATCAGTCTCCCTTGTGCTTCAGGAATGCAGGGGGGTTTTAAAAATGAATTTAAAAATACTAAAGCTAAGTGACACTTGTCAGCTAGAGATTTACTATTACTTATATTCATTTTTTCCTCCCATTTTAGTAGTAATCTAAGAAATTACATAAATGTGATATATATGTGTGTATATATATTCATATTGCACATACACAATTATACATACATATATATATCATTGAACACTAGAGGAACTATGTTTTATGCAAGTGGCTAAGTGTAACTACATATATATGTATATATAACAATTATATACATACATATATGGAGTAAAAACATGAAAGAAAAGTACATTGGGATCTGATAGCTTAAATTATTATAAAAATTACTAATTTATTAATATGTTTAACATCCATAATTCTAATTGCAAAGGTAAAAATAATTAAATTTGTCCCAAGCTTTGGTTTCTTATGCTTTACATGGAAACAATGTTTACTGGGAAAATTATTTAGGAAAATATATGCATATAGATAGACAATAAATACAGGTAGCAACAATTAATAAAATAGAGGCAAAGGATTTGAAAGACAGTTAAAAGGGTTATATGAAAGAATTTGGGTGAAGGAAAGGGGAGAGGAAATTGTGCAATTATATTATAATCTCAAAAAATGAAAGAAAAATTTTAAATATTGAAATTTTAATCTATATATTTTGAGTGTGCCAATAATAACCCATAAAACATTATGGAGAAATTAAACTCCCTCCTGGAGAAAAAAATCAGATGTTTGATGGTATAAAGATAAAGAGTTCAATTTGCAACCATTTAAATTAACATATGTGATCAGAGAGACCACACTTCTTTCATTTTGACTGTCTCTATTCCAAAAAATTGACTGATTTACAGTAGAAATTTCTAAGCTCTTAGGCTCAAATAATTTAATACTGCCCCTAGAGGCACTATAACCTCATTAATTTTGTACATTTTGGTCAAGTTTTATTAAATTTTTTCTTCCTAAATTTAAAATTACAACTTTTTGAAAATCCACAAAAGAATAACAAACTATTTTCTAAAAGTTACAACAGTTTCAAATTTTATGTGGCAGTCTCACATGTGTTAAAATTCTTTATTATTGTTGTTGTTATTTTTATTATTATATAATTTATTCACTTTGTATCTCAGTTGTAGCCCCCTCCATCATCTCCTCCAAGTCCCACCCTCCCTCTGTCTTCCACCATTACCCCTCACCCTAGTCCACTAATAGCGAAAATCCTCCTTCCCTACGATCTGACCCTAGCCCATGAGGTCTCATCAGGACTGTCTGGATCCTTTTCCTCTGTGATCTGGATAAGTCTCCCCACAAGGGAGAAGTAATGAAGAAGCAGACAACCGCCTTCATGCCAGTCAGTGACTGTCTCTTCTCCCTTACTAAGGAACCCACATGGAGACTGAGCTGTCTATGGGCTTCATCTGAGCAGGAGGTGCATGGTCTTTGGTTGATGCATCAGTCTCTAGTTCCCCCTGGACCCAGCATTTTTGGCTTTGTTGGTCTGCTCATGGAGCTCCTGTCTCCTCTGGGTCCTTCTACCTCCCTCTTCTTCCATAATACTTCTTGCACTCTGTCCAAAGTTTGGCTGTGAGTCTCTGCATCTGCTTCAATCTCCTGTTGGGTGGAATCTTTTAGAGAACTGTGAGAGGCTCCTGTCCTGTTCTCTCTTCTAATGCTTTCAGTATCTATGTTTTTTACCCTCTGAATGAGAAGTAAGTATCTTCCCTAGTGTCCTCCTTCTTCTTTAGTTTCTTTAGGTCTGTAGATTTGAGTATGTTTATCATATAGTATATGGCTAATATCAACTTATCAGTAAGTATATACCATAATTGTCTTTCTCCTTCTCATTTACCACTCTCCAGATGATCTTTCCTAGTTCCATCCGGTTGCCTGCAAATTTGATTTCCTTATTTTTAATAGCTGAGTTGTATTCCATTGTATAAATGTAACACAATTTATGTATCCATTCTTCAGTTGAGGGACATCTAGGTTGTTTCCAGATTCTGGCTATTATGAATAAAGCTGCTACGAACATGGTTGAGCAAACGTCTTTGATGTACGGTGAAACATCTTTCAGATATATGCCCAGGAGTAGTATAGCATGATCTTGAGGTAGCACTATTTCCAGTTTTCTGAGAAAGTGCCAGACTGATTTCCAAAGTGGTTGTATAAGTTTGCACTCCCACCAGCAATGGGGGAGAGTTCCCCTTTCTCCACATCCTCTTCAGCATGTGTTGTCACTTGAGTTTTTTCTCTTAGCCAGCCTAATGGGGGTAAGGTGAAATCTCAAGGTGGTTTTGATTTACATTTCCCTGATGACTAAGAACTTTGAGAATTTATTTAAGTGCCTCTCAGCCATTAGCTATTCCTCTGTTGAGAATTCTCTGTTTAGCTCTGTGCTCCATTTCTTAATTGGACTATTTGGTTTGTTAAAGTTTAATTTCTTGAGTTCTTAGTATAGTTTGGATATTTGTCCTCTATTGGATGTATGGTTGGTGAAGATCTTTTCCTAAACTGTGGACTGCCATTTTGTTCTGTTGACAATGTCCTTTGCCTTACAAAAGCTTTTACATTTCATGAGGTCTCATTTATTAATTGTTGATCTTAGAGGCTGAGCTATTGGTGTTCTGTCCAGGTAGTTATCTTTTGTGCCAATGAGTTCAAGAGTCTACCCCACTTTCTCTTCTAACAGATTTAGTATATCTGGTTTTATGTTGAGGTCTTTGATCCCTTGAACTTGATTTTTGTGTAGGGTGACAAATATGTCTCTATTTGTATTTTCTGCATGTAGATATCCAAGGAGAACATAACAACAGACACTAATGAAATCCAAAGAATCATTAGGTCTTGCTTCAAAAGCCTGTATTCTACTAAATTACAAAATCTAAAGGAAATGGAGAATTGTCTTAATAGATTTCAGTTAGGAAAGTTAAATCAAGATCAGTTTAACAGTTTAAACAGCCCTATAACCCCTAAGGAAATAGAAACAGCCATCAAAAGTCTTCCAACAAAGAAAGAAAGAAGGAAAGAAAGAAAGAAAGAAAGAAAGAAAGAAAGAAAGAAAGAAAGGAAGGAAGGAAGGAAGGAAGAAAGAAAGAAAGGAAGGAAGGAAGAAAGAGAAAGAAAGAAAGAAAGAAAGAAAGAAAGAAAGAAAGAAAGAAAGAAAGAAAGAAAGAAAGAAAGAAAGAAAGAAAACCCAGGACCAGATGTTTTTTCACACTGAATTCTACCAGTCTTTCAAAGAGTTAGTACCAATACTCCTCAAACTATTCCACAAAATTGAAGCTAAAGGAGCATTACCAATCTCATTCCTTAATGCCATGATCACTCTGGTTCCTAAACCATACAAAAACTCAACAAAGAAAGACTATTCCAGACCAATTTCTCTCATTAACACTGATGAAAAATTCTCAATAAATTACTCTCAAACCAAATCTAAAAACACATCAAATATATCATACACCATTATCAAGTAGTTTCCACCATCTTTTCAATGCATTTTTTTCTCTACACTTTATGTTTTACTCTCTAAAGCTCCCTTCTCTACCATGGGCGTGACCTCTGTGCCCACTTAACAAAAGGAAGTCACTTTTCTCTAGTCTCTGTTTTCCTCTTCCAGTCAGCTGCTTAGATTTATAGCCTGCCAACCCTTTTGTAAGTTTTAACAAAGCAGTTATTTTACTTCATTTGAATATTTTCTTAAATAATTTGTTGATGATACTAAAAGGCCAAGATAGGACTCAGATTTCCTTGATAACAATGGTGGAATCTCCAATTTTTTCAGTGGTTCTTCTGCATTAAAGAACCATATTTATTAGTAAATATGGCATGACTAAGGAAAATAAAATGAGCAGAATTTTTATCATTTATTTTTCTCATGATCTAAACAGTGTGACACAGATGTGACTAATTCACTACACAAGCCAGGAATCAAAGTCTTGGAAAAATATGAAAAAGTAACAGAACTCTTTAGTTTCTGTTTTGAGTTATTTTTTTATATTATTATTTATTACAATTTACTCACTTTGTATTCCATCAGTAACCCCTTCCCTCATCTTCTCCCTGTCCCCCCCTCCCTCTCTCTTCCTCCATTACCAATCTCCCCTCATCCACTAATAGGGTAAGTCCTCCTCCCCTACTAGATGACCCTACCCTATCAGGTCTCATCAGGACTGTCTGGATCCTCTTTCTGTGTAGCCTGGTAAGGCCACCATGCCAGCAGGAGGTCATAAACAGCCAGCCACTGAGTCCATGTTAGAGACCGATCCTGATCCCCTTACTAGAGAACCCATATTGATACTGAGCTGTTCACGGAATACATCTGAGCAGGGGGTCTAGGTCCTCTCCATGCATAGTCCTTGGTTGGAGTATCTGTCTCTTCAGGTCCCCCTTGGTCCAGATTTTTTTGGCTCTGTTGGTCTCCTTGTGGAGCTCCTGTCCCCTCCAGGTCTTTCTATCTCTCCCTTCTTCCATAAGAATCCCTGCACTCTGCCCAAAGTTTTGCTATGAGTCTCAGCATCTGCTTCCATACTCTGCTGGATAGTCTTTCAGAGGCCCTCTATGGTAGACTCCTGCCCTTTTCCATGTCTTCTTCTGCTTCTGATGTCTCTCTTGTTTGCTTCTGAAAGAGGAGTAAGCATCTTCCCTAAGGTTCTCCTTGTTAATATATATTTGGGCATAGTCATTCCCCTAATCCCTCCATGACACTCACATCCACTTACAAACTTCATGAGCTATTTTTTCATACATACAAGCACGTGCGCGCACACACACACACACACACACACACACACACACACACACACAGTCTACTTAGGGCATATATATACATGAGTATGAGACCACCACCAGACTGCATTTAATTGCCAGGTTCCACAAGCCTGAAGAAAATTGATTCTTCCTCCCTTAGCAGTCATTAACCTGCAAATACCTCCTTAGAAAGGGGTAAGACTTATAAGCCTCATCTAAATCCGTGCTAGAATTTTGCAAAAGTTATGGGAAACAAACTAATGACCCTCCATCGGTATCATTTTCTTCAGCTGTATAATGACAGCAATAGAAATTTCCTAAATAACTCAGACTGGTGTCCTAAAGATAAGGAAACAAATGCTGATGTGCTTTCAGGTACAGTGCATATAAAGTGTAGGGTATTATTACAAAGATGTTTATAGACAAAAGGAAAACCATAGCATGTTTTGAAAGGCAGCATGGTTCTGGTTCTGGCTATTGTAACACTTTCAATTCTGAGTAGAGTTAGATGAGGAAAGGCAACCAAATAAAATTCTCTTCTTGCAAATTAGGTTTTCTTCTAACCAACAGTTCAGAAGAGATAATTTCAGAACACCCATCTTATATTCTGGATTCTAGCCAAATGCTGGTAGTATTTCTATATAAGAATAAGTGAGAAAAATGCAAGCTGAAAAACTTGTTACAACACAATTTTCATCCTATCTCTTCCAGATGAACACACTTGGAAGACAAACAGATTGTCTCAGCCTCTGCTATGAACTGTGCTCTAGATTAATTATTTTTGTTACTCGACAAATGTGTCACTTTAATGACACAAAATGATGCATACATTATTTTCATGGAATTGTACAAAGTATATTAAAAGTAGCATGGGCTTTGGAAGGAGGCACAGAGCTTGGTCCAACATCTGATACCTGCTACTCGGTTGTTTTTAAGTGGCTGCCTCCAGAAAGCTAAAGTTTTTCAGGTTTCTGTTTTTATTTAAATGACATTTAGAGTCATGTCGTGTTTCAGATATTCAGGGAAAAAAATTAAAAATGTAGTCTAGTAACAGTGGATTAGGGTTGTTAGCATTTTCCAAAAAATTAAATTAATTGTTCATAGCCCTTAATAGATTCTGAAATTTCTCCTAGATCTTATCATAGTTATATAATGGTGAATCTGATTTTATTTGATGACTGTCATTGGAATCACATATATCAAAAGTTTGAAACAAGAATTAAATTTAAGCATGATATTTTGACAACGCAAAATTTCATAGAAAAAAGTGTTTTAGGAATGGAAGTTTGTGTCCACCACTTCTTTCCTCTATAGGAGCCCATCTGGCGCATAACCATGATGTCCTGTGACTGCTCCCACAGTGAGCTTTTCGGTATAGATAGTGATGATTTAAAGGGTCTGGTTTTCTTGGTGTCCTCCATCCCCTCTGGCACTTACCCTCTTTCTGTTTCCTCTTTCATGTGTTTCTCTGGGTCCTCTTTCAGCCCTGCAGGAGGAAGCTTCTCTGATGATGGCTGATCTAGGCACTGACCTATGAGTTTAGCCGATTACCATTAGGAGTTGTTTTATTGCTATGGCTCTGTTTGTGTTTGTTTGTTTTTATTTTTAAGAACAGCAGCATTTTGTTTTACTCTAGGACCCTGAGCTCTGGTTCTTGGTCCAGTTGTGGTTCTGTCGTTCCATTATTTGGCAAATTCGCTTACATTACATTCATATGTATATTTTTAGGAAGTTTCTACTGTACTATTGTGTTTCCACATTACCTCTCAAAAGCCCTTTAATTTTGGCTGTTTCTCCTACTATTTCCCTTTGTCTCTCTCTTTCCTCACTCACTCCCACTTGATTCTCTTATTCCAGGTTCCCATCCACCCAAAGTTATCTATTCAATTTCTGTTTTCTAGGGACATCTATTTGATTTCAACCTCCACCCGTAGTCCCTTGCTCTGTCTTCTTCTTGGTTTTATGGTGTAGCATGATAATCATTGACTAAACATCTAATATCAACTTATAAGTGAATACATACCATATCTGTCTTTCTGGCTCTGGGTCACCTCACTTAATATGAATTTTTATAATTCCATCCATTTTGCTGAATTTTTCATTTCTTAATGGCTGAGTAATATTTCAATGTGTAAATGTATACCACATTTTTTTTATCCATTTTCTCTACAGGGATATCTAGGTTGTTTCCAATGTCAGGATATTGTGAATAGAACCATGATGAAAATGGTTGAGCAAGTGTCTCTGTGGTAGGATGAAGCATTCTTTGTGTATATACCCAAAAGTAGTATAGCTGGATCTTGGATATTGATTTCCATAGAGGCCATACAAGTTTGTACTCCCAGTAGCAATGGAGGAGTGTTCTCCTTGCTCCACATCCTCGCCAGCATAAGTTACCATTTGTTTTGTTGCTCTTAGTGATCTGACAGGTGAAAGATGAAATCTCAAACCAGTTTTCATTTGCATTTCCCTTAGGACTAAAAATGTTGAGCTTTTGTTTAAGTGTTTCTCAGCCATTTGACTTCCTCTTTTAAAAATAATTTAGGTTTGGGCCCCCTTTTTCAATTATATTATTTTGTTTCTTGATTTCAAAATTTTTAGTACTTTATATAGCTCTAAACCAGGAGCTATCTCCAATTGATATCCACTTGCAAATGAAAATTTCTCTGAGGGAATTTCACTGGGGAAAGAATCTACTCTTTTTTTTCTTCTTTTGTAGACTTTTGTTATAGTATCATTATTATTTTATTCTATTTTTAGAAGCAAAATGTATGTTAACATTCTTATGTTCAAATAAATCTGCTCACACTGTTCTTTTTTTAATTTATTTATTTAGTCTGTGTCTTTTTATTGGGGAGTTGAGTCTGTTGATGTTGATAGATACTAGTGACCAACAATTGTTACTTACTTTTGATGTGGGGTGATTTTTTTTCTAGTACCATGCATTTTCCTGCAAATTTCAAGATGTCCTTGTTTTTAAAAGTGGAATAATATTCCATTGTGTAAGTGTACCACATTTTCTTCATCCATTCTTTGTTAGAGAGATATTATTTCCAGTTTCTGGATAATATGGGTAAGGCTGCTATGAACATAGTTTAACAACTGTCCTTGTGGTATGGTGCAGATTTTTTTTAATATATGCCTAGGAGTGGTATAGCTGGGTCTTAAAGTACAACTATTCCAATTGTCTGAGAAAGCTCCAGATTGATTTCCTCACAGTGGTTGTACATGTTTACACTCCCACCAGTATTAAAGGTCTTAGCCATTCTGATTGCTGTAAGATGGAACCTCAGAGTTGTTTTGATTTGCATTTCCCTGATGACTAATGATGCTGTTTCTTTTTTTCTTATATTTTATTTTTTATATTTATTTATTTATTTACTTTACCCAAGCTGTAGCACCCTCCCTCATCCCCTCACAATCCCACCCTCCCTCCCTCATCACCTCCCTGCACCTCTCTAAGTCCACTGACAGGGGAGGCCTTCCTCCCCTTCCCTCTGACCTAGCTTATCAGATCTCATCAGGACTGGCTGCAGTGTCCTCCTCTGTGGCCTAGCTAGGCTGCTCTTCCAACGGGGGTAAGGAGGTCAAAGCGCCTGCAACTGAGTTCATGTCAGAGACAGCCCTGTTCCCCTTACTGGGGAATCCACTTGGATACTGATGGGCTACATCTGTGCAGGGCTTATAGGTTATCTCCATGAATGGTCCTTGGTTGGAGTAGCAGTCTCTGAAAAGACCCCTGTGCCCAGATTTTTTTGGTTCTGTTGCTCTCCTTGTGGAGCTCCTGTCCTCTCCAGGTTTTACTATTTCCCACTTCTTTCATAAGATTCTCTATACTCTGCTCAAAGTTTGGCTATAAGTCTCAGCATGTGCTTTCATACTCTGCAGAGTAGAGCCTTTCAGAGGCCCTCTGCAGTAGGCCACTGTCCTGTTTGCTGTTTTCTCCCTCTTCTGATGTCCATCAGTTTTGCCTTGCTGAATGGGGATTGAGCATCTTAGCCAGAGTCCTCCCTCTTGATTAGTTTCTTTAGATGTACAGATTTTAGTATGTTTATCCTTTATTATATGTCTAATATCCACTTATGAGTTAGTATATGCCCTGTGTATCTTTCTGCTTCTGGGATACCTCACTCAGGATGATCTTTTCCAGTTCCCACCACTTACCTGCAAATTTCATGATTTCCTTGTGATTTTGATCTTAGTCATTCTGACTGGTCTAAGATGGAAACTCAGAGTCGTTTTGACTTGTATTACCCTGATGACTGAGGATGTTAAATATTTCTTTAAGTGCTTCTCAGCCAATAGAGTCTCTTTTGTTGAGAACTCTCTGTTTAGCTCTGTGCATCATTTTTTAAATTGGTTTATTTGTTTTGTTGGTGTTTAAGTTCTTGTGTTCTTTATATATTTTGGATAGTTGCCCTCTGTTGGCTGTAGGGTTGGTGAAGATCTTTTCCCATTCTGTTGGCTGCCATTTTGTCCTATTGACAGTGCCATTTGCCTTACAGTAGCTTTTCAGTTTCATGAGGTACAATTTATTAATTGTTGATCTTAGAGCCTGAGTAGCTGATGTTCGATTCAGAAAGTTGTCTCCTGTGCCAATAAGTTCAAGGCTATTCGCTACTTTCTCTTCTATTAGATTTAGTGTATCTGGTTTTATTTTGAGATGCATGGTGATAATTATGGGTCTATTTGCATTCTTCTACTTGAAGATCTCCATGTAGATCAACACTTTATTGAAGATTATTTTTTCAGTTGTATGGTCTTAGCTTCCTTCTCAAAAATTAAGTGTCTGTAGGTGTGTGAGTTTATTTCTGGGCCTGGATTGTATTCCACTGACTAACTTCTCTATTTATATGCTAATACCATATGGTTTTTATTACTATGTATCTGTAGTACAGCTTGAGATCAGGGATGGTGCTGCCTCCTGGAGTTTTTTTTTATAGGACAGGATTGTTTTAGCCATACTGAGTTTTTTTGTTGTTTGTTTGTTTTCTTGGTTTTTTTTTTCATATGAAGTTGAGAATTGCTCTTTCTGGGTAGATAAATAATTGTGTTGGGATTTTGATAGGGATTGTATTGAATCTGTAGATTGCTTTTGATAGGATGGCCATTTTTACTGAGTTAATCCTACTAACTCATGGGCATAAAAGACAATTCCATCTTCTGTTATATTCCTCAATGTCTTTCTTCAGAGACTTCAAGTTCTTGTCATAAGCATCTTTCACTAGCTTGGTTGGAATTACACTAAAATATTTTATATTATTTGTGGCTATTGTGAAGCATGTTATTTCCCTAACTTCTCAGTCTATTAACTGTGTTAGAAGGGCTACTGAGTTTTCTTTCAGTTAACTTTGTATTCAGTCATTTTGCTGAAGGTGTTATCAGCTATGGAAGTTCTCTGGTGGAAATCTGGGGATCACTTGTGTGTACTGTTATGTCGTCTGCAAATAGAGATATTTTGACTTATTCCTTTCTGATTTGTATTCTTTTGATCTCTTTTTATTGTCTTATTACTCTAGCTTATTGAAGAGATAAAAAGAGAGTGGGCAGCCTTGTCTTGTCTCTGATTTTAGTTGAATCATTTTAAGTTTCTCCTCATTTAATTTGATATTGGCTATCATCTTGCTGTATATTCCCTTCATTATTTTTAGGTATGTGCCTTGTATGCCTAATCTCTCTGTTATCATGAAGGCATGTTAGATTTTGTCAAAGGCCATTTTAGCATCTCATGAGATAATCATGTTTTCTTTTTTCTTCTTTTATTTGTTTACATAGTGGATTACATTGATGGATTTTAATATATTGAACCACCCCTGCATCTCTGAATGAAGCCAACTTGATCACGATGAATGATGTTTTTATGTGTTCTTGAATATGGTTTGTAAGAATTTGAGTATTTTTGCATCAACGTTCATAAGGGAGATTGTTCTGAAATCTCTTTGTAGAGTGTGTGATTTGAGTATCATGGTGACTGTTAACTCAAAGAATGAGTTTGACAATGTTCAATGAGTTTCTATTTTGTGGAACTTTAAAAATTGGAATCTATCAAGAAAATCATCCATTTCATATAGAGTTTTGTGGAGTATAGGCTTTTGAAATAAAACCAAATGTTTTTTTTTTTAATTTCCTCAACATTTGTTGTAATGTTTCTGTTTTCATTTCTGATTTTGTTAGTTTGTGTATTGTCTCTCTACCTTTAATTAGTTTGTCTCTGTTGAATATTTTCTCAAAGAACCAACACTTGGTTTTGTTGATTCTTTGTGTTGTTTTCTTTGTTTCTAATTTATTGATTTCAGCTCTGAGGTTGATTATTTCCTGTCCTCTACTCCTCTAGGTATGTTTGTTTCTTTTGAAGCAAAACTCTCAGATGGGCTGTTAAGTTGCTAGTGTGAGAACTCTCCAATTTCTTTATGGAGGCAGTTACTACTGAAATTTCATCTTAGCACAGCTTTCATTATGTCCCATAATTTCTTCTCTGACACTGTGGTCACTGAGTTGTCAGTTTTTCAGTTTCAATGAGGTTGTCGCTTTCTGTTGTTTCTGTTGTGGAAGTCCAGCTTTTTAAAAATCATCTTTTCTTTTTTTCCTTCCTTCCTTCATTCATTCATTCCTTCCTTCTCTTTCTTTCTGTTTTTTCTTCCTTTCTTTCTTTCATTTATTCACTTTGTATCCCCACTGTAGCGACTTCCCTCATCTCCTCCTATTTCTGCCCACCCTTCCTCTTTTCCTCCTAAGTTTGATTATTTCCAGTCATCTGCTCCTCTTGGATGTATCTGCTTCTTTTTTTTTTTTGACAGGGTTTTCAGTTGGGCCATTAACTTGTTTGTATGTGATGTTGCAAATTTCTTCTTGCAGGCACTTAGTGCTATAAATTTTCCTCTGAGCACTGCTTTCAATGTGTCCCATAAATTTGGGTATGTTGTGCCTTCATTTTCATTGAATTCTAGGAAGTCTTTAATTTCTTTCTTTATTTCTTCCTTAACCCAGCTGTCATTGAGTAACAAGTTGTTGCGTGTCGGCTTTTTGTTATTTCTGTTGTTGTTGAGGTCCAGCTATAGTCCATGGAATCAGATAGAATACAAGGGATTATTTCAATCTTTTTGTATCTGTTGAGGCTTGCTTTATGACCAACTATATGGTCTATTTTGGAGAAGGTTCCATGCGGTGCTGAAAAGAAGGTATACTCTTTTGAATTTAGATGAAAAGATCTGCAGATGTCTATTAGGTCCATTTGACTTAGGGACTTTGTAAGTGTTTTTATTTCCCTATTTGGTGTCTGTCTAGTTGATCTGTTCCTTGGTGAGAGTGGAGTATTGAAGTCTCCCACTATTAAGGTATTAGGATCAATGTGTGATTTAACCTTTAATATTGTTTCATTTACGAATGTAGGTATGTGCTCTTGTATTTGATGCATAGATATTCAAAATTGTGATGTCCTCTTGGTGGATTTTTCCTTTGATGAGAATATAGTGGCCCTCCTTATCTTTTTTGATTAACTTGGGTTGAAAGTCTATTTTATTAGATATTAGGATGGCTACTCCAGCTTGTTTACTGGAACCATTTGCTTGAAAAACAGTTTTCCAGCCCGTTACTCTGAGGTAATGTTTATCTTTGTTGCATAGGTGTGTTTCTTGGATGCAACAGAATGTTGGATCCTGTTTTTGCAACCATTCTGTTAGTCTGTGTCTTTTTATTGGTGAGTTGAGTCCGTTGATGTTGATGGAGACTAGTGACCAACAATTGTTACTTACTTTTGATGTGGGGTTGGTGGTGTCATTGAGTTTCATTGCTTGTATTCTTTTGGATTTTTTGTTGCATAGTTATCTATTTCCTTAGATGTAGTTGTTTTCTTTGGTTTGGAGTTTTCCTTCTAGTAACTTCTGCAGAGCTGAGTTATTATGTAGATATTGTTTAAATTTGGTTTTGTCATGGAGTATTTTAAATTCTCCATCTATGTTGATTGAAAGTTTTGCTGGGTATAGTAGTCTGGGTTGGAATCTGCGGTCCCTTAAGGACTGTATGATTTCTGTCCAGGCCCTTCTGGCTTTCATAGTTTCTGTTGAGAAATCTGGTGTGATTCTGATAGGTCTGCCTTCATATGTTACTTGGCCTTTTTCCCTTGCTGCTTTTAGAATTTTTTCTTTGTTCTGTAGGTTCAGTGTTTTGAATATGATGTGACGTGAAGAATTTCTTTTCTGGTCTAGTCTACTTGGTGTTCTGTAGGCCTCTTGTATGTTTATGGCCATCTCCTTGTTTAAGTTGGGAAAGTTTTCTTCTATAATTTTCTTGAAAATATTTTCCGGACCTTTGAGCCTGATGTCTTCTTTTTCTTCTGCTCCTATTATTCTTAGATTTTGTCTTTTCATGGTGTCCTTGATTTCTTGGATGTTTTGTGTTTGGGACTTTTCTGATTTTATTTTTTCTTTGAGAGACATGTCAATTTCTTCAAGTGTATCTTCGGCTCCTGAGATTCTTTCTTCCATCTCTTGTATTCTGTTGGTGATGCTTACCTTTGTAGTTCCTGATCTTTTCTCTATGTTCTCCAGCTCCTATTTTTTTTCTCTATTTGTGTTTTCTTTATTGATTCTAATTCTGTTTTCATGTCTTGCACCACTACCTTCATCTGTTTGAATGTGGAGTCCTGCTTTTCAATGACAGCTTCTATTTTTTTGTCTGTTTCCTCTCTATGTATCACTAATTGTGCCTCTACTTCTTTGGCTATAATTGCCTGTATTTCTATGAGAGCTTTGTTTATTTCTTCTTTATTTGCCTTCATTTGTGTGGACATTTCTTTGAGAGCTTTGTTCATTTCTTCTTTGTTTGCCTCAATTTTCATGGCCATTTCTCTGAGAGCTCGATTTGTTTCCTCTTGGTTCGTCTTGATTTCTTTGGCTATTTCTCTGAGGGCTTTGTTCATTTCATCTTTATGGGCCTCTAATAGCTGGAGCAACATAGTTTTGAGTTCGTTTTCTTGTATATCTAGTGAATTGAAGTGTCCATTGGTTTGTGGGGTTGCTGGTGAGGTCATTATGTCCTGATTTTTGTTGGGTGTGTTCTTACGTCTGCCTCTAGCCATCTGGTTATTTATAACCCTCACTGTTTGTTCCTCGAGTTTGTAGTTTGGGCTATGATAGTCTCTTTCTGTTTTCTGGCTTTTTTTTTCAGGACGATGAGAGAGGTTCACTGGTTTGGGAGTGTGCGTTGTGGTTTCAGTTTTGCCTAAGTAAAGAATGTGATGCTGGTGCTATTAGCATGCGCTTTTAGCGGATGCAGTGTACATGCGAGGATTCTTTCACTATTGCAGTAGCCTGTAGGCCACTATTATGCAGTTCTGTTTGAGATCCAGGGATTGTTTGCCTGAATTACACTGGTGGACCCACAGGGCAGAAACTTCAATGTTGGGGTCGCTATCCCAAGAATCCCTATGATGCCCACACTAGGGGTGTGGGTGGCAGGGATCTTGTCTGGTTGCTTCTGTGGAGAGGCCCTGGGTCTGGGGCAATCTCTCCCTAGAAGGCTCACTCACTCTTTTGCAGGACCAGTTGAAATGCACAGGGTTTCCTCTTGCTCTCTACTCTCTGATTTGGTCCTGCTGGGGAAAATGTGTGGATAGGCTAACAGTCAGCTCTGTGACACTGTGGCCGCAGGACTCGGTGTCCACCTTTCCTGTGTGCTGCCTCTCTGTCTTTTCCCTCTGCCAGGAGGGGTTATATTGACTGGTCCCGGGGTGGCACGGGAAAGAGTTAGGTTGAGTGTTCTCAATCCCAGATCCCGGGACCAGATCTCTCTGCCAGAAGCAGTCTGGTGATAGAACCTATGTTTGCTGATCCCAAGAGAGTACCAGGTAGGGTTGCGTGTCCTCAGATCCAGAGCTTGGGTTTCTCTGCCAAGGGCCACTGGGTGAGCTGGAGAGGGGGTGCTGTGTCCTTGGCAGGCTGCCTCTCTGTCCTTCCCCTCTGACCTTCCCCTTCGCTAGGGCAAGCTTATGGTGGTGCTCTCAGGGGAGTTCCAGAAGGGATTGGGACTTCTCAGTCTGGATCCTGAGTTAGGGTTTCTCTGTCAGGGGTCGGGGGGCCACTGGTGGTTGGACTTGGTGTTAGACCTCATTGTGCTGGACCCAGGAGAGTCTCAGGACATGTTGAATGACCACAGTCCCAGATCCTGAGCTGAAGATTGTTCGCTAGGAGCAGCTGGCAGCACTGGGGTCCTGGGCATTGTGAAGCCACTGTGTGCTTCTCTATCCTTCTGCTCCACTTTGGCAGGGTTATGGAGGCATTTGGGGAGTGCCCAAAAGGATTGGGTTTTCTTAGCCCCGATCTCGGGTTGGGGTACAGACAATGTGGTCTGTGGTAGATTCTGCTGGATGCCTCCTGCCTCCTCCGAAGAGGGAGTAGGGATTTTAAGCTGGGTGTGCAGCTGCTCTCTGGGCACAGTGGTAGCTCAGTTGTGATGGCAGCGGGTACCCGTGGTCAGCGAGACCTTCCAGGGAAAGACTGGGTGACCCGTGATCAGCCTCGCAACTTTACTTCCCCATGGGGTTTTCTTGCGACTGGGACTCTGAGTCTCAGAAACCCTTGTGCCCACCGAGCAGCCTGGGAAAGTGATTGGCTCCAGCCTTGAGACCCAATGCCTGCATTACCCGGGATCTCTTCAGGGTTCTGGCTGGGCCGCCAGACAGTGAACCCGACCGATTCCCAAGCCGTGGGAGCCTCCCCTCACCTGGGAAACACGATTGCTGTAGTTTTAGGGCCCAGAGTTCAGTCTCCTGGTCTCTGCATGGAGAGTGTTGTTCTGCTCCTCAGACACAATGTTCTCCCGGTGCCGCCATCTTGGCCCCCCCATTCTTTATTTTTTCAACATGTCTTTATTTTACTGTTTGTGGGATGAATTTGTCATTTAAAACCTATTGTTTTCTATGAAGTGAAAGTTGTCTTTTGGACATGACATGATTGATCGATCCATCCATGACTGCATAGTGGCCGTCTGTACAATACCTGGACAAGAGGAGACCCATCAACATTCTCTCATTTAGGAAGATGGGATTCAAAAGTCTCTGCCCCTCCCTGTAAAGCCATAGGCATTACTGTTTGTTGGGATGTGAGTGTACACATTCTTTTGTGGTGTAGCCACTGTAACATTGCCCTTACTCAGTACCCTCCCTCACATGTTCTTTTGGGAAGTCCCCTTTAAATGCAATGATCCACAAACAAACACACAAGATATGTAATTATAAGAAGGACTAGAAGAAGGCAGAGTTTCTTTGCTAGGAAAGAGGGATAAAAAATAATTGAGGAAAGTATGTCAAAGTGCATTAAGTTGTGAAAGAATAAAATTTAAGTGTTGAGGTTTTGATAGTTGCTAAATGAATTAACTTTCTTAAGCAGATGACTTTATGCATTAATTTACCTACCCTTTTTTTCATATATTTTCCCTCCTATTGATGCTTTCATTGAATACCAACAATAACTATATTTTGGTTAACAGGTTTGGTTGATGCTGTTTGTTTTGCTTAGTCAAAATCTATTTAAGCTTACATTGGGGTAGGAGTTATTTTTTACGAGGTTTTCCATGTAAAAGTAGTGTGTCAATTACCATGGACAAGTTGTTTTTTTTTTTTGTTTGTTTGTTTTGTTGCATTCATTTTAATGCATTGAAAAATTTTTATATTGTTACCTGAATACTGTGTTGAACTGAATTTGTCCTAATTTGAAAGCTTAACTATTTATTCTTTCTCTCACACTTGCTTACTGTTTCTTTTTTATGTCAATATGCATTTCACTTTTGTCCTTTTCTTTTGTTGTTTTTGTTTTGTTTTGAGACAGGGTTTCTTTATATAACATTGGCTGTACTGGGCTCTCTTTGTAGAATAGGCTGAACTTGAAATTATGGAGATCCACCTGCCCCTACCTCCCTAGTTCTGTGATAAAAGGTGTGCAGCACCACTGACCAGTTGTATTTCACTTTTCTATTTTCTATAAAGTTTTCATTTAAAATACTGAAAGAAATTCCATTTTCTACTGCCTTTTCAAATTCTTTCTTTCCCTTTTTAATGTTTCAAAACTCCACAGGTTATTTACCTTGTTTGTTAGGTTAATTCTTGAAGACTTTTAAATTAACTGTTAGTGATACATTTTTTCCTGATTTTTGTCTCTAAATAATCATTACTGTTATATGAAAAGCTACTGATTTTCTTTTGTTGTTGTTGTTGATTTTGGATCCTGCAGCTTTACTGAAAGTACTTTTCAATGCAAAACATTTCTGTTGTAGTCCATGGGTTTTTTTTTAAAGTATAGAATTATGTCATCTGCAAACAGTAACAACTCATTTTCCTTTAGATATTTTCATCTCTTTTATATTTGTCTTTACTGCTATTATTCTTTTAAGACTTGGAGAACTATACTAAATAAGAATAGAGACAAACACGGTATATATTCACTCATATAGACATATAATATAGGAAATTATATATTCCTAAGAATTATATATACCTAAGAAAATCTGTACATCTAAAGAAACTAATCAAGAGAGAGGACCCTGACTAAAATGCTCTTCTTTGGATGGACATCCGAAGAAGAAGAAAACAGGAAATAAGCTAGGAACCTGACACAGAGGACCTCTGAAAGGCTCCGCCCTGCAGACTATCAAAGCAGACGCTGAGACTTATGGCCAACCTTTGGGCAGAGTGCATGTAATCTTATGTAAGAAGTAGGAAATAGTAAGATCTGGAGAGGACAGGAACTCCATAAGGAGAGCAACAGAACCAGAAAATTTGAACACAGGGGTCTTCCCAGATACTCATACTCCAACCAAGTACCATGCATGGAGATAACCTAGGACCCCTGCACAGATGTAACCCATGGCAGTTTAGTGTCCAAGTGGGTTACATAGTAATGGGAAGAGGGACTGCCTCTGAAATAAACTGATTGGCCTGCTCTTTGATCACCTCCCCCTGAGGGGGTAGCAGCCTTACCAGGACACAGAAGATGACAATGCGGCCACTCCTGATGAGATCTGATAGAATAAGATCAGAAGGAAGGAGAGGAGGACCTCCCCTATCAGTGGACTTGGGGAGGGTCATGCGTGAAGAAGGGGGAGGGAGGGTGGGATGGAGAGGGGAGGAGAGAGGGGTTTATGGGAGGACACAAAGTGAATAAAGTATAATTAATAAAAGTTAAAAATATAAATTAAAATAAAATACTAAAAAAAAGGAATAGAGAGAGTAGACACCCTTGTCTCAGTCCAGATTCTGGAGTAAATGATCCTGATTTTCTTCTGTATATTATGTTTGTGATAGTTTTGACATATATTGCTTTTATTATGTTGAGTCATGATACCATCTATTCCTATTTTCTATAGGATTTGTATCATGAAATCATATAGAACTTTTTAAAAGTATGTTTTCTGTGTCTACAGAGATGACCATATGGTTTCTGCCTTCAAGACAATTAATATGATATATTAAATCTGTTAATGTTGGTATATTCAATGAATGTTGCATTCATAAAAGAAAATCCACTGACATATGGTGTATGGTCTTAAATTAATCTTGAATTTGTCTCCTAAGTCTTTTATAGAAATTCTATGAAATGTTGTATTATAGACACAGTCATGTTCTTGAATTCAAAATTCACAGCATTTACTGCTACCTGAACAAGACCTGCACAGAGGGGCACTCTCAACATTCCATCATTAGGTCCCACTCCTCTCTGTCTTGGAAGCTGCTGGAAAAAAATTTTTTTTTCATTTAGCGATTTCTTATTTGTCCATGCCCCAATAAATAACTCTCAGCCATGGACTTGCAAGGAAACCTAGTTATATTTGGTTGGTTAAACACATACCGCACACACACAGACACAGACACATACACAGACACACAGACACACAGACACACACACACACACACACACACACACACACACATGCAAATACAAACACACATACACCAGGAAAAAGAATAGGTCCTTGTTGGGAATAAGAAAGTCAATAAGATTGAGGGGATAAAAGAAGGTAATCAAAATGTCCTACGTACAGCATGAAATTGTAAAATAAATAATATTTTTTAAATTGAGTACAGTAACCACAGTTTTAGCATTCACTTTCAAAACTGATCTGTGTCATGTGACTTTGTGACTATTCTCTGATTCACTGACTAAATCAATAGGAATTTGTTTCTTGGCAGAGGAAGGAAAAGTATATTCCTTTACATTCCCATACCATAAGTGGGATTATCAAAAAAGGAGAAAAAAGGAAAACTCTTTTTTTAAAAAATGAACTAAATGTTTTCCTATGTGTTTCTTTTTCTTTTTCTATATTTTTTATACTAATCACGGGTTATTTTCTTTGTATCCCTAGCTCTAGCTCCCTCCTTCATTCCCTCCCAATCCCACCCTACCTCCACCATCTCCTCCCTGGCCCTGGCCAAGTCCACTGATGGGGGAGGTCCTTCTTCCCTTCCATTAACCCTAGCTTAACAGGTGTCTTCAGGATGGGCTGCAATGTCCTCCTCTGTGGCCTAGCAAAATTGCTCTTCCCTTTGAGTGTGTGTGGGGGGTAGAGAGGTCAAAGAGCCAGCCATTGTGGTCATGTCAGTAATAGCCCTTGTTCCTCTTATTTGGGTACCCACTTGGATATTGAACTACCATGGGCTACATCTGAGCAGGGGTTCTAGGTTATATTCATACATGGTCCTTGATTAGAGAAACAGTCTCAGAAAAGAACCATGTGCCTTGATATATTTGGTTTTTGTGGAGCTCCTGTCCTCTACAGATCATACTAACTCCCCCTTCTTTCATATGATTCCCTGCCTTCTGCCAAGTTTTGGTTATGATTCTCAGCTTCTGCTTTGATACACTGCTAGGTGGAGTCTTTCAGAGGCCCTTTGCAGTAAGCGCCTATCCTGTTACTTATTTTCTCCTATTTCTAATGTCCATCCCATTTGTCTTTCTAAGTGAGGATTGATCATCTTACCCAAGGTAATCTTTCTTGTTTATCTTCTTTAGCTGTTCAGATTTTAGTATGTTTATCCTATCTTATAGGTCTAGTACCCACTTATAAGTGAGTACATTTCGTGTGTGTTTCTGCTCCTGGGATAACTCACTCAGGATGATCTTTTCTAGATCCCACCATTTGCCTGCAAATTTCATGATTTCCTTGTTTTTAATTGCTGAGTAGTATTCCATTGTGTAAAAGTGCCACAATTTCTGTATGCATTCCTCCATTGATGGATATCTGGGTTGTTTCCAGGTTCTGGCTATTACAAATAAAGCTGCTACAAACATGGTTGAGCAAATATCCTTGTTGTGTACTTGAGCATCTTTTGGTTATATGCCTAGGAGTGGTATAACTGGATCTTGAGGAAGCAGTATTCCTAATTGTCTGAGAAAGCCCCAGATTCATTTCCAAAGTGGTTGTAGCAGTTTACATTCTCACCAGCAATGGAGGAGGGTTCCCCTTTCTCCACATCCACTCCAGCATGTGTTGTCACTTGAGTTTCTGATCTTAGCCATTCTAATGGGTATGAAGTGAAATCTCAGGGTTGTTTTGATTTGCAACTTCTCTAATGGCTAAGGATGTTGAGTATCTTCTTTTTAAGTGTTTCTCTGCCATTCTATATTCTTTTACAAAGAATTCTTTGCTTAGCCCCATACCCCGTTTTTTAATTGGATTGCTTGATTTATTGCCTTTTAAATTCTTTAGTTTTTTTTTTATATATTCTGGATATCAGCCCTCTGTCAGGTATAGGGTTGATGAAGATCCTTTCCCAGTCTGCAGGCTGTCATTTTGTTCTGGCAACAGTGTCCTTTGCTTTACAGAAGTTTTTCAGTTTCATGATGTCCCATTTATTGATTGTTGTTCTTACAGCCTGTGCTGTTGGTGTTCTGTTTGGGGAGTTGTCTCCTGTGCCAATGAGTTCTAGGGTCTTCCCAAATTTTTCTTCTAACCAATTTAGTGTATGTTGAGATCTTTGATCTACTTGGATTTTAGTTTTTTGCAGCGTGATAAATATGAATCTATTTTCATTTTTCTGCATGTAGACATCCAGTTGGACCAGCACCATTTGTTGAAGATGCTGTCTTTTTTCCATTGTATGGTTTTGACATCTTTGTCAAAAAACAAGTATTCATAGGTGTGTGGTTTATTTCTGTATCTTCTATTCTATTTCATTGATCCACCTTTCTGCTTCTATGCCAATATCATGCAGTTTTTATTACTATTGCTCTGTAATACAGCTTCAGATCAGGGATGGAAATACCTCCAGTTGATCTGTTGTTGTGCAGGATGATTTTGGAAATTCTGGGTTTTTTTTTTTTTTTTTTTTGTTTCTCCATATGAAGTTGATAATTTTTCTCTCAAGGTCTGTAAAGAATTGTGTTTGTATTTTGTTGGGAATTACATAGAATCTGTAGGTGTCTTTTGGCAAAATAGCCATTTAACTATGTTAATCCTACTGATTCATGAGCCAGGGAGATCTTTCCGTCTTTTGATATCTTCTTCAATTTCTTCAGAGACTTGAAGTTTTTTTCAAAAACTCTAACCTGCTTATTAGAGTAACCCCAAGGTACTTTATGTTATTAGTGGCTATTGTGAAGGGTATTGTTTTCCTGATTTCTTTCTCGGTTATTTTGTCTTGGTATACTGGAGGGCTTCTGATTTTTTGAGTTAATTTTGTATCTAGCCATTTTGCTGGAATTTGTATATGTTGTACCTTCATTTTCATTGAATTCTAGAAAGTCTTTAATTTTTTTCTTTATTTCTTCCTTAACCCAGCTGTCATTGAGTAGCAAGTTGTTCAGTTTCCATATGTGTATAAGCTTTTTGCTATTTCTGTTGTTAAGATAGAGCTTTATACCATAGTGGTCAAATATTAACCAGGATTATTTCAATCTTCTTGTATCAGTTGAGGCTTGCTTTGTGACCAACTGTATGGTTTATTTTGGAAAAGGTTCCATGAGGTGCTGAAAAGAACTTATACTCTTTTGAGTTTCTGTGAAAAGTTCTGTAGACATTTATTAGGTCCATTTGAATTAGGGCCTCTGTAAATACCTTTATTTCCCAGTTTGGCTTCTGTCTAGATGATCTGTCCCTTGGTGAGAGTGGGTTGTTGAAGTCTCCCACTATTAAAGTGTTGGAATCAATGTGTGATTTAAGTTTTAGTAATGTTTCTTTTATGGATGTAGACGCTCTTGTATTTGGGGCATAGATGTTCAAAATTATGATGTCCTCTTGGTGGATTTTTTTCCTTTGATGAGAATGTAGTGCCCCTACTTATCACTTTTGATTAATTTTGGTTGAAAATCTATTTTATTAGATATTAGGATAGCTATTCCACCTTGTTTTCTGGGTCCATTTCCTTGAAAAACCTTTTATCAGCCCTTTACTCTCAGGTAGTGTTTATCTTTGTTGCATAGGTGTGTTTCTTCGATGCAGCAACATGTTGGATCCTGTTTCCACACCCATTCTGTTAGTCTGTCTTTTTGTTGGAGAATTGAGTCCATTGATGTTGATAGATAGTAGTGACCAATGAACATGAGTTCTTTTTATTGTGGAATTGGTGGTCTTACTGTGTTTCACTGCTTGTTTTCTTTTAATTTTGTTGGGAAATTATCTGTATCCTATGTTTCCTTAGGTATAGTTATTTTCGTTGGATTGGAGTTTTCATTCTAGTATCTTCTATAGGGCTGGTTTGCTATATTTAGTTTTGTCATGGAATATTTTTTTCTCCATCCATGTTGATTGAAAGCTCTGCAGGGTATAGTAGTCTGGGTTGACATCTGTGGTCTCTTAGAGTCTGCATGACTCCTGCCCAGGCCCTTCTGGCTTTCATAGTTTCTGATGAGAAGTCTGGTGTGATTCTGATAGGTTGCTTCATATGTTGCTTGGCCTTTTTCCCTTGGTGCTTTTAATATCTTTTCTTTCTTCTGTAGATTTAGTGTTTTGACTATGATGTGATGTGAGGAGTTTCTTTTCTGGTCTAATCTATTTGGTGTTCTGTAGTCCTCTTGTATGTTTATGGACATCTCTTTAGGTTGGAAAAATTTTCTTCTATTATTTTCTTGAAAATATTTTCTGGACCTTGGAGCCTGGAATCTTCTTTTTCACTTACTCTTATTAGTCTTAGATTTTGCCTTTTCATGGCATCCTTGATTTCTTGGATGCTTTGTGTTTTGGACCTTTCCGATTTTACTTTTTCTTTGAGAGAAATATAAATTTCTGCCAGTGTATCTTCAGCACCAGAGATCCTATCTTCCATCTCTTGTATTCTATTGGTGATGCTTACCTTTGTGGTTCCTGATCTTTTCTCTAAATTCTCCAGCTCCAAGGTTTTTCAATTTGTGTTTTCTTTATTGATTCTAATTCTGTTTTTATGCCTTGCTCCATTTCCTTCATCTGATTGAATGTGGATTCCTGTCTGTGTATGATGGTCTGTACTTTTTTGTTTGTTTCCTCTCTATATGCCACTAATTGTGCCTCTGCTTGTGCCTCCATTTGTTTGGCTAAATTTGCCTGTGGTTCTTTGAGAGCTTTGTTGATTTCCTCTTTCTTTGCCTCCACTTGGGTGCACAATTCTTTGAGATATGTGGGTGTGTGAGTGGGAAGGATCTGATATCTGTCTGCTAGCTTAGAAGCACCCTGGATCTAGGGCTCTGTAGGCACTTGAGGGTGCACTCACCCTTGAGCAGGTCAAATTGTAAAGCACAGGGGTTCCTCCTGTTCTCTGCTGGCCGTTTTGGACCTGCTGAGTCAAATGTGTCAGGTTGATCTCAGTTACATCAGTGGTGCTGCAGCCATTGTACTAGGGAGTCCAGTTGTGGTTATAGAGCTGGAGTGTCTAGGTGCCTGCTGGGAAGTCCTGAGGAGCCACAAAAGTGGTTCACAGACTTAGGTGGCTTGGCACCTGGTGTACCTTAGTGGTTTTGCAGGTCTGCTGGACTTTGGTGGCTGTACAGCTGGCTATCTGCTACCGAGGGATTGGGCAGGACGTACAGCCACTGGCTGTGAGGCCCTACAGAGTAAGTACTGCTGCTCACAGATGTGAGACCCAGGAAGGATTGTACCACGGATCTGGGACTTGGCAGGTGGGTACTTGGCGGGCGGATACTTCCGGGTGGGTTAGCTGGCAGTTACAGCTGGAAGCAGAGGCTGAGGAGCTAGGAGCCCCACCTCTGCTGTCTCAGTCCCCAGGCAGTGAGTTCTGTGCTCACCATCTCTGACCCTGTGTGTCGGCTCCTCCAAGAAGGAGGGAGGCTCAACCAAGGGAAGTACCCCTTTTCCCAGAGAAGTCCGCACCTGACCTGAATCTAAATTTTCTCGGCTCCTATGATGTCTCCTCTCTTTTAGGAAGCCAAAACGTCAATTTTCTGGCTTTAGTTGCTCCTCCACTCACCAATTTTGGAGTATCAAATTCTCTGCCTCTCAGAAACTTTGGGCGTTGGTCGTCCCCATCTTGGATCCCCTAATATAGGTTAGACTGTGGTCCAAGTAATCCAGCAATGGCTGGCTCTATACTGAAAGTTCAAGAATCAAAAAGTTGCTTAGTCCACAGGGCTGTATGTCTTAGCTAGTCTTCATTAGGTACAGATAAAGATGTTTACTGCCAACACTGAGGAACCAAGTTTGATCTTCAGAAATCACATAGGAAAAATAAGTACTGATTCTCACAAGCTGCCCATAATTTTGAAATTTCAGTCATATCTTAGGTCCACTTCATCTTCCTCATGGATCAAAGACCTCTCCTGCTCTTCTGCTCTCCTATGCAGTGTTTCTTTTTTTTAATTCATATTTAACATATCCTTCAAAATGAACATAGCCAACCAAACAGAAACTCTTCAAACTAATCTATATGGAAACTTTTACCTCACCCATGTATTTTTTCATTTCTGTAGTGCCTGAAAGTTACTTTCAACTCAAATCCTAATGATAAAATTATTAGCCTCTACCTTAATATTTCAACCCCTATTATCACCTGGTTAAGATCATAGCAGGCTAGTCTATAGAATTTAAAGTTTAGGCATTTTTTCTTTATTTTATTTTATTTTATTTTATTTTATTTTTTTATTATCAGTTACATTTTATTAACTCTGTATCCCAGCCGTGTCCCGATCCCTCATTCCCTCCCAGTCCCTCCCTCTCTCCCTCATCACCACCGTGCCCCTTTCCAAGTCCACTGATGGGGGGGACCTCCTCCCCATTCATCTGATCCTGTTTTATCAGGTATCTTCAGGACTGGCTGCAAAGCCCTCCTCTGTGGCCTAACAGGACTGCTCCGCCCTTGGGGGGTGGGGAGGCCAAA
>REGO01000727.1:108012-136082 GCA_010120015.1 Rhombomys opimus | reverse complement strand
CTGAGGACTAGCTGTACCTGTGGGAGGAAAGTATGCAGGTGCAAATGGGGCAAATGCAAGCGTGCATGTGCGTGTGTGTGTGTGTGTGTGTGTGTGTGTGTAAGTGTGTGTGGACGTGTGTCTCGAGGGACAGAGTGATGGCTAATGTTGAACCTTTGAGTGTGTGGGAGGGGCTCTGTACTGTATATGTCACAGGCGCTAGTGATGATCGCAGCGCAATTTCTGGCATTAACTGCCTTAACTCCTCAATTAGACCTACAGAGCAGGAACTTCATTGTCCCTAGTGCCCCTCTGTTTCCCAAAGTGGGTATGTGGGTGGGAGCGGGTTCGATGCCTGGCTTCTGTTTTAGAAGGACTCAGGTCTGGAGATCTGCAGATTCTCAAGGATGCACTCACTTATAGGCAGGTCACTTGGCAGAGATCGGGGTATCTGGGCTCTCTGCTCTCTGGTTTGGCCCTGCTCTTTGATGTGCTCCGCAAGTTCTGTGCTGCTGTCACTGCCCAGGTTCTGAGGTCTTGCTGAAGCTGGAGATTTCAGTTTGGTTACATCAGCAGGGATGGGGTAACCAGGCTCTCTGTTCTCTGGTTTGGCCCTGGTTAGTCTTAAACTGGAGGGCTGTTGTGCCCCGCTGCCAAGTCCCGCTGTAATTGGAGACTGGGTCGCTAGTCCCAATGCTTTCTGGGAAGTCCTGGGGTCTCTTCACTGTGCTCTCCAAGCTTGGGAGGCCCAGAGCCTGGTGTGTCTAGGTTGTATGGCGTTTCTGCCTGGTTTTGGTGAGTATATAACGTATTCTCTGTCACTGTGGGATTGGGCGGGCTGTACAGTCAGTGATCGGGATCCTGTGGAGCTAGTATGGTGTCTAGCAGACTTGGGCCCTGGGAGGATGGTGCAGCCACCGTGCGAATCTGGGACTCTGGGACAGGTACTGCTGGCCTTTGCCTGCTGCTAAAGGGCTTGGAGCTCCGCCTCAGCGGCTGTAGACCCCAGGAAGTTAGGTCTGTGCTGAGAAAGACCAGCCAGCTGTGCCACTGTGCGGAGGAGGAGGGAGGTCTGGGGGAGGGGAGTGCCACGAGATCAAAGGATCGTTTCTATCCTTCCGCAAACAAGTCCCCAAAGTCACCTCCTGTGATGTTCCCTGTTGTTTAGAAAGCTTCACCGTTGTTTTCCTGGGTTAGAGGTTCTTCCATTCACCAACTCAGAAGTTCAGGTATTCCACTGCTCAGAAACTGTGTGTGCTAGTCTCCATCTTCGCCAAGTTTAGGCATTTTAATTGGCTGTTGCTGCTAAATAAACATGTACTCTGAATCTTATCTACATTTAGCAGGAAAATGTGGTTTATGCAAAAGAAAATTCGATAAACAGCTATGCAGTGCAGTCCTCTAATAACAGGACTCAGAAAGCTAGGAAAATATACTGGTTTTAGTTGAAGGTTGTAAGTGGCCAGACAACAAGTACAAGGCCAGCCAGACCTGCATACCAAAATCCTATCTCAAAAAAGAAGGAATTTTAAATCCAAACATATAGATTAATTCTCATCTTAAGTGTGGAAATGTGTGTGTTTCTAATAACATGTATATAATATGCTCAGTTCATATATTGTCACTTGTTTGCGTATGTTTCAAGGATGATCATTTTTTACATCTTTCCTGAGAATTAAAAAATAAATATGAAGAAGAGTTAATTTTGGTTGACATTAAAAAATATATATATACAAGAAAAATTCTTCCATATTTCTCTAAATAATTTTGGAATAAGAACTTGCTGAATAAAAACTAGCTGAAAATGCTCTTCTGGTAGTAATTTAAATTATTCTAATAATATTATTCTAAAAAATCTCATAAAAATCGTGTAAAAAGTTAAATGAGAAATCAAGTCTAGACAGACAAAAATTTTTACAAATGTCAAAGCTAAGTTGAAATCAGGTTCAAATTATAAGGCTTTCAAATTTTTCATCCTATTTTATTGTTAATTTTTTATATACTATATTTTGATTTTTTCCTTCCACAAGTCTTCTCAAATCCTCCCATCTCCTTATCTTTCTAATTTTATATTTTTCATCTTTCTTTAAGAGCAAACAAAAAAACCCCACAAATATCCCACAAAACAAAAATTAAACAAATTAAGCAAAATATCAAGACAAAATGAAAAATAATAAAAAATGTCACAAAAGGTCAACAAAAATACCACTGATCTGTTTTGTGTTGGCCATATACTCTTTGGTATGAACTGTCAACATGCGTATATGGAAAATGGCCCATTATTTTACTGTCACTTGTATTATTCTGTATGAGCTCCACCAGTTCTGTGCTGCTGTCCGATCATATAAGCAGTAACATTAATTCATGGGCACCAGAAATGAGCTATAGAAAGTTTAGCTGGGATAGCTTAAAGATAATAAAAAATAGAGTGTAAATGAGGGGAGCAAGAACATTCTATTGTGGCAAATACTGCACTGAAATCTCAACAACAACAAAAAAGAAACGTTCTCAATGCCACAACTATAACCAGTGGAGAACAGGACTATTCATAGGATTTGAGGATTTGCTCTGTCTCCAGTTGCTCACAGTTTTGTTTGTTTTCCAGTTCCTTTTCTTTTCAAAATTACCCTGCCAAAAATTAATACATATATCTGAAGTCTGTGTTAAAATTATAAGGAAAGGAAGATTTCAAGGTAGCAGCACTGACTGGATACTGTGTCTGATCGGGACAGCTGTGGCTACAACGCTACTGACAGAACAAACTGCAGGCCCCAAAATACCAGCGTTTGTGTTTCCCAGATGATAAAAGAAAAAAAAAAAAAAAAGACTAAAATCCATAAACGACGTTACCGTCAAACAGATTGAGGCCTTTGGAGAAGCCGGTATAGAGGAAATGAATAAATCACTCAAAGAAATACAGAAAAATGCAAACAATCAGGTTAAGGAAATCAATAAAATGGTTCAAGATCAAAAGATGGACATGAAAACAATAAAGAAAGCATCAATGAGAATTTCCTGCAAAGAGGAAATTCAAGAAGAAAGCAAGAACTACAGAGGTTAGCATCAACAACAGAATATACCAGGCCATAGAGGAAGACAATGCAGCCAGTTCTGATGAGACCTGATAGGCTAGGGTCAGATAGAAGGGGAGAAGGAACTCCCATATCAGATTATTGGGGGAGGGGTGTGGGAGGAAAAGAGGGAGGGAGAATGGGATTGGGAGGGGACGAGAGAGGGGGCTACAGCTGGTATAAAAAGTGAATAAATTGTAATAAATAAATAATTTTAAAAAGGAAATAAAAGAGATGAAGGAAAGAATCTCAGATGTAGAAGATACAATAGAAGAAACTGATCTGTCAAAGAAAATACTAAATTTAAAAAAATCCTGACACAAAACATCCTAGAAATCAAGAACACCATGAACAGATGAAACCTAAGAATAATAGAAATAGAGGAAAGTGAAGATTACCAGCTGCAAGACCCAGAAAAAAATTTTTAACAAAATCATAGAAAAAAAAAATCCCTCCAATTTCAAGAAGAGATGCCTATAAGCATACAAGAGCCCTACAGAACACCAAATAGATTAGAAAAGACAAAAAAGAAATATACCGGAAAAGAAAATCATCTTCCCATATAATAAGCAACACACTAAATGTACAGAACAAAGAGAAATAGTAAAAGTTGTAAGGAAAAGAGGCCAAGTAACATAAAATGGCAAACCTATCAGAATCATACCTGAGTTTTCAGCACAGAACATAAAAGCCAGAAGGGTTTGGGCAAACCCTAAGAGACCAAAGATGCCAATCCAAACTACTATGCCCAGCAAAATTTTCAATCATCATAGATTGAGTAAATAAGATATTACATGACAAACACAAATTTAAATAGTACCTATCCACAAATCCACACATTAATAATGGAAAACTTAAACATCCCACTCTCACCAAAGGACAGGTTAACTAAACAGAAAGTAAACCAAGAAATAATGATACTAATAGAGGTCATGAATCAACTAGACCTAAGAGACACCTACAGAACTTCTCACTCAAACACAAAAGAATATACCTTCTTCTCAGCACCTGACAGAACCTTCTCCAAAATTGACCATATATATAGAAGGTCACAAAGCAAGCCACAACAGATAGAAGAAGATTGAATTGATCCTTTGTATTCTGTCAGACCACTAAGGACTAAAGCTGGACCTCAACAACAACAGAAATAACAAAAAGCCTACACACACAGAAAGGGAACAACTCTCTATTCAATGACAAGTGGGTTTGGGAAGAAATAAAGAAATAAATTAAGAACTTCTTAACATACCCAAACTTACGGGACACAAAAAAAGTGGTGGTAAGAGGAAAATTCCCAGCATTACGTGCCTTCATAAAGTGATTGGAGATATCTCATACAAGCAACTTAATGGCACACCCGAAAGTCCTGGGTGGGGGGAGGAGAAGCAGATACAACCAAGAGGAGTAAACAGCTGAAAATAAACTCAGATCTGAAATCAATGAATTAGAAATGAAAGAGAATAATTAAAAGGATCGATAAAACCAAGAGCAGATTCTTTGAGAAAATCAACAAGATAAACAAATCTTTAGCCACACTAACTAAAAGGCAGAGAGATACTATCCAAATCAACAAAATCAGAAATGAAAAGGGAGACATAAAAACAGATACTGAGGAAATCCAAAGAACAATTAGGTCTTACTTCAAAAGCCTATATGCCACAAAATTTGAAAGTCTAAATAAAATGGACAATTTTCTTGATAGATTTCACTTACCAAATTTGAATCAAGATCAGGTAAACAAATTTAATACTGCTATATCCTCTAAGGAAATAGAAGCAATCACCAAAGCTCTCCTAAGTAAAAAATCAAAAATACAAAACAAAACAAACAACAAACAAAAAAAACAGAGCCAGCTGGTTTCAGTGCATAATTCTACTGACCTTCAAAGAAGAGCTAATACCAATACTCTTCAAACTACTCCACAAAATCATTCTTTTAAAAACTCATTCTTTTAAAAACTCATTCTCACAAGCACCTTGACATCTAAACCACTCAAAGACCCAACAAAGAAAGAGAATTTCAGACCAGTTTTACTAATGAACATTGATATAAAAATACTCACAAACTAAATCCAAGAACACATCAAAGAGGGCTGATATCAGAATATATAAAGAACTAAATAAGTTAAAAAGCAATAAATCAAGTAACCCAATTAAAAAATGGGGTATGGAGCTAAACAGAGAATTCTCTGTAGAGGAATATAGAATGGCAGAGTTTCCAGTCCAGCGGGAGTTCAACGGGTGCCTAAGGAGGGGCGAAAAGAATGGGGTGGTGACAGGAGACACAAAGAATGAGAGCAAGTCTATAGTCTGATCTCGCTCTCGTTTATTTGAAAAATTTCACACAACTTTATAGGGAGAAGTCAGGAAGGGAAAATGTGTCAGCAATATAGTTTACAAAACATACAGGGTGATTAATGATGATGCAGAACACCGCAAGAATGTTTACTAAAAGAGATACTACAAGAATGTCAGCTAAGATATCTCAAAATGTCTAGCCTGACACACAGATGTCGCATAGGTTCCGGAAATATAAATCTCTCACCTACGACCTTGTTGCAGCTGTCTGTAACTTTCCACCAGCTGGCCTTGGCTCCCGGCAGCAGATAAACACTTAAAGAGATGCACAACATCCTTAGCCAGCAGAGAGATGCAAATCTAAACAACACTGAGATTTCACCTTACACCCATCAAAATGGATAAAATAAAAAACTCAAATGACAACACATGCTGGAGAGGTTGTAGAGAAAGGGGAACCCTCCTCCATTGCTGGTGGGAATTTAAACTGCTACAACCACTTTGGAAATCAATCTGGTGCTTTCTCAGACAATTAGGAATACTGCTTCCTCAAGACCCAGCTATACAACTCCTAGGCATATATCCTAAATTTGCTCAAGTACATAACAAGTGCATTTGCTCAACAATGTTTGTAGCAGCTTTACTTGTAATAGCCAGAATCTGGAAACAACCCAGATGTCCATCAATGAAGGAATGGATACAGTAATTGAAACTGTGGTATTTTTACACAATGGAATACTACTCAGCAATCAAAAGTGAAGAAACCATGAAATTTTCAGGCAAATGATGGGATCTAGAAAAGATCATTCTGAGTAAGGTATCCCAGAAGGAGAAAGATACACATGGTATATACTCACTTATATAGACCTATAAGATATGGTAAACATAATGAAATCTATACACCTAAAGAAGATAAACAAGAAAGAAGACCAAGGGTAAGATGATCAATCCTCACTTAGAAAGACAAATGGTATGGGCATTGGACATAGAAGAAAACAAGTAACAGGACAGGAGCCTACCACAGAGGGCCTGTGAAAGACTCTGCCTAGCTGTGTATCAAAGCAGATACTGAGACTCAAACCAAACCTTAGACAGAGTATAGGGAATCATAAGAAAGAATAGGGAATTATTATGATGTCAAGAGGATAGGAGCTCAACAGTACCAAATATATCTGGGCACAGGGGTCTTTTATGAGACTGTTTTTCCAACCAAGGACCATGTATGGATATAATCTAGAAACTCTGCTTGGATGTAGCCCGTGATAGCTCATTAACCAATTGGTTTTCCCTAGTAAGGGGAACAGGGACTATTTCTGACATGAACTCAATGGCAGGCTCTTTGACCTCCCTGCCCCCTCCCATGGGAGGAGCAGTCCTGCTAGACCACAGAGGAGGACTTTTCAGCTAGTCCTGAAGATACCTGATAAAACAGGGTCACATGAAAGGGGAGGAGGTCCTTCCCCATCAGTGGACTTGGAAAGGTGCAGGGAGGAGATGAGGGAGAGTAGAATTGGGAGGGAATGAGGGAATTGGATACAGCTGGGATACAGAGTTAATAAAATGTAAGTAATAATAATGAAAAAATCACAAAAAAGAGAAAAATATATCATTAAACATGACCAAGCAGGCTTTATCTGAGGCATGTAAGGGTGGTTTAATATACAGAAATCCATCAATGTAATCCATCATATAAACAAGCTGAAAGAAATAAAACCACATGATCATCTCCTTAGATGCTGAAAAAGCATTTGACAAATTCAACATCCATTCATGTTTAATGTCTTGGAGAGATCAGGGATACAAGGCACATGCCTAAAAATAGTAAAGGCAATATACAGCAAACCTAAAACCAACATCGAACTAAATGGAGAGAAACTTAAATCAATCTCACTGGAATCACAGACAAGACAAGGCTGCCCACTCTTTCTGTATCTCTTCCTTATAATACTGGAAGTCCTAGCCAGGGCAATCAGAAAACTAAAAGCTATCAAGGGGATTCAAATTAGAAAGGAAGAAGTCAAAGCACCACTATTTGTAGATGACGTGATAGTATACATAACTGACCATAAAATTCTACCAGGGAATTCCTATAGCTGATTAACACCTTCAACAAAATGGCTGGATGCAATATTAACTCAAAAAAAGAAAATCAGTAACCCTCCTGTATACAAAAGACTGAGAAACCAATTATAGAAACAATACATTTCACAATAGCAACAACAACAAAAAGCATAAAATATCTTGGTGTAACTCTAACCAAGCAAGCAAAAGACTTCTATGAAAAGAACTTCAATCTCTGGAGAAAGAAATTGAAGAAGGTATCAGAAGATGAAAAGATCTCCCATGCGTGATGATCCCATGTAGGATCAACAAAGTAAAAATGGCCATCTTACCAAAAGCAATCTACAGATTCAGTGCAATTCCCATAAAAATACCAACACAATTCTTTGTAGATCTTGAAAACACAATTCTAAACTTCATATGGAAAAAACAACAACAACAACCACAACAAAAATAAAACAGAATAGCTAAAACAATCCTACCCAATAAAAGGCCTTCCAGAGGAATCTGCATCCTTGATCTCAATCTTTACAATAGAATGACAGTAACAACAAACTACATGTTACTGGAATAGAAACAGACTGGTGGATTAATGGAATCAGATCAAAGACCCAGAAATAAGCCCACATACTTATTGACACTTGATTTTTTAAAAAATAGCCCAAACCATACAATAGAAAAAAGATATCATGTTCAACAAACAATGCTGATCTAACTGGATGTCTACATGTAGAAAATGTGAATAAGATCCATATCTCTCACCCTGAACTAAACCAACAACCAGATGGTTCAAAGACCTCAACATAAAACCAGACACATTTAATGTACTTGAAGAAAGTATGGGGGAAAACCTTGGACTCATTGGCACAGGAGACAACTTCCTGAACAGAACACTAACAGCACAGGCTCTAAGAACAATAATTAATAATAAATGGGACCTCCTGAAACTAAAGAGCTTCTGTAAAACAAAGGACACTGTCAACAGAACAAAACAGCCTACAGACTAAGAAAAGACCGTCACCAATCCTACATCCAACAGAGAGCTAATATCCAAAATATATGAAAAAAAAAACCTCAAGAAATTAAACACCAACAAAGCAAATAATATAATTAAAAATGGAGTACAGCGCTAAACAGAGTATTCTCAACATAGGAATCTCAAGTGGCAGAGAAACATTTCAAGAAATGCTCAGTGTCACTAATCATGGGGGAAATACAAATCAAAACAACACTGAGGTGCCATCTTACACCATTCAGAATGGCTAAGATCAAAAATTCAAGTGACTGCACATGTTGGTGAGGATATCGAGATATAGGAACACTCCACCATTGTTGGTGTGAGTGAAAACTTATACAACCACTTTGGAAATCAATCTGGCTCTTTCTCAGAAGTTTGGGAATAGCTCTACCTCAAGATACAGCTATACTACTACTGGGCATATACATAAAAGATGCTCCACCATTCAATAAGGACATTTGCTCAACTATTTTCTGGCTTTTTTCATAATAGCCTGAATCTGGATACAACTTATATGTCCCTCAACTGAAAAACTAATCCAGAAATTGTGGTATATTTACGCAATAGAATACTACTCAGCTATTAAAAACAAGAAAATCATGAAATTTGTAGGCAAATGGATGCAACTAGAAAAGATCATCCTGAGTAAGGTAACCCAAAACCAGAAAAACATCATGGTATATACTCACTTATAAACAGATATTGGCCATATAATGCAGAAAAAACGTACTACAATCCAGATGCCTAAAGAAGCTAAATAACAAAGAGGACTCTAGGTAAGATGCTTCTCATTCAGAAGGATAAGTAAAATAGACACCAGAAGAGGTTGAAGAAAGGGAACAGGACAGGAGCCTACCATAGATGTCCTCTGATAGACCCCACCCAGGAGGGATTTGAAGCAGATGCTAAGACTCACAGCCAAACTTTGTGCATAGCACTGGTAGTCTAATGGAAGAACAGTGAGGAAGCAGGGAAAATACCTGAAGCAGACAGGAGCTTATAAGGAGACCAACAAAGCCAACAAATCTATGGCCAGGGTTTCTGTAGAGGCTGATGCACCAACCTAGGACCAAGGACAGAGAGGACATAGACCCCTGCTGAGATGTAGCCTGTAGGCATCTCAGTCTTCATGTGGATCCTGTAGTAAGGGGAGCATGACCTGTTTTTGACATGGACACTGATGCTCACTTTGATCACTTCCCTCCGGTGCAGCATCCTTGCCAGGCCATAGAGGAAGAGGATGCAAGCAGTCCTAATGAGACTTGATAGGCTGGGATCAAATAGTAGGGGAGGGGCTAACCTTTCTGAGGACTAGGGAGGTAGATAGTGGAGGATGAGGGAAGGAACATGGGACCCGGAGGAGGTCACAATTGGGATGTAAAGTTAATAAATTATTTTAAAATGAATACATTAATAAATAAATAATAAAGAAAGAAGGAAAGAAGGGAGGAAGGAAGGAAATAAAGAGAAAAAATAAAATTATAAGAGAAATAGAATACTTTATCCCAAAGCCTGCTCACTATTTTTGTTTTTTCTCCCTGTACACTAGCCTTTGCAATATAAAAACAAAATGTGAAATCTGGGCCCAGGGGTCTTTTCTGAGACTGCTACTCCAACCAAGGACCATGTCTGCATGGAGATAACCTTGAACCTCTGCACAGATGTAGCCCATGGCAGCTCAGTCTCCAAGTGGGTTCCTTATTAATGAGAACAGGGAATGTCTATGACAGGAACTCAGTGGCTGGCTCTTTGATCACCTCCTCCTGAGGTGGGGAGCAACTTACTAGGCCATAGAGGAAGATGATGCAGCCAGTCAGATGAGACTTGATTTGCTAGGGTCAGAAGGAAGGGGAGGAGGACCTCCCCTAGCAGTGGACTTGGGGAGGGACATTGGAGGAAATGAGGGAAGGAAGGTGGGATTGGGAGGGGATGAGGGAAGGGGCGATAGCTGGGATACAAAGTGAATAAACTGTAATCACTATAAAATAAAATAATTTTAAAAAACAAAATATGTTTGTTCTACAAGTCTACTTCTCAAAATTAGGATAAGGTATCTGGAGATAAACTATCTGGCAAAAAGGACCTAAGAGATAAATTAGGCTATCCCAGGCTTCACATGTCTTGTGTTCAAAATGAGAACAATTAAAATTAACACCACAGATTATTGTTGTGCTCCAAAAAGTTTTCGTACACTCAAACAATGAGAAAGCATCATTTCCCAGGAAATTTCCGGGGTCAAAAGAATGGCTAGTCTTGCTATCACTAATATGCTGTAATGAGAACTTTTACTTTTCTCCAGCGCAGAGACCTTGACCTTCCTCTATCTGCTAGACTCCTTTTATAGTAAAATTCTAAAGGCCATACTCCTTCCTCTTGCACTAATTCTTTGCTATTTTTCTAAAATCCTGGAATTTTTTTTCAAAAATATAATAATTTTAAACAATGAAGCAGTATAACTTTGGCTTTTGATAGAATCAAGTTAAACCTGATTGGTGTCCCTGGGTCACAGTGTCTAATTTCATATGGGAAAGATACTCGCCTTTCTTTGGTGGTGGTGGGGGAATAGGTTTTTTTGTTTTGTTTTGTATAGTCCCAGCACTAGCTCTGTAGACAAAGGTGACTTTGAACTCAGAGACACACCACCTGCCTCTGCTGCTGCGTGGTAGGATTAAATGTACTGGCCTTAATTAGGGTTACAATTTTTGTACTGAAAAACCATGACCAAAAGCATCTCAGGAAGAAAGAGTTTTGCCCACAGTTCCGTATCCTGTCCACAATTAGAAGCAGTAAGGGCAGAAACTCACACAAGGTAAGAACCTGGAGGTAGGCCACACAGGAGCTACTCACAGGCTTGCTCCTGGTGGCTTGCTCAGCCTGCTTTCTAATAGAGCCCAGGACCTCTAACCCATGAAATGTACCACCTATAATAGTCTGGGCCCTCCTTAATAAATATTAATTAAAGAGAATGCACAACAGGTTGCCTACGGTTCAGTCTTGAGGAGAGTTTCACAGCTGATGTTCTGTCTTCTCCTGATGACTCTAGTGTGGGTCAAGTTGACATTAAACTGGCTGGCATACTAAGCAAGCTTCAGTTTCTATAGAAACAGAACAATGCTTGCATTACAGGGTAGGATCAAAACCAGGCTTAGTGCATAATGACACAAACCAAACCACTGTTATGTTCTGAGTACGGTACTTCTAATACATGGTTGTTTTCATTTCAGAAGATTTCATATGCCAATCAATGTTAATTACACCAAGTACTTTAAGAGAAAAAATAGGAGTATATCTGACTCTTTACCCACAGCTCTTCAGCTTTTGAAGGAGCAAGGAACCTTAAATGAGCTGGTACAACTGCACAGCAGGATAAATTACAAATTAGTAAAAACTTAATCAGTACCTATTCACCAAAAAATGAAGAACTAAAAAATAAAAAAAAATGAAGAACTAATGCAATGGGTCTATTTATTTGGATTTATAAAAAATTTAAAGACCCTTAAGTCTGTCTAAAATATATGTAAAGCTTTTTAAAAGGAGGACTACATGAACAATTCTATTATTGTTATTGTTATTATTATTACTGTGTTGTGTGCATGTCTCTGTGTGTGTGCATGTATGACATGTATGCAGTGGTGAGCAGACTTCACTGAGTCAGTTTTCTCCTTCAGCCTTTGCCATGTGCTCCAACTCTGATGCGTCATCAGAGGACAAGTGCCTTCAGTTCACTCACCTGCAAAGATTACAATAAGTTTTGCTGATTATTAAACTTCTTTAAATGTGCATATAAGACTGATTTATATTCAAATAATTAGGACAATATTAGCCGTATCAAAAGTTTGTCCCCATCAAAAACATTCCTTCATTTTCATAATAGGTACGTACGTATGCACAGTGACACATATTTGCACACAAGCATGTTTTACTGTTAGGCAACATAACTCACACAAAGTCTTGTTTTTAGGGCAAATTAATTACATTCTTCAAAAAACATAATGGCATGTCTAATATCTGTATTTAAAATTATTATGAATATAACTTCTGTTATCGACCATGACTGGAAAAACATGCAAGAATTGTTAAAGTACCCAATTTAGTCACATTATTATGTAAGAACACCACAGCAGTTGACATTGTATTGTTGACTTTGTGTGTATGACAGTGTGGTTTATGTTAATTGTATGAGATTTTCTTGTAATACCGTATTTGTTTGTTTATCATGAAATCTTGACAATCTGTTGAGATCAAACTGGGAATTCTAGAAATCAATGATAGATAGTGTGAGAAATCTTTAACAAAAAAGTTGTCTGTATTCTATGGACTGAAGAACATCTGCAAACATGCATCAAATATATTTGAAAGATATGGAAATGTTACAGCAGGTATGAAGGTTCCAGAGGAAGCAGGGCTTAACGGCCACCTCCCTTCTCAGAAGGGAGCCTGGTTTTGTTAAATGTTTGTATTTTACAGCCATGTTGTGACTGATCTCCAGGTTGAGAAGAGCAGTCACCTATGAACTCAAGCATTAGACTTAAATCTGTGGTGTAGAAAGACCTATCAAGAGGATTTTTTTTAACAGTTTTGGATATAATGATTATCAATCTGAATTTTTGTAACTGATCATTTACCCAGTGATATATGAATTGACTGTCTTGAGAGTTCAGAACATTCAATATGAAGTTTATTCTAGACAACTAACAATGTTACTTCTGTATGATTTAACAGCAACATTACATAAGCTTGCTTACATTCACATTTCAGTCTTCTGCATGAAGTTTATTTCATTCTGGAGATATATTTTTAATATAAAATCAGAGGTCAGTTTTTATATTTCCAATTGTAAAATATTTAATTATACTATTATTAGAATAATAGTATTTTTCTATCTAAACAATCTAAAGTAAGATTTTTCAAATATTTATCCAGTTAATAAGGCTTTATATAAATATATGATAATCTCCTTCAGTATTACTTTAGAAACATATTTATGCAGCAATGCATTTCAAATGCACTGGATTGATTTCTCCACAGGGTTTGCATGTCATAGCATTTTGTAACCTACCTACTAATGTACAGTGCATTAGACAACTTTGCCTTGCATCATCAATTAGAAAAAAAAAATAACCAAAATAGTTTGCCTTCCAAATTGTTAGCTGCCCCAGTGCTGAAAGCCAATGATGTGTAGAAAAGAAAACCCTCATAACTCCTTGCCTGATAAATGAATAGGGAGAATTTGACAGATCAGAACGAGATGAAGCAGCCTAAAACATTTGGCACAATGTGCGTCTGGCATACAGAGACTGCCTGTCAAATGCCTATGACTCCATACAGCAGCTAGGGACCCTATGGAGCAGCAGATGGGCCATTAAGGTAGTATTAATGTGGATGCCATCAGTTTTCAGTTCTGACTGGGACATACTCTTTGGAACTATGAGCAGCTGCTGCCATTTATTGTGACAGCTTCCTGCTAACTTTTGCCAACTGGCACAATTTGAGTCTTTGTACCTGAGCTATTAAATGTGTGACTTCCACCATTTTATTCCTCCAGAGAATGCTTTTAATAATCCTCTAAAGAAAGAAGGAAGCATTTATCACCCAAGTGAATATATGTACTATGCGTTTCTATTGTACGAGCTTTCATTTCAGTGTTAACAGAGCTTACATTAACGTGTCCTTGTTAAAACCTCACATGGATCTTTTCAAATATATGGAAATATAAACTGAAAATAATCACTCATATTAATTCTAAGTCTTTAATTTAAAATTGATGTATTTGTTAATAACCTAGAGCCTTTGTCTTTTGAAATACACTCCCTAATGAGCAAATAAAATAGTCACATTAAATAAAGTAACATATCAACCCAGCAAACGTAAATTATCTTGTGATTTTTATAAATATGCATAAATGTATTTTCTCAATATGTTTAGACATAACTAGTTTCACGTATATTAGGAAATTTTAAGTGTATGAATGGATTTGAAGCTCTGTATTTATATACTATCTCCACTGTACATCATGAAGAATGCATGATAATGACAAGAATTGTGCATTACACAGCTACAGAATAATTTTCATTGTAATGCAACCCAACTATTGGTAGAAGTCACCCTTTACTGCTTTCCTTTTATCCAGCTAGAAGTCGAGGTGTACATCACATCATTTATTATTATGTCAGGGAAGAAAGCTCTCAGTAAAGCACATGGTTTGTCAGACAATAAAAACCGCAGCAGATCATTATAAAAATGGCTGGAAGACATATTCATTATGCTGGGGTACCCGTGTCTTCTGCTTCAAATATTCCCAATAATCTGTGCATTAAATTTCTAAATAGATCTCATTCTTTTAAGAATATACTTCACAGTCTGTCTATTTGTATGTGTATACACAGAGAGAGATCACACATGCACACACAAGCATGCAAACACAGGCAGACACACACACACCACTGTATCTTAAGGCATTTAAACATCCTATTCTCTTCCCAATACCTGCAGTAATGAAATGCATCTTTTATAAAATGTAAAAGATAGAATTTGCAAAAAGTGTCGACCTTAATAATATGACATGGACTGTGAAATAAATGATGTGAAAGATGCCCTTCGTTGCACCTAGAGGAAATATAAGAAATGGTCTCACAAATCAACACAGAGTGGTTAGAGATTTGTTACCTAGAGGCTAGTGAACTCTCAGAAATTCCTTCACTGAGAAGGATATCTGACAGAATTTGAGACTCCAAATATGAGCTAAGTATTTGATGGAAGTCAGTGCATTTATGTACAAAAGTGAGTTTTCATGCACATTTAATTTTTAAAGTACATGGATTAGAGGGTGTTATTTTAGGACAGCTCCAAAGAAGGAAGCTTATATTATAAAAATCAATCAAAAGAACAATATTACTGGATGTGTGATTTGAAAGGAAAGCAAAATTTCTTTATTAAAATGTAACATCTGAAAAAAAAATTCTGATAGAAAAACCCTTATTTAAGTTTTAATATCTCAGCCTAAATATAGTACTTGATGTGTTTATTTATCAGAAGTTTTATGATCTTTTATGTATGTGGTTTTCTAAACATACTTTATCTTACCTCAGTTACCATATGCATATAAATGCTCTTGTTCACTTAATTTAGGTAATTTTAGTGACTCAGTTACTGTGCAGTAGCTAATTTTATAACCCTCTTTTAGACTTAAAATTTGTTTTCAATTTGTGTAAATATTCACAATATCTAAGTTGAATTTTGTTTGATATCAGTTCCCAATTAAAGGTGGCCCTACACACTATATTATAAAGACAGCCTAAAGATGCAGCTGGAACAGACATGATAAAACAAGAGCACTATGGATATTTGATGTTTGTAGCAATGTTATTTATCAGAGTGTTTTACAGGGCTCTGTATACAGCTTTTTTTCCGCTATTTGATGTCAAAACCAAAGCCCAGAATAGTGACCCACCACAGGTTCCCCACTGAATGAAAACGAGGAAGTGCATAGAGACCAGAGAGCCTGGAGATTAACATCTTTAAGAGGAACTTATAGTTTTGCAGTGTACTGGCACAGTGGGCATGGCAGCAGATCACAGGGGATCACAGCCACGTGCCTTCCAAGAAGGGCTAAACTCAGAAAGAGCCATGGGAAGTTGTACTTGACCCGTCTCACTTTACCTTCACTTACTGCCTTGGAGTGATTTTGTATTGTAAAATCTCATTTTCCTGTATTGTATTTTTAAGTCTAAATATGTTTGAGTGAAAATCAAAGGACATAAAGGCTAGCTATCTATTCTAGTGAGTTATTAAATAATTCTTTTAAAAATATGATTTCAAAGAGTAAAATAAAATGTTATGTTGTTGGTTAGGGCAGAAAATATGTTGATATATTAAAGAGTCATGTTTGAGGATGTTTATTAAAACTAAGAGTAAGTAGTTTTAGCTTTTCAGTACTTTCTATGGGAGTGGTTTCATAAACAGCTGCATGCTACTGTGGAACAAGGCTGTAGTCATTGGTAGTCACACTAGGACTGGTTTCTACTATGCTCGTCAAAGGCAGAAATGGGGAAAATGCTTTACTAAAACTCTATGCACAGAACCTACAATCTTATATCTTCTGAGAAATATTTCTACATAGGTCTCACTTATATGTGGAGTCTGGTGAAACCATTCTATCTAAAGAGATATTTCACTAAAGAAGGAAAACATGAGAAGAGTCTAGGAGCTTAAATAGACAATATGTTTTAAGGTTGGTTAATTTTACTAAAAACATGTACATTTTTTATGCCATACATCATCAAATGACAGTCTCATTATTTTTAGAAATCAAGACAATGAAAGACATCCATGGTCTGAAGACAACAGATCGATATTTTATATTGTGTAAAGAACCTGTCCCTCAAACAATTAGATTGCTGTAGTAGCAGCATTTAATCATCAAAACATGATGCTTTAAGTCTTATTTAAGTAGGTGAATAATTTGAAAACAAACACATTATAATAGAAAGAACTGACTAAGGATTGAGTACTTTCCTTACCTTCTTCCTTGTTGTTTAGCTTCTTTGGGAGTATAGATTTTAGTATGTTTATCTTCTATTATATGGCTAATATCTACTTATAAATGAGTATATACCATGTGTATCTTTCTGCTTCAGGGTTACCTCACTCAAGATGATCTTTTCTAGTTTCCACCATTTGCCTGCAAATTTCATGATTTTCTTGTTTTTAATAGCTGAGTAGTAGTGCGTTGTGTAAATGTACCACACTTTCATATCCATTCCTCAGTTGAGGGACACCTAGGTTGTTTCCCGGAAAGGTGCTCAATCCTTATTCAGAAGGACAAATTCGACAGACATTGGAAGCAGAAGAGAGGGAACTGGGCAGGAGCCTACCACAGATGACCTCTTAAAGACTCTACTGATTGCGGTATTGAAGCAGAGGCTGAGAGTCATAGCCAAAATTAGGGCAGAGTGCAAGGAATCTTATGAAAGAAGGGGGAGATAGAAAGACCTGGAAGGGATAGGTGCTCCAAAAGGAGATCAAATGAGCCAAAAACTACTGAGCTCTGGGGACCCTACAAAGACAGGCCCCAAAGAAGGACAATGCATGGAGAGGACCTAAAACCCCTGCTCAGATGTAGCCCATAGACTCAGTCTCCAAGTAAGGTCCATAATAAAGAAAACAGAGGTTTTCTCTGGCATGAACTCAGTGACAGGTTCTCTGATCACCTCTACCTGGGGAATGCAGCCTTGCCAGGCCACAGAGGAAGAAAAAGCAAGGAGTCCTGATGAGACCTGATAGGCTAGGGTCAGATAGAAGGGGAGGAGGACCTCCTCTATCAGTGGACTGGGGGAGGGGCATAGAAGGGAAAAAGGGAAGAAAGGTAGGATTGGGAGGAGAAGAGGGAGGGGGCAACAGCTGGGATACTATTTGCTACTCCAGTTGACTATGAAATACTATTTGCTAAGCAAGTACATTTCTGTTAGGTGTAAAAATACTTCTAAAACATGACTCTATCAGGTCTGGTTAAATAAAAAAAAAAAAATCTAGCAAATTTCCTTCTAGATAATTGCCTTTACCAGATGTATGGGCCTATTTTTGGGCATTAGCAGTTGACAAACAATGGCATTTCTCTCATACATACTTACTTTCCTGTATGTCATGAGTAGGAAGAAAGTGATGTTGAAAGCACATTTAGTATTTACATTATGGTCATCATAAACACAAAAGCTTCAAGTGCTTTCTAGTCTCTCAAGTATCAACAACTTGAGAGTAGAATATATTGTTTGTAGCTTCTTTTATTTGAAAATAATTAGAGTAACAATAAAAGGGGGAAGAGTTGCTAGGTAAGTTATGTAATAAGAATGACTACTTGAGTGTTAATTCTTCGTAATGAAATGTTTGCTGAAATGTGTTTGTATTCTCTTTCTGCAATGGAATATGTAAAGGGAAGAGTAAAAAAGGCAAGGAACTATTTCCTTGTGCCATCTTGGGCAAAACAGAGTGGAAAAAATTAAGCTACAGTGAGTAAATGTGACTTTTTTAAGGTGCCTGGAAAGGCCTGTGAAGAGAGTAGGTAGGTACCGCAGCTTGCTGTACAAGCATGAGGACTCCACAACCCTCACGTAAAGAGTGGGATAGAGATGATTCTTTCTTACTGCCACAGTGCTGAAAGGTAGTATAAGCTGAAAATGGTAGGTTGCTAAGGAATGCAGGCTGCCAGTCTACACACAGATTCAAGAGAACAAGAGTGTGAGTAGGACACCTGATACCCTCCTGTGGCCTTGCACACATACACAAGCACATGAATCTCATACAGGTATACTCAGGAAATGCATGTATATAAATTTTACCTCAATTAAAAATTACAGCTATACAGTGTGTAAATATGCATTATAGACAGACTTTTTATATATTTAATATACATATATTTGGAAATATATGATGTATATCATATATTTAATATGCAGAAGGAAAAAAAAGACTTTTCCAAGGATTTATAATATGAAGGGTAAGTTGTGCCTTGTGTTCTTCAAGTCAAACTTTCTAGGCATGTTTAGAAAGAGAATAGATATGAAAAGGCTTTTAGAGAGTACATCCAATTTCCATCGCTGTAAAAAGCCTCTTTCTGTGGAGAACTCACAGGACAGAACACCCTGCTCTGACTTAAAATAAAATGTGTGAGTGGTACAAAAAGTAATTTTGTTGTGAAGAGACAATTCTTCAAATACACTAGCAAAAATGTCCAAAATACTATCTTCTGTTACCTTTTAATTGGTATGATCTGATTTTTTCAGAGCAATAAGACTCTCACTCACACTCTTTGCATTTGCACTGCCCTCTTTTGAGAACTGGAGTGTGCTGTGTGAGGTAGACGAGGTGTGATGTCCGTGATAGTGGGCTTACGGCTATGTTGTAAAATTCTTTCTGTTGGTGTAAAGAGTATCTTTGTGTGATGATAAATGCTGGATAAATATGAATTTTGTATGAAGTCACTGGTGGAAAATAGAATTTAAATCCTCTTAAGGTGTGGCATTCAGGACTCTCTCTTTTGAAATACAGTTTCCAGCAGAGTGCTGACCATCCCAGGTGGAAGCTGTAACTGAGGCGCTTTCTCCAGTGGCCACTACAGTTTTCAAATTCACATATTACTTAGGTTATGCTTAAAGTTTTAATGCCATTTAATTAATACTGGTAACATTACATCAAGGATGCAATAGGGTATTTAAAAGAGACAATAATAAAAGTACAAAGATAATCTTGATTCCAGGCAATGAAAAATGTGTCATGATTTCTAATACATATATTAATAATGTCTAATGAAAAAATTTTCTCAGATCTTCATAGGAAAATAAATAGATTGATATCCCTAAATTGTTATCATTTATAGCTAGAACTTACCTGGTAAGAAGACTTTTCCAATTTTAAGATTTTTAATTTTCCAGAAATAACTTTTGCTGGTTTTTAAGTTCTGTAGGTTTGTGTCTCTGATCTAGTAACATTCATAAAGTTGGAAAAGCCGAATTCTTCATTGAGCAGTTGTTATGTTCTCTTATGTAGTTTGTGTTTTACTGTCTTAATATTCTTAAGTATCTTATGAAAAATATTTTAAAAAACACTGACCCATTATGCTAATGCAATTTTATTCTGTGGATGTATACTAGAGATTTTTGATCCAGTACAGCAGTGTAGTAGAGATGGAGACATTTGAATGAGTATGCAATGGCAAAGGATGACTGAAGAAACCAGCAGTGTCCAGGAATGTTCAAAAATATGCCTGTGCTCAAGAAAAACACATGCACTCCTCTTTCATGAGACTCAAGAGATTATAGTCTCAAATATTATGTAGTGTAAATTTCATTCTACAAAATTGCATTTATGCCTCCACTTTGGATCTTTTGTTGTACATTGGTGCACTTCGTATGTAACAAGGAAGTAGAAAATGTTACATGTTTTCCGTGTTACTGCTGGGGAGTTCACTGAAGTGTGATGGTATGGTAACAGATAATCAAGATGTCTAACAACTTTTAAATTAAGTTCTAAACTTAAATTTGTCCTTAACTGCTGAAGTCTCAAAAAAGATGATGATATTTCAAGGAGTGTTAGAATTCTGAAACAATGAAATAAAAATTATACTAGTTTTAGAGTTTGTGTTCAATAATATAATGCAATTTTATATGAAACAATAAAATAGCAGAAAAACCAAGATCTCAGAACAACAGAATGATATCAAATTTTATTATATATTTTATATACAGAAAACACATGAAAATTGTATTTATGTTATAAAATGTTTCAATATTAGCAAACTCATTTAAGTGTATACACCACTAAATCAAAAGCACAAGAATTAATAAAATTTAACAGCTAAGGAGCTCATTGTTGTTTAGTTTAGTTTAATTTAATTTATTTTAAGACGGGTCTCCACTATGTTTCCCTGACTGGTCGAGAACTCTCTTAGGTAGACCAGGCTCTTCTTGAACTCATAGAGATCTGCCTGCCCATATCTCCCAAGTAATATAATGAAAAGCTTGTGCCACTAGGTCTGGCATTTATCCTTGTTTTAAAGATGAGCACATAGGAGTTGTACATCAACATCACTGAGTGGTTATTGTATCTCATCCTATAAAATTATGACTATTTTAAGCCACTCTTTTTTTCATTTACCTAGTGGTAATTTCTCCCATAAAAATTCATAACTTTTACTTTTGAGAAAAAAGTGCTAATTTAAAAGTTGTAAACAACCTATCATTCTGTTCTATATGTGTATTAAGAAATTGGTATATGCTAAATAAAATCTAGAGATTAAACACAAATCTATTTTTTGGTGACTAGATCTCTTCAAATATTTGGAAAACTATTTGCTAATATCAATGACATTTTGCACTTTAGATTTTATTTTTAATAAATTTCTAAACAATTTAATAAAATTTAAACTTTCCAGTATATAAAGAATGAATATATTAATTACCATAAATCCCAGAATATAGGTACAAAGATTTACATGTAAACAGGTTATACATGTGGACATGTACTTATATACATACGTGGAGAAGTGATACTACACACCATAGAAGACATCAGCTTTGGTAGGTTTCAGCATTTGCAGTTATTCTGGATCATTATTTGTATCTGTGTTCTAGGGAGAGGAGTCTCTGAAAAATAGCTAGAATTTTTTTCATTTTTTATTACTTTTGTTTATTTCAGATTTTTTTAACTTTATTTTTTTGCAATTTATTAACTTTATATTCCAGTTGTAGACTCCTCCCTCATCTCCTCCAGATGCCACTCTCCCTCCCTCTTCCTCCCCTATCCCTCTCCCATAGTCCACTGATAAAGGAAGTCCTCCTTCCTTTCTATCTGACCCTTGTCTATCAGGTCCTATCAAGTCTTCCTGGATACTCTTTCTCTGTGGAATGGCTAGTTTTTTAAGGTGAAGGTTGGAATTACATTATCCTCCCTTTATACCAACTCAGATATTGAATGGTCTTTCACATACAATTTAAGTTAAAGTTTTGATGCCACTTTGAGTCATACACAATGGATAGCTTTTTTAAAAAAATCAGAGAATTTGTGTAGCTTCTTTATAGCCTTCTCCACAATGACGGATCAAAACAAGACTGATTTAGTGGTGCTTTGACTTTTGCAGCATCCCTACATCTTCTGAATTACTGTGAGAGCAGGTATGGTTGTCAAACTATCAGATGGATCAAGATTAATCTTTAGATTTTACTTTTGAGGACATTTATAGCAGTCACCATCATAATTCTCTAGTGTATCAAGGATACCCATAAGAGAGCATTCTTGGTCAACCAACTACCTAAGAATGTGCTGGAATAGGCTTTCGCAAATCCTCTTGACTATTTTCAGAAGGGTCTCTATTGTCAAACTCCATTATAGTCCACAAAATGGTGAATCAATAGAATAAAATGAGGCCGAAGTTAGACAGTGTAATAGCAATGTTTGGTTCAATAGCCATTTGTAATTTAATATATATTTTATTCCTAGAGGGAAGTCATTAAGCTCAGGTATCTGTTATACTTTGGGTGGCAGAATGAAATTATATGTACCAGTTTATGTTTGCCAAATTAAGTGACTTCTCTGTCTAAACATAGGTAAAGGAGTAAAAGTAGAATTTCACATTCATGTAGGTTTTTCTCTAATGCCTGTTTTGAACCATGTAATCTGTCATCTATATTTACAATGTAACATGTTTACTAAAATGTGTTTCCCCTGCATTTATATGTGTAGAATGTTGCCTCAAACTTCACAATCAACTTTTGCCCCAGTTCTTTCAATCCACAAATTTATGAAATTGAGGAAGGGAACATTCTACATATACAGTGTATCATAAAGTTCATTTTTGGCATTATAAGAAATACCTTTCATTCATACAGAAATGAGGAGCCTGTTGGGTTTCTGTGGTCATGAGTAGCTAATCATCTTCCTCCTGATATGGAACAGATTTCAAATTTATTTTGTTTGTACGTATTGCAATGGGTCAATAAAGTACCCATTGCGTATGCTATTGTCTGGAATTAACTGAGCAGCGGCATCACAAAGGGATTGCTGCTTTCGGGTTTGTGAACAAGTAGTGGATGCCGCTCTTGGTAAGCGGAGGGCTTTACAGATCAGTTTAACAAATTTCCAAATGTTTTATGACTCAAGTGATCAGGCATTAGGACTCATTACTCTTAAGTATTTTTTTTCTCTTCAAGGCTTACTTCCCACTTTTACTCATTCAACTGAAACAATTAGATTCACCAGGAGAAATGGATAATGTCTTTTCAAACCATATTTCCCATAACACTTAGTTTCCTGCAGCAAATCATTAAACAGTCAACAGTCACATTTAGCTTTTAGTTTCTATACAACTACAAGTAATTATTTTAAAGGGCAAAGTGAAGTTTTTTTTCTTTACTACCAAATATTTTCTCCTGCCCCCAATTAGACAGACAGGTTATTAAAGAAATCACTCTGCTTCATTGCAACTTATACTTGCTTTTTGTTTCAGTGTACTGGGAGTCGATAGCAAATGCCATGAAAGTTCCTGGGGCAAGGAAGAGAAGAGGGTTCACTTTGTGAAGAAATAAATGACTGGTTGTTGATATGTAATATAATAATGGAACTACTCTTAATAAGATGAGCACCCAACAATTATATTACCTAGGAAACTACATCATCCAGAGTTGACAAATTATTGAAACACCCCGAAATGCCTTTTGTTTCATCTCCAAAATATAAAGCAAGTACACTGCAGTGACATGATTTTTTTTTCCTGGCACCTTTCCATAGCCAATTCCATTCATGCAGAAAAAGGATGAAATTCCATCATCCGAGCATGACATCTCAAAATTCAGACTTAATGAGAGCTTTGGCAGCTTCTGTCGAAGGCAGACAGTGATTAACAAAACACTTCAGAGTACAAGGCACAGCAGTGCTCAAAGAAAACAGTGATGATCTCCACTTAATTGTAGAAAAGCCCAAAGCATCTGCCAGCCGAGGAGAGCAGGAGCCATAAGGAGCTGCTGCTCAGATAGACTGTCATCTCCAGAGATCAACAACCATATGCTCAGCTCAAGCACAAACTCCAAAGAAGTTAATTTTCTGACAAAATACAGGGATAAATATGACATTCAAACAAGTGTGCTCACTCATCCTGAACACACGTTCATCTGCACCCATCAGATTTATGCATCGTTTAAACACAAGCAAATATAATTTGTTTGGAACACAAACATTGCTGCACGAGTACAGGTATAATTAATCTTTGTCTGCTCCACAGGCTCTTGTGTTCTACTGGCTAACCACGCTTTCAGTAAACTTTTGATGAATGAAGAAGTCACTTGTTGCTGCTTATCTGCGTATATACCACGTTCCTTCATATTTTAAAATAAACGCATGGTTTTGACATCAAGCTAAAACATCCTCTAGTGTACCTGTTATTTGAAATTTGTATACTTACATATATATATATATATATATATATATATATATATAGAGAGAGAGAGAGAGAGAGAGATAGACACATATTACTATGAATATGTGTATGTTCAGAGAATCTAGCATTGACAAGATTTGCATATACAAACTTCAAATCATTTCTCTATTAAGCAGATCTTATCTTTTATCTACCTGTGTATATATTGATCTCTCATCTATCTATCTATCTATCTACATATATATTTATATACCTATACACTTATCTTAAGCTGCACAACTCATTGGGTTGGGTTCTGACAAAACCTATTTATGGTAGAGCTTAACAAATAAAAAGACAGATTTCTATCTGGGATGTAAAAGCCTTACTTGGTAATGTTTGTAGAGTTTCCTGTAGGTATCTTAACTTGCATCTATTTTAATTGCAAATAATTTAAATTTAAAAACAGAGTTAAGAGGGTTTTCAAAAAAGGAGTTGGGGGCACTGGGTAGAGCATATAGCCCAGCAGTAGAGTCTTTGTGTGCATTTGACCCTGGGTTCAAACTCCCATGTAGAAAAGAAAGAAAGAAAGAAAGAAAGAAAGAAAGAAAGAAAGAAAGAAAGAAAGAAAGAAAGAAAGAAAGAAAGAAACAAGTTTGTATTCTCAAATATTTTATTTTTAAAAATGATCAGGAAGGCAAACCTTATGTTACCCAGTATTTTGACATGGAAATAGCCATTGTAAGACTTCCTCAGAAAATGCAACATGTAGCATCAGATGGACTGGAGTCAGCACACTATTAAGTGTGCATGCCTTGAAAACAGGTGTTTGATTTAGCATTTGTACACTAGCCAAACTGCAGTGAAATTTTCGGAAGTGAGCAAACACAATCTTTATATAAACTAAAGAGCATCTGGCAGGAAACAAAGTGCTTCAATAGCAATCCTAACTTCTACTGTAAAGACTCCTGATATACTTCTCAAAACAAGGATTGCATTTCTTTGTTTGAATCATCAGCTTCTCCCAGTACACATTGAAGAGTAAGCATCTTGGTTGTATGTGTAGCCACTCTCTTTATTTCTAAAGTCTCAATACAGGGATATAGCTATAGCTCTGTAGTGCAGTATTTGCCCAGCATGTATGAAGCACATCCTTAGTATCACAAAAATAATTGTAAGAATATAAGTAATAAGATGAAGAAAGAAGACTGAAACACTATTGGCACATCTGTGTTCAATCTTGCTTACAACGTATGTTAACAGATGAAGTTGATGGGCAACTGGGTTCTCATATGGGTTTCCTAGTAAGGTGAAGGGGGCCTGACTATGACATGGACTCTGTTGCCTGCATTTAAAAAAATTAAGGTTTTTAATTTTAATTGTTATTATTTATTACAATTTATTTACTTTGTATCCTGACTGTGGGCCCCTCCCTCTTCTCCTCCCAATCCCACCGTTCTTCTCACTTCTCCCCTTATTCCCTTCCCCTAGTTCACTGATAGGGGAGGATTTCCTCCCCTTCTATCTGACCTTAGCCTATCAAGTCTCATCAGGACTGGCTGCATTGTATTCCTCTGTGGTCTGGCAAGGCTGCATCCCCCAGGGGGAGGTGATCAGAGAGCAGGCCACTGAGTTCATGCCAGAGACAACTCCTGCTCCCCTTACTAAGGAACTCACTTAGAAACCGTCCATGGGCTACATCTGAGCAGGGCTTAACTTACAGGTCCTCAGGGCCCAGTTTTTCTCTGTCTCTGTCTCTGTCTCTCTCTCTCTCTCTCTCTCTCTCTCTCTCTCTCTCTCTCTGTGTCCCCTCCAGGTCTATCTTCCCCTTCTTTTATAAAATTCCATGCATCTGGCCAAAGTTTGACTATGAGTCTCAGCTTCTGTGTTGATACCTCAGTGAGTGGAGTCTTTCAGAGGCCCTCTATGGTAGGCTCCTGTCCTGTCCCTTGTCTTCTCTTGCTTCTGATGTCTATCTTAAAGTGATTCTCATTCATTTGATATACCTCTGTACAGAAACATCTGAGTAGCTCTGTACACCATTTTTTGGATAAAGAAACTGTGGTACATCTTACACAATGGAATACTATGCAGCTATTAAAAATAAGGACATCGTGAATTTTGCAGGCAAATGGATAGATCTCGAAAAAATTATCCTGAGTGAGGCAACCCAGTCCCAGAGAAACACGCATGATATATACTCACCTATAGGCAGATATTAGCCATACAATACAATATAACCATATTATAATCTATAGACCAAAAGAAGCTAAATAACTAGGAGGATCCTAGGAAGGATGGTTAAGACTCATGCAGAAAGGCACATAGAATAGAGGGAACAGGTAGAAGAAAGGAAAAGGACGAGAGCCTATCATAGATATGCTCTGGAAAACTCTACCCAGAAGAGGATGGAAGCAGATGCTGAAACTCACAGCCAAACTTTGGACAGAGCACAAGGAGTTTAATGGAAGAGTGGAAAAATAGGAGGACCCAGAGAGGACAGAAGCTCTACGGGAAGAACAATAGAACCAACATATCTGTTCCTGGGGAGCCTGTGGAGACTGATGCAGCAGTCAAGGAACATATATGGAAAGAACCCAGGCAGATGGGCAGCTCATTCTCCATCTAGGTCACCTAGTAAGGGGAGCAGAGGTTGTCTCTGACATAGACTCTTCTGCCTGCTGTTTGATCATCTCCCCTGAGTAAGGCTCACAGCCAAACTTTGGGCAGAGTGCAGGGAATCTTATTAAAGAAGGGGGAGATAGAAAGACCTGGAGGGTACAGGAGCTCAACAAGGAGAGCAACAGAACCAAAAAAAATCTGAGCCCAGGGGTCTTTTCTGAAACTGATATTCCAACCAAGGACCATACATTGCAATAACCTAGAACCCCTGCTCAGATGTAGCCCATGGCAGCTCAGACTCCAAGTGGGTTCTCTAGTAAGGGGAACAGGACTGTCTCTGACATGAACTCAGTGGCTGGCTCTTTGATCACCTCCCCACTGAGAAGGGAGCAGCCTTACCAGGCCACAGAGGAATATAATGCAGCCAGTCAAGATGAGACCTGATAGGCTAGGGTCAGTAGGGATGGGGGGAGGAGGACCTCCCCTATCAGTGGACTTGGAGAGGGGCATGGGAGGAGATGAGGGTAGAAGGATGAGATAGGTAGGGAAGGAGGGAGGTGGCTACAGCTGGGATTCAAAGTGAATAAACTGTAATTAATGTAAAAAGTAAAAATAAAATAAAATTTTGATAAATATTATTTTATAAATTAATTTATTCATTTTACATCCCAATAGTGGCCCCCTCCCTTGTGTCCTCCTGCTTGGTCCCAACCTCCTTTTCTCTTCTTCCTTATCTCAGTCCCCTAGACCTCAGAGAGGGGAAGATCTCCTCCTTTACCAACTGAGCCTAGACTATTAAGTCTCTTCAGAACTGCCTATATTCTCTTCCTCCCCTGTCCAGCTTCCTGTTTTCTCTTTCTTTTGATTCTATCACCTTTACCTTTCTGAGTAAGGATTGATCATCTTATCGTGAATCCTCCTTCTTGCTTGGCTTCTTTAGGTGTACAGATTTTAGAATGTTTATCCTATATTATATGTCTAATATCCACTTATAAGTGAGTATATACTGTGTTTGTCTTCCTGCGTCTAGGACACCTCATTCAGGATGATCTTTTCTAGAACCCACCATTTGCCTGCAAATTTCATGATTCCGTTGGTTTTTTTTTGTTTTTTTTTTTTTT
>REGO01000727.1:72614-106857 GCA_010120015.1 Rhombomys opimus | reverse complement strand
TGAAGGAATGGGCGGGCATGGGAGCATTAGCAGGCCTTCTGGTGTTGGTCGCCTTGGTTTGCCTGTGGTGTATATGCAAGGTTAGAGTCTCACAACAGTGTAATGCAGCCGTGATCATTCAGACCTTTACAGCCATTGAAGCAGGACAGATTCCCTTGTTTTTAATTGGTGAGTAGTATTCCATTGTGTGAACGTGCCACAATTTCTGTATCTATTCCTCAGTTGAGGAGTATCTGGGTTGTTTCCAGGTTCTGGCTATTACAAATAAAGCTGCTATGAACATGGTTAAGCAAATGTCCTCGTTGTGTACTTGAGCCTCTTTTGGATATATGCCCAGGAGTGGTATAGCTGGAACTTCAGGAAACACTATTCCTAATTGTCTGAGAAAGCTCCAGATTGACATCCAAAGCAGTCGTATGAGTTTACATTCCCATCAGCAATGGAGGAGGGTTCCCCTTTCTCCACATCCTCTCCAGAATGTATTGACACTTGAGCTTTTGTTCTTAGCCATTCTGATGGGTATAAGGTGAAATCTCAGGGTGGTTTTGATTTGCATTCCTCTGATAACTAAGAAAGTTGAGCATTTCTTTCTTTTTAATTTTTATTTTTATATTAATTACAGTTTATTCACTTTGTATCCCAGCTGTAACCTCCTCTCTCATTCCCGCCCAATCCTACCTTTCCTCCCTCATCTCCTCCCATACCCCTCTCCAAGTCCACTGATAGGGGATATTCTCCTCCCCTTCCATCTGACCCTAGCCTGTCAGGTCTCATCTGGACTGGCTGCACTGTACTCCTCTCTGGCCTGGCAAGACTGCTCCCCCCTCAGGGGAAGGTGATCAAAGAGATAGCCACTGAGTGCCTGTCAGAGACATTCCCTGTTCCCCTTACTAGGCAATACACTTGAATACTGATGGGTTACATCTGAGCAGGGGTTCTAGGTTATCTCCGTGAATGGTCCTTGGTTGGAGTATCAGTCTCAGAAAAGACCCCTGGGCCCAGATTTTTTGGTTCTGTTGCTCTCCTTGTCGAGCTCCTGTCCTCTCCAGGTCTTACTGTCTTCTCCTTCTTTCATAAGATTCCCTGTACTCTGCCCAAAGTTTAGTTATGAATCTCAGCATCTGCTTTGATACACTGCTGGGTGAGCATTTCTTTTTTTAAATGTTTCTCTGCCAATTGATACTCCTTTATTGAGAATTCTCTGTTTAGCTCTTTACCCCATTTTTTAATTGGATTACTTGATTTGTTGCTGTTTAACTTTTTGAGTTTTTTATATATTCTGGATATTAGCCCTCTGTCAGATATAGGGTTGGTAATGATCCTTTCCCAGTCTGTAGGCTGTTGTTTTGTTCTCACAGTAGGGTCCTTTGCTTTAAAGATGCTTTTCAGTTTCATGAGGTCCCATTTATTGATTGTTGATCTTAGAGCCTGGATTGTTGGTGTTCTTTTCAGGAAGTTGTTTCTTCTGCCAGAGTTCATCTGTGCTAAATTCTATCTAATAGTTTTGTAAACCAGTTATTATCACATAGTAGTCATTTAAAATAAGGATAATTTTAAAATTTCTCCAATTTTTTTAAAAAAATGTATGTTTCTATAATAGTGTAAAAATATTAGCAGGCACAAAAACAAAAACTCAATCAATGTAAAAACAGTAGTCAGTAAAAACTAAAACAAACTGAAAAATATTTATTTTAACCCATCTATCACATGTGTATAATTTACCACTGACCTGCATTAAAATCTTTTCTCTCTCTAATGGTTTCCTGTGTGTTTTTATTATTGCTTATGTCCGACATATTTGAAGTCTTCTTTAATACCTGCAACATTTTTTTGGGGGGTGGGTAGTTCTTTTACTAATAGATTTTAGTTCAAATACAGATTTTTAGGAACATTGATGCAAAAATACTCAATAAAATACTTGCAAACTGAATCCAAGAACATATCAAAGATATCATCCACCATGACCAAGTAGGCTTCATGCCAGGCATGCAAGGGTGGTTCAACATACGGAAATCCCTCAATGTAATCCACCACATAAACAAACTGAAGGAGAAAAGCCACATGATCATCTCCTTAGATGCCGAAAAAGCATTTGACAAAGTCCAACACCCATTCATGTTTAAAGTCTTGGAGAGTTCAGGGATACAAGGCACATATCTAAACATAGTAAAGGCAATATACAGCAAGCCTATAGCTAACATCAAACTCAATGGAGAGAAACTTAAATCAATCCCACTGAAATCAGGGACAAGACAAGGCTGCCCATTGTCTCCATATCTCTTCAACATAGTACTTGAAGTCCTAGCTAGAGCAATAAGACAACTAAAGGAGATCAAGGGGATACAAATCAGAAAGGAAGAGGTCAAAGTGTCACTATTTGCAGATGATATGATAGTATACATGAGCGACCCCCAAAAATTCAACCAGAGAGCTCCTTCAGCTGATAAACACCTTCAGCAAAGTGGCAGGATACAAAATCAACTCAAAAAAAATCAGAAGCCCTCCTGTATACCAAAGACAAAAAGACTGAGAAAGAAATTAGGGAAACAACACCCTTCACAATAGCCACCAATAACATAAAGTGCCTTGGTGTGACTCTAACCAAGCAAGTGAAAGACCTGTTTGAGAAAAACTTCAAGTCTCTGAAGAAAGAAATCGAAGAAGATCTCAGAAGATGGAAAGATCTCCCGTGCTCATGGATTGGTAGGATTAACATTGTGAAAATGGCCATACTGCCAAAAGCAATCTACAGATTCAGTGCAATTCCCATCAAAATACCAACTCAATTCTTTACAGACCTTGAAAAAAAGATTCTCAGCTTCATATGGAGAAACAAAAAACCCAGAATCTCCAAAACGATCCTGTACAACAACAGATCATCTGGAGGTATTTCCATCCCTGCTCTCAAGCTGTACTACAGGGCAACAGTAATAAAAACTGCATGGTATTGGCATAGAAACAGAAAGGAGGATCAATGGAACCGCATAGAAGACCCAGAAATAAACCCACACACCTATGAATACTCGATATTTGACAAAGAAGCCAAATCCATTCAATGGAAAAAAGAGAGCATCTTCAACAAATGGTGCTGGACCAACTGGATGAATACATGCAGAAAAATGAAAATAGGGCAATTTCCTAGTGAAGAAAAAAAGAAGCTATCTAAAATTGACAGCTTCCAAAACTTTCTCTAATGAAGCCTCACTGTGTGTATAAACTATACTTACGCACAGCTACCATGCCCATCAGTAGATAGCAACATAAAACCAAAGGATATTTTTAGCAAGAGTCCTCCTTCTTGATTAGTTTCTTTAGGTGTACAGATTTTAGTAGGTTTATCCTATATTATATGTCTATATGAGTGAGTATATACCATGTGCATTTTTCTGCTTCTGGGATAGCTCACTCAGGATTATCTTTTCCAGATCCCACCATTTATGTGCAAATTTCATGATTTCCTTGTTTTTTATTGCTGAGATCAATTCCTATCCAGAAAGGCAAAGAGGGTGGACATCAGAAGAAAAAAAGAGGGAACAAGTCAGGAGCCTGACACAGAGGACCTCTGAAAGTCTTTGCCCTGCAGACTATCAATGTAGATGCTGAGACTTATGGGCAACCTTTGGGCAGAGTGCAGGGAATCTTAGAAAAGAAGTGGGAAACGTAAGATCTGGAGAGGACAGGAACTCCACAAGGAGAGCAACAGAACCAAAAAATCTGAACACAGGGGTCTTTCCTGAGACTGATAGATACTCCAACCAAGGACTATGCATGGAGATAACCTAAGACCCCTGCACAGATGTAGCCCATGGCAGTTCAGTATCCAAATGGGTTCCATTGCAATAGGAACAGGGACTGTCTCTGACATGAACTGATTGGCTTGACCTTTAATTACCTCCCCTGAGGGGGAAGCAGCATTATCAGGCCACAGAAGAAGACAATGCAGCCACTCCTGATGAGACCTAATTGACTAGGATCAGAAGGAAGGAAAAGAAGACCCCCCCTATCAGTGGACTTGGGGAGGGGCATGCCTGCAGAGGGTGAAGAAAGGGAGGGATTGGGAGGGGAGGAGGGAGAGAGGGAACCACAGGGGGGATACAAAGTGAATAAAGTGTAATTAATAAAGAATTTTTATTTTTATTTTTTTAATTTTTTTCCTGGGTTCTTTCCATGCATCAGACTTGTGCATCATTCTCCACAGACACTCTAGGAACAGAATTGTTGCCTCTGTTGGTCTTTGCTTTGTCATACTTGTCTTTCACTTTTATACTAGGTTTTCTGATTCTGTGTTTTTTTGGACTTTGGTGTGTGTGTGTTGTGTATGTGTGTCTGGTGTGTGTTTATAGTATATGTGTGTATGTAGGTGTGTGGTGTGTGTGGTGTGTGTTTGTAGTATTGTGTGTGTGTGGTATGTGTGTGTATTTTATGTGTGAGTGTGTGTGTTTCTTGTGTTCTTTCTTTGCTTTATTCTGCTTTGTTTACCTGTTTGCCAAAGAGAAAGTGCATAGAGTTGGATATGAGACCAGGAGGATCTGGGAGGAGTTGGGGAAGAAAAAACTGCCACAAAACTTTTTCAGGAAATCATTTAAAAGCAAAAAATATTGGGAAACTAATAAAGTATTTCTAATGTCCATAATTATCACTTATTGTTATAAATTGTCATTAAAATGACTATAAATGTCAGAATTAATGAAATCAGAGATATAGTAAAGATTCTGTTTCAGAATAAGTGGCTGAAAATATCATTATACTTTATAATAAACAAAACTGAAATTTAAATATAAAAATACACTATTGTAAGATTTAATAAACTCCCATCTGTCTTCAAACATGCATTTAGCATCTTTTGAGCAGTCTTGCTTAAATAATCTCAACCCTAATCTGGGCAATGTCTTTCTTAGCCTCTTTTTTAAAGGACGTGAAAGAAGTGCATGATTGCACTGTTTCCTCACCATGTGCACCTTACTCTCCTTCCATTGGTTTCCCTGGAAGCACCGCTGAGTGTCTTTTCTTTGTCTTGCCTTGTGTCTGTACTCCCACTATTGTGCTTCGTCTCCTTCCTAAAAGTGAGTTCTCTAGTCCTGTTTTCATTTTTCTTTCTTTTTTTTCCCATTGAGATCACTTATCCACTTTCTATGCAACACAAATTTTAAGATTACTCCAAAGCAAATACTTCACCAAAAGTTTTCACTCCAAACCTGAACACCAAGGAATTTCTGGCATGAGTTGACTTTGGACAAACTTATATGTCTGTTCTGTCTTATAAAAAGATCTTATCTCTCCTCTCTTAAATTGCAAATTGCAGAGACAATATGAAAAATCTTAGACTGACAATTTTCTTTGGAGATTATTTCCCTTTTCATTAAGAAGTATTATATTCACAGTACAAGTACCTGGTGTAAAGTAGGTGACTCCAGAGTCTCCAATAGTGTATAATAAAAATTACCTCCTCCTTCCTCAGCCTTTCTTTGTCACACAATATTTTTCTTACCATTCTGACATTTCCAAGATCCAGGAGAATTTTACCATAAAATTATAAACTGTAAAATATTTTACAGTCTCTCTAGTATTAAGTATCAAATAAGCAATTCATAGCGACTTCATTGTATTTCTTAGTATTCAGTTCTTCATCAACTTCATTGAAAATTATATTGTATTATAAAAGAAAAATCACTCTACTGATAGGGAAGTTGGGTTAGGGAAATTAGGTTAAGTCAGTGGTATCTAAAGCTTAAAAGAAATCAATAAAAAATAAATTATGGGTTTATGAATATCAGATGGTTAAAAGTTCAATACATATAAAATATAAACTACAATAAATATAATAATATACCTCAAAAATGTTTGAAGCTGTTTCCTATGCTAACACAGGGGAGGCCCCTACAAGTTTTTGTATTTGGTTTTGGTTTTAGTTTTGTTTCTTTCAAGACAGGGTTCCTCTGCGTAGCCTTGGCTGTCCTGGACTTACTTTGTAGACTGTGCTGACCTCAAACTCACAGTGATCTGCCTGCCTCTGCCTCCATGAGTGCTGGGATTAAAGGTGTGTGTTACTGTGCCTGGCTACAAATTCTTATTTTATTTTATTATTTTTTAATATTTTTTATTTATTACACTTTATTCACTTTGTATCCCAGCTGTAACTCCCTCCCTCAACCCTTCCCAATCCCATCCTCCCTCTTCTCCTCCCATGCCCCTCTCCAAGTCCACTGATAGGGTAGGTCCTCCTCCCTTTCCATCTGACCCTAGCCTAGTCTCATCAGGACTGTCTTCATTCTGTTCCTTGTGGCCTGGTAAGGCTACTTCCTGCCTAGGGGGGAGTGATCAAAGAGCCAGCCACTGAGTTCCTGTCAGTCTTACTAGGGAACCCACTTGGAGACTGAGCTGCCATGGGCTACATCTGAGCAGGGGCTCTGGGTTATCTCTGTGCATGGACCTTGATTGAAGTATCAGTTTCAAAAAAGACCCCTGGGACCAGCTCTCCTTGTAGAGCTTCAGTCCCCTCCAGGTCTTTCTATCTCCCCTTTCTTTCATAAAATTCCCTGCACTCTGCCCAAAGTTTGGCTATGAGTCAGCATCTGCTTTAATACCCTGCTAGGTTGAGTCTTTCAGAGGTAGAGTCTTTCTGTGGTAGGCTCCTGTCTTGTTCCTTGTTTTCACCCTCTTCTGATGTCTACCTCCTTTACCTTTCTGAATGAGGATGGATCATCTTACTCCCAAGGTACTCCTTCTTGCTTAACTTCTTTGGGGACAGATTTTAGTATGATTATCCTATATTTTATGGCTAATGTTCACTTATAACTGAGTATATATCATGTGTGTTTTTCTGCTTCTGGGTTACCTCACTCAGGATGATCTTTTCTAGTTCCCACCATTTGCCTGAAAATTTCATGTTTTCCTTATTTTTCATTGCTGAGTAGTATTCCAGTGTGTAAATGTACCACAATTTCTGTATCCATTCTTCCACTGAGGAACATCTGGGTTGTTTCTAGAATTACTATAGTAAAAATGGCCATCTTACCAAAAGCAATCTACAGATTCAATGCAAATCCCATCAAATTACCAACACAATTCTTTACAGATCTTGAAAAAAGAAAATCTCAACCTCATATGGAACAACAAGAAACCCAGAATGGCTAAAACAATCCTCTACAATAAACGATCTTCTGGAGGCATCTCCCAACCTGTACTATACTGTGCACAAGCTGCACTATAGAGCAGCAGTAATCAAAACTTCATGGTACTTAATGGTACTTGTGGATCAACGGAACCGAACAGAAGACCCAGAAATAAACCCACACACTTATGGACACTTGATTTTTGACAAAGATGCCAAAACCATACAACGGATACAAAGATAGCTTCTTCAACAAATGGTCTAACTGTATGTATACACATAGAAAAATGCAAATAGATCATATTTACCAATCTGCACAAAACTGAGTCCAAGTGGATACAAGTTCTTAAGGAGTGGTAAAAGGGTTGTCTGAAACTGGAAGGAACATTATACCACCACATGTAGACACAATAAACTATTTACCTTTCCAAGTTGTGTAGAAAACCTGCTTCCCTATGCAAATGGTTATTTATTTATTTTTTTTTTAGAAACGCCTCCTGAGCAAGTTTATCTTTCCCTGTGAAACAGCTCTTTTCCTGGATCTGTTTCATGCTATTTGACATCATGAACTCAGATGAAACCAACACTCCTTATGATAAGGAAACTGTTTACACATTATAAGGGCTTATAAGGCCTGGCAGTTCAAGTAGCTTTTTCTTTCTTTTTAAACTTCCTTTTATTTAATTAATTATTTTATGATTAAAAGTAGACTCTTTTCTCATACAATACATCCTGACCACAGTTTCTCCTCACTCCAGGCCTCCCAGCTCCTCTCCCTACTTCTTGTCTTCCCCAGATCCACTGTCCTCCATTTTCTCTTCAGAAAATGATCAGGCCTCCAAGAGACAACAGCCAAACAGAACAAAACAGCATAAAAGCAGACAATGCAAAAGCCCCCATGTTGAGGATGGACAAGGAAACCAAATAGACAGATAAAAAGAGTCCCACGAACAGGGGAAAGAGTCAGAAGCACACCTGCTCTCACTATTAGGAGTTCTACACCAGCTAACAGCCAGAACGTACACAGAGGACCTGGTTTCAGATCCATGCAAGGCCTGTGAGGACTATGATTGAGATGTTTATTGAATTAATTAATAAAATAAAAAACAATAAAAATAATCATGAGCTTTGGAATCATGTGTTGATTTGGTCTGTGCTGGCATTCTTACCCAAAACTAACAACGTTGGATATCACCAAAACACTCCATGAGCCAGAGTTACCTCCAATTTAAAATAGAGATGAAATTTACTGAGTAGAGTGACAATGAGTACTGTATAAGCTTGTATATACATGGATAGTTGGTATTAAGAAGATGATAGGCAGACAGACAGATAGATAGTATAAAACTATATATATTTCAGATCTCATTATTTTTCAACATAGTTATTTTTACCAACTATCATCCAATAACCCCAAAATATGATTGTTTCTTTTGGTATCAATAAAAAATGAAAAAGTGAATCATATATATTGAAAGCATGTCAAAGAAGAAGAATGCTTTTCCTAGTTACATGACTTCTCAGAGGGCTTAATATGTTCAGGTACCTTTGTAATTTGGAGAGTCACAGCATGCCAATTTTCAACATATACAGGGAAGTCAATTTTGCACAGATACACAAATATCAGTTTCACAAGATGAACTTCTGCTCTGAGAAGTCACTCAGGAACCACCAGGCTAAGCAGACTCTGTCTCCCACTTTTGAGGTCTTACTTTCACAGACCTATTACTGTTATTTTTCAGGCAAAAGGTTCTTGTAGTCACTTGAATCATATTAGAAACTGACAAGATTTATTTTTATGCTTTTTTTATGAGTATGTTCACTGACTATTGATATCATGTGTGTGCAGGTGACTGAAGAGACCAGAGCTAAAGTTACAGGAGGTTGTGCGTGGATAGATATAGGTGGTGGGACCTAAAAGCGTATCCTAAAAGCAACAAACACTTTTTAAGTGCTGAACCATCTCTTCTGTACCCAAACTCCACTCCTAAATTAGCCTTCCTAAACTAGCTGAAGCTGTTGCATTAACATCAGCAGGCTTCCTCTTACCAAGATATGCTTACTGACAAATATTTTTGAAATCTATAAATTTGAAAACTAGAGCACCTATCTCTTAGGTCCCTATTTTTTTGTCAGTTTTAAGTTCTTTTATAGTATAACCTATTAAATTGATGTTAACTAGTTTGAATATGATTATATTCAATTTTTATGCCATACAGAATAAATAAGCCAGGTAATAACTGCTGGTATCATAGTTGGCAGAGATTTAAAGACAATTTCTCAAGAAGAGAATAAATTTATATCTATATTTGACAAAAACACATGCATAATTTTCTTTATGAAAATCATGTTATTTGTTAAGCATAAAACAATACTTAATTTAAAACACCAGACAGCTACTTTTACATTTTTCTTTTATTTTCTATTCACATTTATCTTACTTTACTAGCAAGGCCCAGAAATCATTTTTCCTGTAGTTATCTGATCTTTTAAATAGTTAACCAAGAAATGGATACATAGAAAATAAAAGATCATCACTCATTTGCCTAATTGTTTTTTCTTGTGATTGTGCACATATCTATAGGTTGTCTTAACCACAGAAAATTGACCTTTGGTACTTCCTCAGGTTAGCATGACATTAACTGGACAGGAGCATTGCATTCTGTAAGTGTATCTTCCCCTTATTATTTGTATGCATTTTATGCTATTCTATGAAGGCATGCTGTTGGTCATGTCCTGATTGAATGTGAGTGAATTTAAATATCAGACCTTTTAATGTGAATACAAATGTCAAATTGCAGCACACAGCCTTGCTGGTTGTATCTGATAACAGAGAGCATGTCCGCTGTCAGGTTAAAAAAAGAATGTCACGTCAACTGTGTCCTTATGAAAGCAGGAACATCGTGCTACTGATGAAGTCTGAATGAATTCAAGAACACACAAAGGTTTGAAGTTAATTTGGAAAAAGAAGGTAAGTTCAAAGGCGTAAGATCCACTGCCAATCCAAGCATGAAATGTTGGGGAGAATTATGATGTTATCTTTCTAGGTATCTACGTATCAGTTTAAAAATTATTAGCCACCTTGCTAAAATGGTCAATCCGTATCCAGAAAGGCAAAGAGGATGGACATCAGAAGAAGGAGAAAAGAGGGAACAAGTCAGGAGCCTGACACAGAGGGCCTCTGAAAGGCTCTGCCTTGCGGACTATCAAAGCAGATCCTGAGACTTACGGTCAACTTCTGGGCAGAGTTCAGGGAATCTTATGAAAGAAGAGAGAAAAGTTAAGATCTGGAGAGGACAGGCAATCCACAAGGAGAGCAACATAACCAAAAAAATCTGAGCACAGGGGTGGACTGATACTACAACCAAGGACCATGCATGGAAATAACCTAGGACCCCTTGCACAAATGTAGCCCATGGCAGTTCAGTGTCCAAGTGAGTTCCATAGTAATAGAAACAGGGATTGTCTTTGACATGAACTGATTGGCCTGCTCCTTAATCACCTCCCCCTGAAGGGGGAGCAGCCTTACCGGGCCACAGAAAAAGACAATTCAGCCACTCCTGATAAGACCTAATTGACTAGAATCAGAAGGAAAGAAAAGAAGACCTCCCCTATCAGTGGACTTGGGGAGGGGCATGCCTGCAGAGGGTGGAAGAAAGGAGGGATTGGGAGGAGAGCAGGGAGGGAGGGAACCACAGGAGGGATACAAAGTGAATACAGTGTAATTAATAAAGAATTAAAAATAAAATTATTAGTCATTAATTTAGAAATCTAAGGACTAAAAATATTCTTTATCACTGATTTGTTATTAATTTAATGTTCACTCTCTTTATTGTGTACCATGTACAGCAAAGTCATTTACATTTTCACTAAACTAAATTAAAAAACAATATCCCAAGTGAAAAGGTGCCTTTTGACCCACATCTGTTAAAGTTTTGATCTGAACAGTCTATTAAGGAAATCAGTGATAACCGGTGGCTCCAGAGTCCACAGCCCTTGACATAACGCAGGGCATTGAACTCAGGTGCAGGCAAACCAGATTCTAATTATCTGAGCCTGCTTGAGGGAGCCATCCCATTTCTTCACTGTAGACTAACCTTCATTTTATCATTCAAAAGAAAATAATGATACTTAATGTGAGCTCTATAAAGACGTATTTGCCTTTGCAGCATTCTGTGCTCCGAGTGATGCCAATCCATACTTCTTTTATTTGGGCAAATCACTTTCTCTTTGAGACTGGAAGAACACCAGCAGAGGGAAGGGTACTTAGTAGAGGCGCAGTGTATAAATAGCTCTGCCGAGAGCATTACAAAGGCTCTGTTGTGCTATCACACAGCACAGCCAATAATGTACAATATGAAAAATCCCTGCCAAGTGCACAGAGAATACAGACAATGTTTGCCATTTCTCTGACCGGCTGTTTGTTATGTGTTGCAAAAGTTTATAGCAATAGAGTCAGAAAAGTCTACCACACCCTAAAGTCCTCCTGTTATGATACTCTTGTTTCTCTATCTCTCTGTCTCTGTCCCTCTCTCTCCCTCTCCCTCTCTTTCTCTGAGTGTGTGAGTGTGTGGTGTGTATGCATTTGTGCATGTGGAGAGACAGACAGACAGAGAGAGATCCTCAAAGACAATGTGCACAATACAATGTAGGTGGGAATGAGATTGAAACACTTCTTTAGAAACAGAAATTGAATTTTCATGTAGTACTAAAGCCTATGAACCATTTCCTTAAAGATGCCCTGAAAGCACACAATGCTTCAGACATCAGAACTGTTAATTCTGGTTAAAGGAATATAACACCTGAAGCTAAAAATCCATGCCTTGCTTTAAATACTAAAAAAGTTTAGCGTATTTCACAAAATATTAAAATTTCATTTTTAAAAGTATTTATTCTATTTTGTGATTATAATATAATTATATTCTTTCCCCTTCTCTTTTCTCCCTCCAAACTCTCTTACATAGTTACCCTTCCTATCTTTCAAATTTGTAGCCTCTTCTTCATTAATTGTAGTAACACACATGTATGTAGAAATATATGCATGTATATTTCTTTTTAAAATGTATTTATCTTTTATTAATTACAGTTTATTCACTTTGTAGCCCCCTCCTTCATCCCCTCCCAATCCCACCCACCTTCCCTCTTCTCCCCCAGTCCACTGATAGGGGAGGTCCTCCTCCCCTTCTATCTGACCCTCGTCTATCAGGTCTCATCAGGAGTGGCTGCATTGTCTGCCTCTGACATATATATTTCTAAATACATAAGTACAACTTGCTAAGTCTGTGTAATGTTATTTGTATGTATATGTTGTTGTGGATAACAATTTGCTATTGTATAACTAATTGGTCATATTCAAAAGATGGACTCCACATTATTATCATGAACCTTTGTTTTTGAAGTGCACACTAAATTCTTTCACAGCAAATTTGTCAATGGAGAGGATTGAGAAGACAGAATCTCAGCTGAAGAGATATCTCCATCAGACTGACTTATGGAGAAGTCTGTGGGGAATTTTCTTGAATGCTAATTGATGTGGAAGAGCCCAGGCCACTGCAGCCGATGTCACTCTTTGGCAGGTAGGTTTGGCCCATTTCAGAAAGGAAGCAGAGCTGGAGCCTGGTAACAAACCAGTTAGCATGGTCCTCCAGGTCTCTGCCTCAGGTCCTGCCTCTGGGTAGCTGCTTGAGATCCTTTCTTTGTTATCCTGGACGATCCAGTGTAAACTGAAATAAATACTTTCTTTCTGAACTTGCTTTTGTACTGCATTAAATAACAGCACCAGAGAAGCAGGCAGGAACAGGCGTATACAAGAAAATAATATATTTGAGTGTTGATGCCTAAAATTCTCTTTAGCTTTATTTGCAATGTTTGAAGCTCTGGTTGTATATACATAGTAACAAAATGCATGTTATTCTTAATTTTAGCTACTTTCAATAAACTTTTTCTGTTTTTGTAAGAAAATATGCATGGAAATTGCATAAGAGATTATGTTGTAGCAGCATAAATCAAAATGCAATAAAGTTAATTTCTCTTATCTTCTTACTCATATTTATTTTTTGTTTCTTTTACTGTGACAAGTCCCTCCTTTATTTTACCTCCTGCTCTCTGATACCTGTCTACTTCCTTTTCTGCTCTTCTTCATTATTTCCCAGACCTTTCGAGTGTCATCTTTATTTTCTATTTATTTTACATGTGCCTACTCCTGAACTCCTCTCCTCTTTGTTGATTCCTGCTTCAACTGCCATCTTTATTTTCCTGTTTTTCCCTGTTTTACACTCCTCACCCCTGCTTCCTCTCCCCTCTCAAAAGCCTGAAGGAGTAGTAGAACTTTTTTAAAATTATACCTTGTAAATTTCTTACAGCATAGGTTAGAAACAACATACACAAGCTGATCTTGTGGTGTATGTAGAATTATTTCAGTGGGATCTAATCATACTTTATGTCCCCACTCCAAGTTTTCCTGTGATATGAAATCTTTCTTCTCTTTTTCAGGAAAATAGGCTCTGTTATTTGCCCCTAAAGAACTGTGTATGCAGTTCTTGTTTCCAGCTTGTCATGTTATATCATAGAAAGATAATCACATGTTCATTGGGCCCAATAAAGTGTGTATATGTGAAGTAGAAATAGTTGATTCATATATCTTTTTCCCAACCAAATGGAAAATAGTATCTTAATCCCAGAAAGTCAGCAGTAAACACAAGTCAAAAAACAAATGCATACATATTGGGTAGGTTTATACTGTTGCTCGTTGTTTCTTGATGAACTTACTGTATGGGCAGAACACTCAGATTTCTGTTTTGTACCTTTCAAGGTACTGAACTAATGCATTTAGAGCAACTAACTTGGAATCTGGAACATAGGAATTATTCCGTTTGTGTTTTCTGTTCACTTTTTAAGAATGTACACCTTCCCATCTAGTTTTGATGTGAGTAGTTTTTCTTAAAATACAACATATATTCCTCAATCATTTTTTCTTTTTCTTGCCAATACTGTCCTCCAATGTATTATTTGATATAAATTCTCTAAAGGTGACATTAGGACTTGAAATTTTTCTGTAACGAGTATAGATGAGGAGTTCAAGTTCCACATGGCTCATGGTAGAGGCAGTTGTCCAGGGAGCCGCTGGATGAGAGATATGATCCACAGAGATCGATGAAAATGTGGGGACCATCTGAAAGTTTGGCTCCATGAGCTGAGGTAAGATTGTGTGCACATCAAATATGAGAGTCACGATTTGATTCTCTCACTAGCCATATACTATTTCTGTCATTGTATGAGTGATTGTAATTAGCCAGTGCTTATGTTGTATAGGGGATTCTTTGTAATCATCAGTCTGCTAAAGGCATAAAATATCCCAGTGTCAACAATTATGCCAAGAACATAGAGTTTAATGTTAGATTTTTATCTGAAGTGAGAGAGAGAGAGAGAGATAGATAAGGAAACAGAGACAGAGAGAGAAAGGGAGGGAAAGTGAGACAGAGAAAGAAAGAAAGAACTGGAGAGGAAAAGAAAAATTGTTTCCTTGAATATTGGATCTAATAACCTGTTCTTTTTCTATGATTGGCAGAAAAAGGGGAATATTTACATGTATTCTCTTTCTAGAAATTAGGAAATTTTGTTTCTATTTATTGTTTCAGATTTCAATAACCTTTTCAAAAAAGTGTCCCTCAACTCAGTTTCTTGGAATAGCACCCCCTGAAAAAAAAAATAGAATTACGGTTATTTCATTTCCTAAATTACCCTAAATATAGAACCTTGAATTATATTCTTGGAAACTTTTACTGTTCCTCATTGCCTACGCTGCTTCTGTACTTGCTTCATTGTGGCTTTGCCCTGAAAGACTACTTAACACTTCAAGATGTTGAAATGAATCCTAATGTGGTCTGTAAAATAATTTCTTATTGGCTCAAGGTCATTTTTAATTCAGTACTACTGCTTTCAACTAATCAGCCTTTATAATAGTCCTGACACAAGTATTTCCTCATCCATATAAAAGAGGTGTTTGGCTCCTTTTCATCCTTACTGTGCTACCTGGATCTCCAGAAATCACAACTATTACTTAGAGTACCAGGAGCATTGCAGAAAGTGAAGGATACCTTCTTTGCCTTGGTTCAGCACAATGTTAAGACTGCCTTGACAAGGAGGAGTCTACTGTTTCTCCTGGTCCAGGCCCAGGGCTGGATGGTAGCACCCACTCAATAGACTTGTGTCTCAAAGACAGAATTTTCTCTTAGCATTATTTCTTTCAGAGGACTTCCTTCACCAATTTAAGTATAAGATGAGTGTCCATATCATCCTTGAGAATTCCCCATGTTTTTTGTAGTAAGAAGCACTTTTCTTAACTTGCTTATGCTAATGCCATGGTATTTCATTTAAGAAACAAGGTTGAGACCTGGTTCACAAGATTGTTTGGGTCAGGTTGAATTCTGATGTTGTCAAAACAAATTAACAATTAAAACAGTTATGTATTTTTGGCAAAAGCTCAAAAACTATGTGGGGTGTGTGTGTGTGTGTGTGTGTGTGTGTTTGAAAACTGATTAAAAATTATACTAGCTAAGGGTCAAATTAGAAGTAATATTGACAACAACCTAAATGTTCATATAACTTAATAGGTTCACTTGAAGGTTCATTACTGGCCTACAGACTTAATTGGAAAACATTTAAATCTAAAGACTGCTGATGTCCAAAGAAACACTTAATGAGACTAAATTTCTTTGAAAATATTCTCTTATTAAGAAAAGTGAGTGGGAATAAAAAGCCAATTAATTTTAAAAGTCTTCTATTCCCAAATATAACAGCCATAACTATATTTTATTAAACTATTCAAAAAGGCGAATTCATCTTCAGGTGAGAATTTCTAAGGAAAGGTAAATGGTACCTTCTGTCTTCACTCCTTATGTTTCTCCTTCTCCACAGGACTCCTCACGTGTTCCATCTCCCCCAGGTCATTTCTATGGAGGCACATTCCAGTGCCCCAGAGGCCAGAATGATAGTGTAACATAGGATTGGCATTATATTTATTTTTTGTTGTTTTTTTTATAATTATTTTATTTATATTAATTACAGTTTATTCATGTTGTATCCCCCCTGTACCTCCCTCCGCCTTCCCCTCCCAATCCTCCCTCCCTCTTCCTCCACTGATAAGGGAGGTCCTCCTCCCCTTCCCTCTGATCCTAGTCTATCAGATCTCATCAGGAGTGGCTGCATTGTCTTCCTCTGTGGCCTGGTAAGGCTGCTCCCCCCTCAGAGGAAGGTGATCAAAGAGCAGGCCAATCAGTTCATGTCAGAGACAGTCCCTTTCCCCATTACTATGGAGGCCACTTGGACACTGAACTGCAAAAAACAAAACAAAAAACAAAAAAAACAAAAAACAAAGATTGGCATTATATTTCTTATTATACCTTTGATTTGAATACAGGACCCGAAAGATCACAAAACTGTGGATATCTAAATGGTTGAATATTAGGTGTGTATTTCAGTGCATGACTAGCAGCCAGTAGAGACAGTTTGTCCTGAGTTCTGCAGAAAGACAGACTGCTTACATCTTAGACCTACTTTAAGGATGGCTGAAAAGGTTTGGGTTTTTTTCTTAATTTTTAAAATTATTTTATTTTATTTTTATTATTTACAGTTTATTCACTTTGTATCCCAGATGTAGACCACTTCCCATCCCCTCCTAATTCCACCCTCCCTCCCTCTTCTTCTTCTATGCCCCTCCCTCAGTCCAGTAATAGGGTAGGTCCTTCTCCCCTTCCATCTGATCTTAGTTTATCAGATCTCATCAGGACTGGCTTCTTTGTCTTCCTCTGTGGAGTGATAAGGCTGCTTCCCCCCCTCAGGGGGAGGTGATCAAAGAGCCAGTCCATGAGTTCATGTCAGAGACAGTTCCTATTACTGGGAAACCCTCTTGAACACTGAGCTGCCATGGGCTACTTCTGAGTAGGGGTTCTAGGTTATCTCCATGCATGGTCCTTATCTGGAGTATCGGTCTCAGAAAAGACCCCTGTGCCCAGATTTTTTGTTTCTATTGCTCTCCTTGTAGAGCTCCTGTTCTTTCCAGGTCTCTCTCTCTATCTACCCCATCTTTCATAAGATTCCTTAATTTTTTTTAACAAGAGTGAAATTAGCACTAAACAATATGTTGCAGAGCACAGAAAATGTGACCAACCAACCAGTCAGCAGTAAAATTTATGACACAATAAGCCAGCATGAGATAGAACCACAAAGAACTTTAAATGTAAAATGACTTTTAAAAATGAAGTTTTAAAAGAGGAAGAGAACTAGGCTAAGTGCTTTTACTTCAACAGGAGTCGCTCAGTACTTAGCAGACTGCATGGTCACAGTGAGGGAGGGGCCTGGATTATGCGTGGAGAGGTCTTTGAACACTTCTTTACAGATATTTTCAGCCACAAACCATGTATCTTTGCTATCTTAATATACAATGAAAAAGCTGCAAAGATGGATTGCATTTAAAGTGAGACAAATGGAAAGAGGCAATTTCATCAACTCTTTCCTGAGCTTTTAAGCCGCAGATTTTGGAGCAGGAGCATAATTATTGCAAGATTTTTGTTTCTCTTCACTGATTTGAGGATCAATAGCACATGGGCTGAAGGGAGAATTTTGCCAGAGTCAGAGTGTGTTAATAAATACCAACTTGTTAAATCCTGATGGATAATTGAATTGTTATTTATGGGTGTATAAAGTAAAAAGGAGAATTCCTTTATGGTCATGTTAGCCTTGAAATAACACAAAAAAGGAAGAAACACATGAAATACACAAAAGGAACATGCCCCAGCTAAAAGAGAACCAAAGTGCAAATGTACTGCGACAGGAGAGCAGACAGCATTTCCAGAGATGCATAAAGGAGCTTGTGGGTTCAGAGCATATGGTAAAGGAGAAAAAGAGAAATTAGTGAGAATAAAGGAAGGACACAGAGGATCTCATTGGCCAACACACAAGAGACTTAGGATTTTTCCTACGTGCTTTAGGAAATCCTTTCAGTTCTTTAAGGAGAGAAGTAAAATAATTTAAATCAATAGTAACCACCTGGAGAAAGTATTTGTTTCTTATAAATCACAAACCATGGCACACTACACACATACATATATTTATAGTACTACTGTCAGATGATTTCATGTCTGTAACTCAGTGTCTTTCAATTTAACATACTAGGCTAATAAAAGATCTTCATCAGGAGAAAAGGGCTAGATTAGACCAGATCACCAGGCAGTATTATTTACATGTGAATATGAGCTACATTTTAGGCTCTGCCACAATCCAAACTAATGTATTTTATCATTATTGCATTTATTTTATTTATATACTATGTAAATCAATGTTTACTTGATATATGGTTCTCTTCAGTTTCAAGTCCATATAGCAAAGCCTTGTTTGAGTCTCCCACACAAAAGCTTTTATTTTTATTGTCACCTCTCTATGATTGCTTATTTCAAGCCATTGGCATACATGTCTATTAAAATTGAAGAATGTTTAGTAAAACATACTTTGTATCACCACCACCATGGGCCCAGGGCATGAAAATTTAAAGAAAACAACACTAAATCAAAGCATAGTCAGAACACAGGCTCACAAGTCAGAACATTTACAGGTAATTCACACAAACATGAAGAGGCTTTGCAGTATGAACTAAGTCAGAGCAAATCTGCCACAGCAAATCCCACTAAATATAAACATAGAATGCTAAAGAAATGCTAAGTTCAGTGAAGGTAAAGAGGAGAAAAATGGTGCAAGGAGATTTCTATTTTGTCTCTTTGACACCAGAGCAGACTCCATTGATCATGAAGAGGTCCCAGAGAGATAGTGAACAATAAGACAAGGTCAGATACTATGTGAATTACAAGGGCAGACTTTGAAAATATACACAGGCAAATACTGAAGAGGAAAGCAAAGATGAGAAAAGAGATGAAATAATGATGCAAATGAAAATGGAAATTTCATTACAAGTAACAAAATTTCAAGTCATTCAATGTGAGGAAGTCCTCTGCTTGTTTGTTAGCATGGTGCTCAGGGACGGTTTAATGGTAGATGAAACCACAGTTGAGAGAAACTGAATTTCTCAAAAATTTATGGAATAAGAAAAATGAATCCCAAAATTGAAACTCAAATTTGGCAATAACCTGTCATCACCAACACTGACATGATTCTCAGTATGAGAAACAATTTGTTTTGCTTACAAAAATTAAAGACAGTTCTGTTCTGCGAGCCATAAGTGCCCTAATGTTTCTATCCACAAGTTTACCTGTTAGAGGACAAACTCTAGTGTTATTCTAAAGAACACAGTACCTAGATATAAGTGGCAATCAACAATAAAATGCATGGTTGTGGCTGTGTAAGAATGTAGTGGAATATTGTATAACTGTAAAAAAATTGGGGGTGAAAATAGTTATAAAAAAATAGACTACAAAGATGCACATAAAAGGGTGTAAAAGAACAAATCTCCAAAAACAGTTAAGTTAAAGAACATCACAACACAGAAAACTATAATACAAGTCACATAAACCATATAGGTGAAAATGGACACCTTTAGTAATTTTAAGAGCACAATGAGAAAGCATGATTAAACATCGTTACCAGCTCTCTGTATTTCTTTCAGCATGGCCTAAGGTGGGCATGACGTAAGGAGAAAGTGAAAATTCTGAATCTTTGGTAACAGTACATTTCCTCATAGAACATTAGTATGTGAGGTTTCATTGTTCTTTGAATTTCTGGTATTGGTTCCCCCTCTCTTTTAACAAGGGCCAGCATGGTAAGGAGTGAATAAAGAACATATTCAAAAGTCTCTAAGATCCATGCGAAAGAAATGATCTCTGAGTGAGGGGATCAGGGTTGCCTCTATCATGAACTCAGTTGACTGCTCTCTGATCACTCGCTCATGATGATGATGGGAGGAAGAAGATGAGTCAGACAGTCCTTATGAGACTTAACAAGCTATGGTCAGATGGCAATAGTGGAGAACTCCCCCTTTCGGTGGTCTAGGGGAAGAGAGAGGGACTTGAGGAAAGGGACTTCAATCGGGATATATAATGAATAAATTGTGAAGAAAAAATAAAAATAAAAAAGCGGGAAAAAATCTCACACACAAAAGAAAGGAGAGGATATAAGAAAGAGAAGGAGAAGGGGACTAAAACATAATAATAAAAATGTCAGCTTCTCTTTTTACTGTTATTTTAAGTATTTAAGCATTTTCAGCTTTTAGAATTAGCTTACAAAGTAACAAGTTTCCATATGTTTCATGTTGGTTTATTCCCTTTCTCATCTCCTTGATCTCGTTCCTCCAGTGTACCACTTAACTCCCAGCACTCCCCTTTCCTTTTGCTGTATGCTCTTCCTTACAGCATTTTTTCTTAAACATATTATGCTGTTGTTATTTCCAAGTCTTAGAGGCCTTTTGTAAGTCCCTGACTTAAATTCATATTTCCTCCCACCTAAGACAAATATTTGGACAGTTTGAATTTAAGCTCTTTACATGAAAGCAAAGATGGCACAGAATTTGAGCTTCTGAGTCTGAATGACCGCACCCAATATATTTGAGTTTCATGTAATTTTCTAAAATTCCATAGTGTCGACAGCAATAGTAAATATGAAAAGAGTTACAGTATTCTTTGGGTATACATCCAGAGTGGTATAGTTGTATTATTCAGTAATAGAGGTTCTCAGACTAAAACCTGTACTACTATAAGATCTGAGACAACTTAGAAAAAAGAAAATGTGATTGTTATGGTGTAGGGTCTAGAAGAGGGTTGATAGAGATGGCATAATATGAAAAAATTGGCAAAAATAAAAAAGGGAGTTTTGCAAGCCTTCTCTGTAACATTTCAATAGTTAACTTTTTTTTCCTTTTCGCAGCCATGTATTATGCACAATAAAGTATCTAATGTCATATTAGTAAAGCTTTTTAGGGGAACAAAGTATAGGTTAAACTCAAATGCCTAGGTCTCTTGCAACTTACGTTTTCAACTCTCAGTCCTCTATTACTTATGCCTTCCTTCCTCGTTTTCGTAACTTAGCTGCAGAATGTTATCAGTGAAACCTAAAAACACATAGAATGAACATTTGTGAACCAAAATGCACAAACTTGATAATTATCTTCACATAATAATTTCATTTGATTTCATTTCATTTATGTCCATCTACCATGTTTTTTCAAAGCTACAGAGGGAATTTATTTTTAAATAATTGCAAATGTGAATAAAAATAAGCACCTTTAAAATCCTGTCAAAATGATATTGCTATATTTTGAGGACATTAATGTAACTTTTATTGCTATCAAGTGCTATTTCTTTAACACTTGGACCACTCCAGAAAATGCAAACTTTAAAATTCATACTTCTTGTCAGTACTGTGAATCTAATTTTTCTTAGATTTTCCTCACTCTTGCCTTTTGGGAGACATTATCATCTTTCCTATACCAGATCTGCAGATTTTCCCAAGTTACAAAATTATTTCCTATTTGACCTTCTTCAAAATGGAAGAATGTTTTCTCCCAACTTTTCTACTTGCATTCAAATTACTCAAGAAATGCACTTATCAATTAGAAGAGTATTACAATTGTAATCTGAGCCATATAGGAAGGTTTAAAGAAAAGTTGAGAATGGATTTTAAAATATTCAAAGCTTTATAGAAAAATTCATATTAAAGATAAAATTTTGAGTTTTTACTATGCACTTCATGCAGAAAAGGAACTTGATGCATGCACAAAGACACATGTCAAAATTCTTCAGTTTGTTCCCAGGGCTCTGACACCAGCTGACTTAGATTAAATAGCAGTGAGCTGGAAAAGCATTCTGGGTATTGGTATGCAAATGAATTCACCAAGCATTTCTTCCTATAGCTTTGGAATTCCCACAGCCACAACTACATGAAACATATATTTTAAAATTACATTTTAAGCAAATAAATGTAACATTAATCCTATCCTTTCCATAGCCTAAATACAATACTAATGGAGCTAAAAATATTTTTCAAGAGGAACAAAAATAATTCTGAGAAAATGAGATTTTTTTATCAGGGTATTCAAAGCTACATGGGCACATGTGCTGATGACATAATCTACCCACTACAGTTTCAGCTTCAGCACCACACCGCTTCAGAGCCATTCCTGCTCCAGTCCTCTGAAGGAAGGCCATGACCAGCAGGTGTAGAAAGAGGGTTAAAATCAGTGATCATCTCATGGACAGAAAATATTCTCAAACATTATTTTGAGGATGACTTTTTCAGTGAGTACTATTCCCACTGTCTGATTTTACAAGAAAGAAATAATACACTGAAAAATACCTAATTTTTGAAGAAACAGAAACTTTTAAGAAAACACTCCTTTCTTCAGAAAAGAAGCTTGAAGAAAGAATTTTCACATTTGACACCTTAGCTGCCAGCAACCCATACTGTAAGGAGAATGGATTACAATAAAGCTACTTCATTCTCAGATGAATTATTATAATAGCAGTTTTAGCAATATGACACAGATTCTTGATTTTTCTTCGTGTTTAACTCTACTCTGTACCCACACTTCAGTGAAGTAGTATTGGATTCTAAAATTATAAACTGAGATGCAAAATGCATAATGCAAGCCTTTCTTTCTTCTATGTAAGCCAAGATCACTTTGCAGCATACCCCTGCAGGGGACCTAACAGGGAATTTCCAAAAAACATTAATGTATTCAGAAGAAATGTCAAAATAAAGAAAGCCTGTAAACATTGTCTGTGGGAAGCTTTTTGTGCCCTTCCGGAATGCAAAATGAACTCTCTTTTTTCCACAGAAGTAGGATCCATTTCTGCCATCTAGTGACAACAAGTCCAACAAATACTGAGAAAAGAAACACATTTTCTAAATGTTCTAAACAACTAAATCCAAAGCGACTAGGACATTGTACACAGGCACTGTCCTGAAGATGTAATAAAACATACACGCATACATATGGGCACATGTGAACACACAATTCTTTAGAAAAGAATTTTCAGTAAGGTTTCTCAGGTGTTAAGTGGCATCCACATGTTTCTTGTTAATCTTTGAAGCTAGAAAGAAAATATATACAGTACTTACTACATGCATATTGCTTTTCAAAGGTGTCAAATCACTTACACATGTGTTAACTTGTTCAACATGGGAATAGAGGGGGAGAAGTATGCCCAGAACAGAAATATGAGCTCTAAAGACAGATGTCTAAGCACAAAGCTTCTTGCTCCCATGTTTAAAAACTTTTGACTGATCCATCCGCAATGACAATTACACCATATCTTTCCATACAACATATTAGATAACATGGCTACATGATGTGTATTCCTTCCAAGAGTTCTCTAGTTCACTTACAATCTGAATATCTATCTACAAGCAGATGCAGAACGCTTTGGTTGCAGAGACATTTTGGTCACAGAACATAAGAAAGGGGAATATGATATAAGGAACAGTTACTGGTTGGCAAGCTCCAGCTATCTACCTGTCTCCCCACAACAATATGTTGTATGGAAAGATATGATGGTAACTGTCATTGTGGAATGGATCAGTATACGAATGGAATCCCTAGTAAAGGGAGCAGGGACATGGACTCAGTGGCTAGCTCTTTCATCACCTCCCCTTGATGGGGGAACAGCCTTTCAAGGCCATAGAGGAAGACTATGAAGCCAGTCCTGATGAGACCTGATAGACCAGAGTCAGAAGGAAGGGACAGAGGACCTCCCCTATCCGTGGACTTGTGGAGGGGCAAGGGAGGAGTTGAGGGAGGAGGGGACAAGGGAGAGAGCTACAGTGGGATACAAAGTGAATAAATTATAATAATAATAATAATAAATTAAAAGAAAAAATAATAAAACTTATTGACAACTACTTCTTTAAAAAAAGTGTGTGTGTGCATCTTCCATCTAAAATCTGGTGAGGCAGAATCTTCTGGCTAAAGATCTGAACAGAGTAAACCCAAAGTTCTAACAAAGTCCTCTCTGGCTATATCACAACATAGCAGAGAGCAGACAAAGAAATGATGCATTGTGGAAGGGCCAAATGTTCTGTAATCCTGGTTTCAGGCCAAAGGATAACAAGGGAAGCCAGGCACGTGGTAGTCAATGTAATCACATGCTGCCAGCAACACACTCATTGGTTCTCATGTTGATAATCTAAGTGCCTTGTGGTTGGCTCATCTCTTTGATCCTTTAAAAAAATTTTTTCATCCTTTCATTTTTCAGATTATAGAGAAACCACTTCTTTTTTTTTTTGAATTTTCCAAAATTACTTTTTATTAGTTCCTAGTTTCATATCGTTGTGAGCAGAAAAGATACTTGATACAATTTCTGCCTTCTTAGATTTTACAGAACTTGTTTTGCATACTTGATCTGTACAGAAGAACATTCCATAAGGTCTGCAGAAGAGCGTACATTCTGCTGCTCTTGTATCAGAATGTTCTGTATATGTCTCATGCACATCTTTGGTTTAAATTGTTGTCCAAATCTGATCTTTCCCTCACTGCAAGTGGGATATTGAAATCCCTCACTCTTTCTGTATTGCTACCTATGTCTCTTCCCAAATCTTTCTTATTTGTTTTTATAAAATTGGCTGCATGCACATTACAGGTGCTATATATACCACTTCTTAGAAGTTCTACTGTCCCAACACAGTTACAGACAGGAGAAGAATTCCAGCACATGAAACCTTGGTGCAAACCACATGCAAACTCTAGCACCAAGCAATTTCTTTTTTAAAAAAAGATATATTTTATTTTTATTAATCAGAGTATATTCACTTTGTATCCTACCTGTAGCTCCCTGTCTCCTCCTCTCCCAATCTCACCCTCCCTTCCTCTTCTCCACCCATACCCCTTCCCAGTCCACTGATAGAGGAGGTCCTCCTCCCCTTCCATCAGATTCTAGGCTATCAGGTCTCATCAGGACTGGCTGCATTATCTTCCCCTGTGGTCTGGTAAGGCTGCTCCCCCGAGGGGGAGGTGATCAAAGAATAGGCCACTGAGTTAATGTCAGAGACAGTCCCTGTTCTCATTACTAGGAAACTCACTTGGAGACTGAGATGGGCGACATCTGTGCTGGGGTTCTAGGTTATCTCCATGTATGGTCCTTGGTTGGAGTATAAGTCTCAGAAAAGATCCCTGGGTAAGATTTTTTGTTTTGTTAATGTCCTTGTAGAGCTCCTCTCCCATCCAGATCTTTCTATCTCCCCTTCTTTCATAAGATTCCCTGCACTCTGACAAAAGTTTGGCTATGAATCTCAGCATCTGCTTTGATACCCTGGAGGGTAGAGTCTTTTAGAGGCCCTCTATGTTAGGCTCCTATCCTGTTCCCTGTTTTCTCCCTCTTCTGATGTCCATCCCCTTTGCCTTTCTGAATGAGGATTGAGCATTTTACCCAGAATCCTCCTTCTTGATTAGCCTCTTTAGATGTACAGAATTTGGTATGTTTATCCTATATTATATGTCTAATATCCACTTATGAAAGAGTATATTCCATGTGGTTTTTTTTTTTTCTGCTCCTGGGATACCTCACTCAGGATGATATTATCTAGTTCCCACCATTTGCCTGCAAATATCATGATTTCCTTGTTTTTAATTGCTGAGTAGTATTCCATTGTGTAAACGTACCACAATTTTTGTAACCATTCCTCAAATGAGGGACATCTGAAACTTGGATTTGAAGACTTATAAAGAAGGAAAACAACATCAGTAGTTGCTTTGCTTATTTTGTGATAATATTGTTCATTCTCTCTCTCTCTCTCTCTCTCTCTCTCTCTCTCTCTCTCTCTTTTAAGTAGTAAATACAACTTTTGTTTTAGAGTCAACCTGTTCTTTTCTGGGTGAGTACAGGTGAGGTAATAAAAATAAAATAAGAAAACATCTTTCCAATAATATGTAAATTCTGTGCATAAACACCTGTGAAGATGTTGGGATTTAGTAGTAGGTGTAGTCTGTTGGAGTGAGGCTGTGAAAATCACTTTAATTTTCTCTACATTTTACATTTTCCTATACCTTATTTATAGACTAATTTTCCTGATTTTTATCCTATACCTCATTTCTGAATCCTTTACTCATTTTTTCTTATCCCTACAGACATTATCTGTTGTTGTCAGAGGAATTCATTCCCTGGAAATTTTCTCTTTTTCCACAAGGATCTTATCTTATCTGCACATCAACTAAGAAATTGAAAATGTATATCCTCTGCTTAGAAAACTTTTCTGAAATATAGGTTTGAATAACCAACTACCCCACCAGGTTTTCCATCTGAAAATACCATTTACATCTACAGATCAAAGTTCTCAAGCCTGAGCTTCCTGCTCTTCCTGTAATATCTTGTGTCCCCACACAGTTTTTATCAATAGCTCTTTTCTGACTGCTGAGGTTGTTTGTGACATTTATGATACCAGCCTCAGGGGCTGATTCCAGCGTAGAGAAGAGACTACATCAGGACTCTTGGCTACAGCAGCCAATGAATTCTTGTCAATACATACACATAACTAACTGCTTATTCCACCTTCTTACCCAGTATCTTGAACTCGTTGTATCCTTCAGAAACCTCTACTCTCACAAGACTGAGTCTAGCCTGCTTCTCAGATAACATCAGACTTGTGCAGTGATCCTATTCAATTATAGAACCCAAGTGCATTGATTATATCTTAGTCCTTCATCAGTGTCTTTTTACAACATGAGTAAAATAAATTCAGTAGAGATTTAACTTTGATAATCATGGTTCTTAATAAAAAATTAACTGTTTATATCTGCATTAATTAAAATTCTTAAGGTCAAAGATTACTAAAGAGGGAAATTGAACCTTCTTAATGAGAATAGTTACTGCCTGCAACAGTAAGAAGTCTCTTGGAATTCAAATCCAGACACACATATTCAGAAGTTTAGCTAAATCCTAAAAGATCTCAGCATTAGCTTTGTATTCAAGTGATACTGTGAAGTGGCTGCAGTAGCTCCTGGCATCACATGTAAACCTGATATTTAGAAGAGCCTACACCCTTTTTCTCCTTAAGACTAAAGACTGAGGGAACATTTGACAGTGGTTACTCCTAGATTGTCTTTCATAGGTCAGTGGTCAGAGTGGCCTTTCCTGTGCCAACTCCTGTTACGGGAGACTAGAATTAAACCGTCCTCATGGGTTAATCATTCATAGTGTACTATAAGAACACCAAACACAACTGATTTGGAAGTGAGACTTGTCTTAATCTCTCCAAATGCATGGAAATGAAATGCTTTTTAAAATCTGTATCAGAAGTTAATTACTAAATAGATTCATCTGATCTCTCCAAAGCTTGATTGTCTGGGTAAGTAGTTCAGCTGCTGAAGTAGCTGCTGTCTTATCCTCATTGCTCTGCTGTCTGCTATGATGAATGATTTATATGATCTATTCAACATTCTAGGAAATATAACTAGTGTAGTTTTTCTAGCTTGTGTTTCTTGTACAGACTTTCAATGCATAGTATTCTCATGCCTGAGTGCCTGTACTACTTCCACAGCTATCCTTCAGGTCTCTCCTGGTAGTTGCTGTCTTGGAAGACAAGCACATAGTTGACAGATAGGAGAACAATATCCCATCTACCTCAGAGACTAACACCTGTGCTGTAGAAAATGATAGGCATGAGGTTCAAACTGGGGGATTATTTCAATGAATTCAAAATAAAATAGAGAATTGAATAAGAATGAGTCAAACATTGATTTGAGTTATATGAAAAAAATTCTTTACTTTTCTCCATAGCAGAATGATTTTTAGAAGCTCCTTTAGACACGTAAGACTCCCAAGGAGGCACACTCATTTCCAGCTTTAGTATAGAAATTCAATGGGCATGGCTGATCAAACTGGAACCAATGGGAGTTCCTGTCTTGGAGAACAGTATTTTCCTGCTAAAGATTCTTTAACCATCTACTTTTCCCTCTACTTGCAAGACTGTTGAGAAAGCATTACAAAGACTTTCCACTCAACTAATAGGTGTTGAGTTTGTGCAATACTTAAAGCAGGATATCTCACACATTATTTCTCTAAATGCACATTAATTAGCATGAGAGCTGCACATATTTTCATTTCATTGATAGGAACTGAGGTTAGAGAGGTGGAATAATTTGTAGATTATAGAATTGACAAGTAATTGATCTAGATAAAATATGAACTTAGATCAAGTTTATGAAAAATTGTGGATGTGAATTTTATTTTATCTTAGTGATAACTCTAGAATCACGTTTACTCCAGAAAGGGGTATAAAGCTGCCCTAACAACTAGGACCAAAGTACTATGAAGAGAGTTGAACTGTATTCAGAGTTGGGGTAAAAGTTTATACTCTGTTAATAAACAATGTCAGAAAGTGTTTTTCTTTTCAGAGGAGATAACACTGGCTCATGCTCAAAGAAAGTCCACCATGCTGTGTATGCATGAAAAATGGGAAGATATAGTCCTTTTAAATGTCCAGATGAATTAAAAGCCAAGTGTATTGGCGAGTGTGTTGTACATAATCATTGTGTCATCAACCAGTGTTTTCTTTCTTTATAGTTGAATTTGTAAAGAATTTTCTACTTAGAAATAGACAATATAAAAATTTTGGACATGTTGTAGGAGACTACATCATAAAAAAAACATTTGTGGAAATTGCATAAAAATTGAGATTTGAAACATGTATTTCTATATATTCCTCATCCAAAATGGACCCAATGTTCAAAGCCATACATAGAAAATTTAGGGAAGGGGGTAATAATCTAAACATATAAAGACAATTTTACTATGAAAAACTTATTTAATAAAAAGTAAGATTAAGAGTCACATGTATTACTAACTTAAAAAAAAGAAAGAAACTGTGTGATGACCAAGGATACATTTAAGTTAGTAAAGCATTGCTTCATGTATGAAGCTCTATGTTTAGTCCCTAGCACAGCATAGAGTATGAGATGAACATATGTAATGAACATGTGGAACTCTGGAGGTCCAGGCAAGAAGATCAGAATTATCCTTAGCTACATAATGAGTCAGACTGAGTACATGAGATCATGGCTCAATGCATTAAAAAACTGTGTTTTATACCATTTTTAAACACAAAAGCAATATACAATTGCTGATTTATAATGAATAGTACAAAGGTATTAAGATATTACTTACTCTTCATTCTTCCCAGTTATGCAACCTTATTTTGTCCAATGTTAAAATTTTAGTGTATATTCTTTAAGGTTTTCCTATAAGATTGTTCTAAATTGAAAGATTATTCTCTTAAGAATGGTTTCTCTGGCAACACCTTTCAACACATGCATCTTTTCAGAGTGATGTATCCTTGAACTCATTTCTACTAATTGTGTAAATACACTCTCAATACATTAATTCTGTGATCATTCGCCTATTTTCAGATATTTAGACTATGTTCAGGACCTTACGGTAATCACTAAAGTAAACACCAGTATCTATGTGTTTTGTGTTTGATCATCTTTATTTCTTCATAGTAATTTCTGAAATGAAGACACTTGAGTATAAATGATGCACCTGTGTGGTAGAACCTAGTGGGTAGTGACATTTAGTTGTCTAAATGTTGGCTGCAATGAGATGCACCACTGACTGCCCAGCTTCAACTCTTTCTGAGAGTCCTAAAAGATAAATGGGTTTTATTTTAATCACTGCAAAATATATGCCACGGAAAGATTTGATTGTAACTTTCACTTTTGCCTACCAAATATGAATATAGTTATTTCAAAAATTGGTCGAATAAGAAAAAAAACATAAAGAACAGATGATAAGGAGATGTGGAAGAATTAAATTCACATGCAACCTAGCTAACTAACTGGAATAGACATGGAGACTCAACCAGTTTTTCTTTACCATATAAATGTAGTTCAACTTCTCTGCCCATGGCAAGGGATACTTTCTAAAATGGGAAACCCAGTATGTCTTTGGAGGTCAACACAATCAAAACAAAAGAAAAATACAATTTTTAGTTGTGTGCACATAGCCCTGTAACCTACGAAGAATCAGAATGCATGCACTTCTCATTCTATAATTTAATTTGGTTCACTTTAGTTAACTTTTCCTAAATGTACCCTAAAAGTAGATGATGTGGTTTTAAAGGAAAATCACATACACTTTAAAGTGTTTTATTTTCTAAGTGAATGTATAATTAGGGCTTTACTTTTCATAGCAAAAGTAAAATAAAAAAATTGAAGTTAGACTTATATCTCTAAATATTAGCATGTAAAACATCTTGGCATGAAGATTGGCCTCAGTTCAAGTCAAAAATACCAGAACAAAGAAATGTCTTTCCCTTATATTCTGTGTGACTGTAATTTTAACAGTTGGTTAGGGTATTAAATATTGGAGTACTTTAATGTGTTTCACTTTGCATGTACAGTTCTAGTCTATTGTGTGATCATATGCTTAGCCTGAACCTCATGTTCTTAGGATATGAAGATATTTGAGGTCATTGGAAAATAGGATGATCACAAAATTATGAACTTGTGTGAAGAAATAATATAAAGATGAAATAAGAAACACACTTTAGAAGCAAAATTAAATGGTGGCATACCCCGATCTAAAAAAGCAACACATTGAACATTAGAAAATTGTTATAGCAGCTTTATTTGTAATAGCCAGAATCTGGAAATAACCTAGATGTCCTTCAACAGAAGAATGGATATAGAAAGTGTGGTACATTCACACTATGGAATACTATTAAGCAATTAAAAATGAGGAAATCATAAAATTTGTAGGCAAATGGTGGGAACTGGAGTGAGGTAACCCAAGAGCAGAAAGACATATATGGCATATACTCACTTATAAGTGCATAATAGCCCTATACTATACAATAAACATACTAAAATCTATAGTCCTAAAGAAGCAAAACAACAAGGAGGACCCTAGGGAAGATGTTTAATCCTCATTCAGAAGGGCAAACAGGATAGACATGGGAAGTACGAGAAGACAAGGAACAGGACAGGAGCCTTCCACAGAGGACCTCTGAAAGACTCTACCCACTAAGGTATTAAAGGAGATACTGAGACTCATAGTCAAACTTTGCGCAGAGGGCCGGAAACCTTATGGAAGAAGAGAGAGATAGAAAGACCTGTAAGGGACAGGAATTCCACAAGAATAACAGAGCCAAAAAACCTGGGTCCATGGGGGCCTGCAGAGACTGATACTCCAACCAAAGGCCTTGCATGGAGAGGACCTACTCTACCCAACTCCTGTTCAGAGAAAGCCCATAAACTGCCAGGTACCAAGTGGATACCCTAGTAAGGGGTACAGAAGCTGTTTCTGATATGAACTCAGAGGCCAGCTCTTTGATCACCTCCCCCTGTGGGGGTGCAGCCTTGCCAAGCCACAGAAGAAGATGATGCAGCCATCCTTGATGAGACCTGATAAGGTAGATTCAGATAGAACAGGAGGAGGTCTTCCCTTGTCAGGGGACTAGGAAAAGGGCATAGGGGAAGAAGGTAGAGGGTGGGTGGGACTGGGAGGAGACAAGAGAGTGGGTTGCAGTGGGGATACAAAGTGAACAAATTGTAATAAATAAATAAATGGCAGACTGACTGACTGACTGAATGAATGAATGAATGAATGAATTTTTTAAAAAGAAAAATTTTAAGGGGATAAGTGCACAAAAACATTCTAAAGTTTGATGTCTTCCCACATTCAATGATGAGTTAAACTGTAGTCAAACACAACACCTTAAATATTACTAAGAAATTGCATATCATATGTTCCATTCCCAGACTTAGGCAAAGACTAACATGCATACAGGAAAGTGTTTAATTTAGGGGGAATTATGGTTAGAAACATGAAGAGAGTCTGGAAGGAGGGCACTGAAAAGACACAACTAAGGAAGAAGAAATTATTTTAAAGACCCAGGAAATGCAGCTTCACATTGACCAATGAAAGCATTGTGGAGGACAAGCTTGTCTGAAAACTACACGAGGAAGCAATATTTCATGTTTTGGTCCATCACAAGTTTGTCTGCTGTTAAGAACAAAACGATGACCATTGTAACTCAAAGCATGTTACTGAGGGGAACTGCAAGTCCATGTTGTTAGACAGAGAAGCACACAGAAAGCGATCAAATTGATGTACTGGGGCTGTGTTGTTATTTTCAGGGGATCCCTAATGGGTTCTCTAGTATGGTGGTGAGCAGGGGCTATCTCTGACATGAACTAGGTTGTCTGTTCTTTCATCACTTCCTCCCTTGCCAGGGCAGTTTTGCCAGGCCACAGAGGAAGAGGATCCATAGTCCTGAAGAGACTTGGTAGGCAAGGGTCAGATGGTAGGGGAGGAGGACATTCCTTTCAGTGGTCTAGGGAAGGGGACATGGGGATAGAGGAGTGCGAGGGTGGGACTGAGAAGAGATGAGGGAAGGGGCTACAATAGAGATATAAAGTAAATAAATTATAAAAATAAAATAAAAACATTTGATTGGAACTGGCTTACAGTGCAGAGGTTTTCTCCATTATCATTATGGCAGGAAGCATAGCAGTGTGCAGGTAGAAATAGTCCTGGAAAGAAGATAAGAATTTTACAACCAGTTAAACCAGTAGGCATCAAAAAGAGAAAGACAACATGCCTGGATTGAATATTTGAAACCACAAAGCTTACCCTGTGGGGCACAATTTTTCCAACAAGGTCATACCTCCTAGTAATGTCATTCCCTATATGCTACAGAGGCCATTTTCATTAAAACCACTAGAGTGAATGTGTCTGAAAATAAGACAAGTCATTATTTTGTTTTGGCATTCAGTACAGACCTACAATGTGAGTTTCTGTCTTGCTTAGAAAGCTGCTCATGTGTCAGCACCCTTCTTGCTGGTGTGCCAACTGTTACAGAGATGGACTAGTCTCGGCTGTCTTCCCCTCTGTGTCTTTATTGCACTGTGGATATGATTTCTTTGCTAAGGATGTAAAAAGATGAGAAGGTGAACCTCATGCCCAGAAGCAACAACACTTTGGTTTCTAAGAAGTAATGAAATGAGAGCATAACTAAAGTAATATTTTAAAGAAGATTAAGATCAAGTGGTAGAGCCATTGGAAGATCTCATGCTATGATGGACTTCTATAGCTACATGAAATCTCACCTTGTATGAGCTTGATCATAGGAGGGTAGATGATGGATCATATGTTATATATACTTGTCTCCTACAGCAATGGATTTTATATCATAAATATGGCATATCCTAATTCACAGGAAATAAAATCCCTTAGTCTGTGATAAACATGTTTTAGATTTTATAATATAAAAATATATTAAAAATTGAGTCCTGACTGCATTTTAATGAATAATTAAGACATTTCTTCAAAGCAACCCATATTCTTTTACTTAAAATTATTGATAATATCTCTCTCTTTTGATTGTTTTCAACAAAGCCTAGAGTCACATTTCAGAACTACCTTCAGCAAGTGTAAGGCAAATACTTTATTCACTAACCTGGCTTCTGATTTCGTTTCCCTCTTTCATTCTTTCTTGTTCCCTTGGCCTTTTTATACATTCAAAATTTATTTTGTCCTGTATGCATGTTTATGTTTTCACAAATAGTTTTTGTTAAAATTCTGAATACTCATAAATAAGTAACTAAAACCTCTACTACATTTTCACTGCAAGTAGGCACAGGTAAGCTCTTGCAGAGACAATTTGCTGAAAGGATAGAGTACCACTCTTTGGTGAACTATTCTTGTCGGGGATGGAAGGAGGAAATGAGGTGATTTTGAGCATTGCTGTTGATGAGATTATTAAATTTTGGTCACTATTACATCAGAGACATCAATCATAGTGCAGATTGATAAATAACATAGCACTCATGAGTTCAGGGCATCAGACCTGAGATTCTGGCAAAATCAAGTTTCAGTCTCTCTTGTTGGCTTTCTGGGAAGCATGGTGATTGGTGAGGTAAATAAGCAATGAAAAAACCTTAACAGGAGTTCATACCCACCCTTACATGAGGAACTATGGAAGTGTAGATAAAGGGGATCTAATGACAACTGTTTTTAAAAGTATAGCTCAATCTGGCTAACAATGAATAAAAATGGGGGATATAAACACACAGGTGTGGGCTTATAGGAAATATTATGAGAAGCCTTAACCCCCTCGTTGGAACATCCTGCATCAGTTCTAGAACTAGCAGTGGTGGTTTCCGAAGTCTGAGTAGGTTCAGGAGACCATTGCCCCCAGGGG